>CM053588.1:182446343-182487456 GCA_028646515.1 Pseudochirops corinnae | reverse complement strand
AATATATACACACACATACACACCATCTCATCATCACAAGTCTCTCTCTTCTCTTCTTTAGGATAAATACTCCTGCTTGTTTATTGTTTATTTATAATTCCCAGACCCTTCACAATCCTGGTGAAAGATCACAATCCTATTCTTGCACTCCAGTTTGTCATTTTGATAAAGATTCTTAAAATGTGATACCCAGAAATAACACAGTACTCATTAAATGGACTGACTTGCACAAAGCAATGTAGGACTATTATACTCTTTAATATATACATTTGAATATGTTAATATAGGCTAAAGTTGTTATAGTTTTGTAGCTGCCCAAATATATTATTGGCAAATTTTGAGTTTTTCATTAACTAAAATTTTAGAGATATGATAATTAAATAACTAATTCTAATATTTGGGAAACAACGGAAAACTTATTTCCTATTAAGCCAAGGATTGGATTAACTTTTTGCTCCTGGTTCAGACTCCACTCAGGTAGGGAATTTCATTTGTGTTCTACTGAGATTTAGGAAGGGATAAATTATTTGATTAGATTGTCCAAGACTGAGGGAGGTTTGAAAGTAAATGACACAATAAAAGTCACATTCCCTACCCCATCATTAGACTAGATCCCCTTCTCATAATGTTAATCCTATCATTATTTGTTAAGCAATCAGAGTTGATTTCTTCTCAGGAACATCTATTCTTCCAAGAGCATATAAGCATTGAGTGGGTTCCATGAGAGGTCTTTGGTATCCTACAGTGTCACTGATCACTTTTATTAATTATATGCTAGCATGATTAATAAAATTATTAATTGGGGTGGAGCCAAATGGCAGAGTAAAAGGAGGAATGTGCTTCAGCTCCTGCTCCAACCACTTCCAACATTGGTTAAAAAAGAGACTCAACAAATTTTAGAGCTAGAGAACACAAAAAGTGACAGAGAGAAACAAATCTCCTGCTGACAGCAGTCTGGCAGGCTGACAGGAAGGGTCTATCATACCATACTAGGAAGCCTAGTGCAGTCCCTTGTGAGCCACCCAGGGCCAGACCTGGGGTGGCCCCACTCAGCGGTACAGACTAGACTTCAGGAGATTGAATCACTAGTAGCTGTAGAGGTTTCTGGACTTGTAAATCCATAAATGTCAAAGAGAAAGTAAAAGGACAATGGGGAACTCTGTTGGAACCGAGTGATAGAGGTCTGGACACTGCCCCCAGAGCAAGAGGTAGCGAGGGCATGGTGGCTACAGCTGCTTCTCTGTAGCTGCCTCCAGAACTCCTGGCCTGCAAATAGTAGGGGGACCAAGTGACCATTCAGAGGGTAAATGCCCAAGCTTTGACCTGCTTAGATCTGGGTCACAGTCTTGGGTGGTGGTCCTGGGGTGTGTGGCCAGTGTGCCAGAGATTGTGGTGGCTGTAGAGAGGGTGCCCTCCTCATAACTTAGGCAACTGTGAAAACCCCAGCAATTTGGGACATAGCTCTCTCCACTCTGGAAGCAGAATTCTACTGTGGCAAAGAGCTCCAAAGGCAAGTAATTGGCTGGCAAGATGAGCAAGCAGAGGAAGCACAGTTAGACCATAGATTCTCTTTTTGGGGACAAAAAGAATCAAAACAAGGAACCAGAAGACAACAAAGTCAAAATTCCTGCACCAAAAGCTTCCAAGAAAAATATGAACTCATTACAGGCCATGTAGAAGCGCAAGAAGGATTTTGAAAATCAATAAGAGAAATCGAGGAAAAATTGGAAAGAGAAATGAGAATGATGCAAGAAAATCATGAAAAGCAAATGAACAGCCTGCTAAAGGAGAACCCCCCAAAAACATACTGAAGAAAATAACACCTTAAAAATGGACAAACTCAAATGGCAAAAGAGGCCCAAAAAGACAATGAGGAGAAGAATGCCTTAAAAAAATGAATTGGCTGGATGGAAAGGGAATTTCAAAAGTTCACTGAAGAGAAAAATTCCTTCAAAATTAGTTTGGAGCAAATGGAAGCTAATAACTTTATGAGAAATCAAGATACTGTAAGACAGATTCAAACAAATGAAAAAATAGAAGGCAATATGTCATTGGAAAAACCACTGACCTGGAAAATAGATCCAAGAGGGATAATTTAAAAATTTTTGGACAATCTGAAAGCCATGATCAAAAAAAAGAGCCTAGAATCATCCTTCAAGAAATTCTCAAGCAAGATTGCCCTGATACTCTAGAACCAGAGGACAAAATAGAAATTGAAAGAATTCACGAATCACCTCTTGAAAAAGATCCCCAAAAGAAAACTCCTAGAAATATTATAGTGAAATTTCAGAGTTCCCAGGTCAAGGAGAAAATACCGCAAGCAGTTAGGAAGAAACAATTGAGTATTGTGGAAATACAATCAGGATAACACAAGATCTAGCAGCTTCTACATTAAGGGATTGAAGGGCTTGGAATATGACATTCCAGAGGTCAAAGGAGCTAGGATTAAAACCAAGAATCACCTATCCAGAAAAACTGAGTATAATGCTTCAGGGGTAAATATGGTCATTCAATGAAATAGAGGACTTTCAAGCATTCTTGATGAAAAAACAGAGCTGACCAGAAAATTTGACTTTCATACACAAGAAGCAAGAGAAGCATGAGAAGGTAATCAGAAAAAAGAAATCATAAGGAATTTATTAAAATTCAACTATTTATATTCCTTCATGGAAAAATGATCATTGTAACGCATAAGACTTTTTCTCAGTATGAGGATAGTTGAAAGGAATATATACATATATGTATGTATATGTAATATATACATATATATGTATGTATGTGTAATATATACATTCATATATGTTTGTGTGTGTATGTATAAGAGGTTGTCTGTGTGTATTAGTATATATGTGATTGTAGGCATAAATGTGTACAGGTATATATAGACAAATGGCACAGGATCAGTTGAATAGGAAGACATGATATTTAAAAAATAAAATTAAGAGGTCAGAGAGGAATATATTGTTAGAAGGAGAAAGGGAGAAATAGAATAGGGTAAATTATTTCTTATAAAAGAGGCAAGAGAAAACTGTTACAATGGAGGGGAAGAGAAGGAAGGTAAAAGGGAATGGGTCAACCTTACTCTCATTAAATTTAACTTAAAGAGGGAATATCCTTTATACTCAGTTGGGTTTCTTACCCTATGGGAAAGTAGGGGGGAAGGGGATAAGAGGGAGGATGACAGAAGGGAGGGCAGATTGGGGAAGAGGGTAGTTGGAAGCAAACACTTTTGAAAAGTGACAGGGTTAAAGGAAAAAAATAGAATAAGGGGGGGGCGGGATTCGATGGAGGGAAATATAGTTAGTCTTTCAAAATATAACTATTATGAAAATGTTTTGCCTAACTGCACATGTACAACCTATATTGAATTGCTTGTCTTATCAGTGTGGTCTGTGAGGAGGGAAGAAGAAAAAGAATCTGGAAATCAAATTTTAAAAACAAGTGTCAAAAGAAATTGTTTTTTGATTTTTTTTTTACATGCAACTGGGAAATAAGATATACAGGCCCTGGGGTATAGAAATATATCTTGCCCTACTAGAAAGTTGGGAGAGTGATGGGGGAGGATATAATATAGAGAGAACAGGTTGGGGGAAGGAGTATTCAGTAGGCTTGCTATATTGGGGCAGGGGTAGAGGTAAGATGGGGACAAAATTTGCAAATCAAAATCTTATGGAAATGAATGTTGAAAACTAAAAATAAATGAATAATAATTTTTTAAAAAATTAAATTATTAGTTGTGCAGAAACTATGTCTATTGAACATGTATCACAGATCCTTTCTTTTTTTTATGAATTTCTATAAAGGCAGAAGTTCCACTCCACCCCTAATTTTGTACTTTGTAATTGTATAGCCTAGAAGTTTATATTTTAATATCTTGGACTTTCTTCAAGAGAAATTTACGTCCTTAACATAAGATTTTTTTTTTCTTTGCATCCCTGGCACCTAGTTCAGTTTTTGCCACACAGGAAGAACTTAAAGTATGCTTATTAAATTGAATTTAATTAACTTCACATTTGTCTTTGTTAGATGTCATTTTGTTTAGTTCCACATTTTTACCCTGTTGATGTGTGTATACATATTTACATATATAAAAATGTATATACACACATATACATACTTACCCATACATATTTGTATGTATGTATAAATAAGATATCCAACTGATCTTGTGCTTTGTTTCAGTGCTGTAGCATAAAGAAGTCCCTCCTGGAAGGATGTAGGCTTCCCCTGTTGAGCCTTGATTTCTACATCTGAGCTCATAGCACCATGTTCTCCCAATGGAAGCATACATATTAACAGGTTAAGTCTTTGTCCAGTTCCTGGTTCATGTCTAAGTAGAGCAACGGTTCTCAACCTGTGGGTCGTGATCCCTTTGGGGTTGAACAACCCTTTCACAGAGGTCACAGGGGTCGCCTAAGACCGCCAGAAAACACATATTTCCCATGGTCTTAGGAACCTCCTCTATCCACCTCCAGTCGGGTCCACCCACATGCAGACACACCCACAGACCACTATTAAAGGGTCCCAGCATTAAGAAGGTTGAGAACCACTGAAGTACAGGCTTATGGACCAGCCTGAGACATGAGGGAAGCTGAAAATAAAATGTAAAACAATAGGATTCAGTTAGTTCAATATAATTTTTTATTGAAAGCAACAGAGAAAAAACAGAAGAGGAGAGTGAAAAAAAGGCACCTGATATACAACTCATTCATACACATTAAAATAGGTTATATGTCACATAAGGGTGGCGCTGTACTGGGCATCACAGAGACACAGATCCATTTGCCAGGAAGAACATGATCAAAGGTGCCTAAGAGTGGCATCTTAATGCTTTGATTTTGGGTGTTCTTCCACCCCAGAGCTAGCTGATTTGCATATGAAGCATAACGACACAGAGGATTTGGAAGGATTACATATCAGGAAGGAAAAATTTGATGTTGAAAAAATATAATTTTGGGTATATTGCTGTATTAACCTTAGAAAAATGTTATCATTTTCCCATGAGTTCTATAAATTTACATTTAGAGTAAGGGTAGACTGTCATGCTTATCTGAAGACAAATAGACAATCTTATAATTACAAATGTATATGTTTAAAAATTATACCTCTGTTGTCCAGTATATTAGTTATTCCTTTGTATTTTATTATTTATAATTTTAAAAAGCATTCTCTTCACCAAAAACACTGATAACATTATTGAACAGACAAGATCCAAGTATGGAAAATGGAAAGTGCCATGGTAATCCACCAGTGGCATTCCTAGAGTTTTACCTCAATCAAAACTTTGTGATCATTTTTGTTCAATCATGTGTAATAATGGCGTTTGGTACTTTCTAACTTGACCATAAGTATATCATTAAATTGTGTTAAATGTCTTGGCAAAAACAATTTAAAATGTCTGTTTTTCTCCATCTAGTACAGTGGTTCTCAAACTTCCTAATGCCGTGACCCTTTAATACAGTTCCTCATGTTGTGGTGACCCCCAACCATAAAATTATTTTTGTTGCTACTTCATAACTGTAATTTTGCTACTGTTATGAATCATAATGTAAATATATGATATGCAGGATGTATTTTCATTGTTACAAATTGAACATAATTAAAGCATAGTGATTAATCACAAAAACAATATGTAATTATTTATTGTGAAATATTTATTTCTAGTTTCAAATAAATGAAATTTTGTCAAGAAGCATAGTGTAGCGTGGGTAACAGTCTTAATATAACAACAGTAAACTACATTGCTACATTTTGCAACAGTATGCATAAAAATCCAATGTGAGTGCAAAGGTTGAGATTGCTTCTTTCTCACCAGATCAGAAATTCTCGGGGCAGTCTTTGCAAGAGCACAACGAAGATCATCTTCCACAACAAGTCTACTTCTGTTTTTAGACTTGATAACCAACAAGCTGGAAAACCCTGTTTCACAAAGATATGTTGTTGGAAATGGAAGAAGAAGGTGCAACACAGTCTCAGACAGAAAAGGATATGACTGCAAACACGATCCAGAATTTTGTAACTGGCATTGTAGAGAAATCAGTTCTCGCTTCATCGCTGTTAATAAGTTCAAAATCAGGAATATCTTCAACTTTGACTGTGAATGGGCTTCTGGCAAGTGCAAATGGGGTGTCAGGTAGATTTGGAAAGTACGATGAAATTTTGTCTGCAAGCATTTGCAAGTGTTCTTTCACAGAAATTCTCTTTGTAATCCTTTTGTCTGGTTCCATGTCATGTTACTCAAAGAAAGCAGATAAGGTAGGCAACATGTAAATTTTGTTTTCATCCATTTTTTTTTTCCAAAGCTGAAATTTCATTTGGAATGATTGGATCTTTTCAGACAAATTGAGGCATGTTGCTTTTGGTCCTTGCAGTGATAAATTTAACTCATTCGAGATGGCAAAGATGTCAACCAAGTAAGCTATTTTCTACAGTTCACTTTTATCACTGAAAAATGCTTCAAACTGCAATCTTGCTTTCTGATTAAAAAACGTTTTGAGTTCATCATGAAGCTCAAAAACATGTTTTAAAACTTTTCCTCTCGACAACCATCTCACTTCAGTGTGAAATAGAGCATTGTCCAGCACATCCAACTCATTGCACAGTTGTGAAAACAGACAACTGTTTAAACTGCTCACCTTTACAAAACTGACGGAACTTATGACGCTTTTCATTACTTCTTGTAACTCTTGTGGCAGGGTCTTCATTGCTAATATTTGCTGATGAATCATACAATGAGTTCCGATGACTTTTGGTGACTCATTCAGTACCAAAAGTTGCAATCCAGATAGACACCTTAGCATAGCTGGAGCACCATCTATGCAAACACCACAAACCTGTTCCCAAGAGATCTTATGCTCTTTCAGAAATGAATTAACTGTGTCAAATACATCGCATGCAGTACTTGTTGTTTCAAGAGGTTTACAAAAAAGAAACTCATCTTTAAAGTCTCCATCAATAACATACCTCACATAAACCAGTAACTGTGAACAGTTTGCAATGTCTGTAGATTCATCAAGCTGGATACTAAATACTGGAAGTAGAGCAGTTTTAATTTCCTGGATTACCTGATCAAGAATATCAGCAGACATGTCATCTATTCTTCTGCAGACAGTGTTGTTAGATAAGAAAATTGCACTCAATTTCCTAACAAATTCGTCTCCGATCAAACTCGAACAATTTCTTTGGCTGCTGGCAACAGTAAACCCTCAGCAATGGTGTGAGATTTCATAGCTCTGGTGATTCTGAGTGCCACCAAATATGAAGCTTCAATAGCTGCTATGTTTTGTTTGTGGTACTTGCCACCAGTGTCAAGTCTGGCTTTCTTGAGTCCATCAGCTTTGCGTCTAAAATAGTTGGTATGCTTGCTGGCACAGCTTGGATGCTTGCTATCAAAATGTCATTGTAGTTTGTTCAGTTTCATAGATACAGCTGATAGAACTTCACAATGAGTAACACAATGCAGTTTCTCAATTCCTGCTGTAATTATTGAGGTAAAATCATACTGTAAAAAATCCTCACTTTTCTTAATGTTCTTCCCTACACAATCCATTGTCATGGGATGGTTTGCTAATGAAAATAATATATAACAATAGCTTTAATAATATAAAAGATGATACATGGCATAGTTCAGTCATTAAAGTTTCTTATGATTTAAGATTGTTGTTTTTTTTTTTACATACCTGTTACTATCACAAGGGGGCAGTATTCACATCAACCACAGCTGAATATAAAAAGACAGATCAGCATCCAGATTAAATTCCCATGGTACAGATAGTTGTTTGTTTGGTTGGGTTTTTTTGCAGTAGTTGATGATTTTACAATACATGATTTTATATTTGCCCAGTAATTATTATTCATGAAGTGTCATTTTACCTCCAGTACTGCTGCTTTCAATACATGTGTGACTGGTCCGCATAAGTACATTATGGAGCCAACTCTGTCACATACACCTGTATTTGTATGGGATCTAGGTGATGGGGTTGGCACAATGATGTCATTATGGTCGGGTACTCATATGTGGGTGTATCTGCATGTGGGCGGACCTGCCTGGAGACAAATAGAGGAGCAGTGTCTCAGTTCCTAAGACCATCAGAAATATGTTTTCCTATGATCTTAGGCAACCCCTGTGAAAGAGTCATTTGACCCTCAAAGGGGTCGTGACCCACAGGTTGAGAAACACTGATCTAGTAGTTTGGTAGTCTTTTAAAAATAATTGATTTATCTAGTTTCCTGTGATTTTTCATATTAGAGATGTTGTTGTTGTTCATCGTTCCTTTTCAAAGAGGACCAATGTCATAGAGGGTGATGACTTGTGCATGAATTGACTTCAAATGAAACTGAGTAACACATACTCATTTCCAGAGTCATTGAGGTCTAGTGGTAAGATAAAGGTCATAATAATTAGCAGTGGCTTGGGTTGCAGTGGATGACCTTTATGTTTTCAATATCTGACCAAGTTGTAAGTATTCAGTAGCACCTGCTTCAGCTGTTTTCATGACTATTAGAACAAATTGTGCTCATTTGCCCATTCCAGCAGAGGAAGTCTTCATATAATGGTAATGGAATTTAAAGATCCCCTTGTATTGGCTTGGTTTTCAGGGTAAGTGTTAAAACCCAGAGCTTGTGAATCCCACTTTTGGAATGGACTTGTGAAGACAGGAGGCTGAACTGGGAAGAGCTGGTGCCATGGATTTAGAGAGAAGACCAAGTAGAGAGAAGGCCCAAGCAGAGAGAAGGCCCAAGCAGAGAGAAGGCCCAAGCAGAGAGAAGGCCCAAGCAGAGAGAGGCCAGAAGAACTTCTGGGAGCCAGCATCTGGAGGCTGCTGCTACTGCTAGAGAGAGAGAAATGAGAACTGAGGACATACCTGGGAAAAAACATGACTGTGGTGCCACTATTTGTTCTGTTTTGATGTTTCTTTGTGAGATTCATCTGTTGGTGGAGAATGTTGCTGTTGTTGCAGAAGTCCTGAAAGAGGATTTTCTTGTTGTATGTTTACAGAAATCCTGGAGAGGGTCTTGCTGATGTTTTTAGGGGTCCTGGGACTGTACTTATGATTTGTGTTAACCCCTCAGACCTTGTTGGTGGGTCTAGGTTGATTTCACAGGCAGAGAATGAATTAATGAGGACACTGGCAATGTGTATGTTTCTTATTGTGTCTTTGTTAAGCTGTGTCTTCCTAGGAACAGAAACTGCTGAGAACTTGCTTCGGGTTAAGATAAAGAAAAGACCTCTCCTTGGGTATAGAATGCTGTGATGATATTGTAACCTAGTTGTGACCTAGGGGTGAATGGCCTTCCACTGCCTCTTGAGAGGGGGCTTGATGGTGATGGATGGTATTGTAATTCAGTTGTGATCTATGGGTGGAGAAAGTTTGACTTTTTTACTTTGTGACTTACCAAATTAATGTACTTCATGATTGAAAACTAATCTCTAGTTGAATAGAGAGAAGACTTTATGATTGACTAAATAAATATACTGCCCAGGGGTGGAGTACTTGAACCTTAGCACTTTGTGATTGAACTGAGGACTTACTAAATTATTGTACTTTGTGAATGAATTGAGGACTTACTAAATTATTGAGTTACACATGGTGAATGGTATATTTTGATTTTCTGTGAATGTTTTGCCTTAATCTGTCACTGAATAAATGGAATTTGCTATGTGCCTAATCTGAACCTGGAAATTGCTTGTGCTTGGCATTATAATATGCTTGGGGTACATATCCTCCTAACTTACTGAAGAGTTTGAGGTATACTGGTACCCTCAGTCTAGTTTTTAGACAATTTTACCAGGGCATAGCTGTTGCACATGCTACAGCTTCTTAGAGCCGCAGGTGAGAGTTGAGTAAAAGGTAATCACCCAAGGTAGATGATAAACCCTTAAAATGGCTCAGTAAGCCCTCATACTAGAGGTACTAGTTCTTCCTGAATACCCTATAAATTCCATCTTAGAAGTCATTTCATTGTATTTGTGATGACTAACTTTGACAGACTGGGTTCTTTTCATCAATGCAAGGCTATAAGACAACTCCAAAAGACTAATGATGAAAATGGTTATGCACATCCAGAGAAAGAATTATAGAGTTTGAATGCAGAGTGAAGCAAAGTCATTCACTCTCTCTCTCTCTCTCTCTCTCTCTCTCTCTCTCTCTCTCTCTCTCTCTCTCTTTCTCATTCCATTGGTTAATAATCCTTTACATCTCAATTAATGTTTAATGTGAAGGTATTTGTAGAATCTATATTGGATTGCATGCCACCATAATTGGGGAATGAAGGGCAGGGGGGAAAATTTGGAACTCAAAAGCTTGTGGAACTGAATATCATAAGCTGAAAGGAAATAAATATTTTTTTTAAAAAAAATAAGTCATTTTGAACTCCTCATTTAAAAAAAAAAATAAGATGCCGAGAAATGCCCAAGGCTCATATATAGAAAGAAACAGAGAACAAGGCAAATAGATGAAGACTTCTATTCTGAGGAATAGGAATTAACTAGCATTGGATCATTATTTCTTTTTCTGGGTCTTCAAAATATATCTATTCATTAATCAGTTCTAGAAATTTCCTAGGGTGTAATGCCACATGTTTGCATCTATAGTTTTCTTAATCATTTTCCCTTTCTAATCATGGGACATTTGTCCATTTTCTGACATGGTTTAAATTCCCTATGATTTTTTAAAGAACACAAACAACTATTCTGTGATTGCATTAGCAAGTTCTTTCCAAAAAAGTTACAACAACTGATCATTGAGTTTCACCAACTGTATAGGAAGACAGGGTTAAGCAACTAATTACTTACTCAAAGTCAAGCCAAATGTTTGCAACCATGTAGATGAGAATAAAATTAAAGAAACATGTGATTATTTTAAATTCTAATATTTTATGTTGATAGAATTTTATGGGAGTTGAAAAAAATGGCATTTATTTTGCTTTCTAGATTTCATTACATGTAGTATAACTCCTGTATATTTGGTAGTCCCAAAGTCGAGGGCTGAGAGATTTGGATTTTATATGTGTTTGTGTGTGGGTGGGGTATGAATTTCTTTAAATTTTATTTTCACATCTTTGTTTCTTACATGGCATATTCTTACATGACTTACTTTGCTCTAAAACTTCAGGCTGTTCATGTATTTTATTTTCCCAAACCTAGAGACCATGAAACACCTTCTTTCATCTCCACATCTATGTGTGATATTGATAATACTGACCAAACAACTCTCTCAGGATAAAAAGAACTGGACCCAGAAGATTTATGCACTTCTTATGGATGAAAAAGATATAAAAGTTAAACTATTTTGGAAAAAGAAACAAATGGGACAAATTGTAAATGTATCCATTTAACAAATAGTTAAAGCAGGCAAAGCAACAGGCAAAACACTGTTCTAGATCCAGAAGAAAAAAACAAGCCAAAACACCCAAATTCTCTCTGAATAAGAGTTTATATGAATTTATGGTAGAATTTCCTAATCTAGGATATATGAATTTGTGCTTTGTTTCAATTTTTGCTAACTGTATTTCAATATCATTTTAGGCATTTTAAAACATTATTCTGAAGAGTTCAGACTGCCAAAGGGCTCAATGTGAAGAAACTCTGACCTAGGGTAAAATAACATTTAGATAAACAGGATATAATTTGAGCAGAAAGTTGCTAAAAATTAGGGGGCCAAGGAAAGGCTTCCAATACAAGATGATGCCCAACTTCCACCTTGAAGGGAAGTAAAATTTCTAAGAGCTGAGGACAAGGAGGGAATTATTCTATGCACAAAAGGCAACTGTGCCAAGAAATAGGCAGAGGAGATGGAATGTCATATTTGGCAATATCCAAATTTGGTTAAAAGAACAAAGAGAGATTGGGGCAGAACCAAAATGATCGAGTAAAGACAGAGACTTACCTGAACACTGCCCCCCAAAACACCTCTAAATAACTTTAAATACTGACTCTAAACAAATTCTAGAGTGGTAGAACCCACAGAAAGAGAGTGAAAATTTTCTGGCTCAAGACAACTTGGAAGGTCAGCAGGAAAGGTCTGTTGAATCAAGATAAGTGAGGAGCACAGTCCAATGCAAGCCATGCCAATGTAGACCCAGACCCAGCAAACCAAGAACAAGCCTCTAGGCAACTGAATCAGTGGCAGCAGTGGCAGTTTCCAGACCTCTCAGCCCACAGATGGTAAGGTATAATGCCAAGCAAAGGCAACTTCCAAGGTTTGGATTGCTAGCACAGCAAATCCCATTTATTCAATGACAGATTAAGGTAAATATTCACAGAACAGAGAAAATCAAAATATGGTGTAACTCATTCATTTAGCAAGTAAGTTCTCAATTCAATCCAGGCACTACTCCATCGCTAGACAGTACATTCTTTTAGTCAGTCAAAGTCTCTCTTCTCAAATGGAGATTAGTTTCCAATCATAAACAAAGTACATTGATTTGGTTAATCACAGAGCACAAAAATGTCAAAGGGTTCACACCCCTGGATCACAACTGAATTACAATACCATCCATTAATGCCAAGAAATTTCTCAAAATGGTCAGGAGGGCACAAAAGGCCATCTACCCTTAAGCTACAAAAAGGTTAAGATATCATCACAGCTTTCAATGCCCAAGGAGAGGTCCTATCTTCATCTTCATCCAAGGCAAGTACTCAGCAATCTTGGTTCCTGGGGAAAGCCTAACAATGCCACAACACACATTGCCAGTGTCCTCATCAAGTCATCCTCTGCCTGCAGAACAGTCCCAGAACCCCTGAAAACATCAGCAAGGCCCTCTTCCAGGATTTCTGTAAACATACAACAAGAAAATCCTCCTTCAGAGCTTTTGAACCAACAGTAAGGTTCTAGGACCTCTACAACAGCAGCACTGTCCTTCACCAGCAGGTGGATCTGGCAAAACAACATCAATACAGACAGACAAAATACCAGCATCACAGCCATGCCTCCTCAACTCTCAGCAGCTACTGGTGGCAGTTCTCAAAAGTCCTGGGTGGCTCCAACTGGCCCTCAGCAGTCTTTCAACAACTCTGGCTCCATGATACTGGATACTGCTTTCCAATAGTCCATCTGGTCTTCTCTGCTTGGGCCTCTCTCCAAATTCATGGCTCCTCCCAGTTCAGTCCTCTCTCTTCAGGTCAACAAGTCCATCCCACAAGTGAGATTTACAAGCTCTGGGTTATAACTCAACCCAAAAACCAAGCCAATACAGGAGAATCTCCAAATTCCATTACTGTTACATAAGGGGACCAGACAATGGGTCAGAAGGGGATTTACAGGGTCCCTTTGCTGTCACCAGGGGGATAATTCTGTTGCATTGCCTATACTTGGATCTGGGTCATGGTTCAGAGTCTTAATCTCAAGGTGAAGAGGAGTACTAGAAAAGCAGGGCTTGAAACAACAGAAAAAATTATGACCATAGACATTTACTATGGAGGCAGCTAGGTGGCACAGTGAACAGAGCACTGGCCCTGGAGTCAGGAAGACCTGTGTTCAAATCTGGCCTCAGACATTTAACACTAGCCATGTGACCTTGGGCAAGTCATTTAGCCCCAATTGCCCTGCCTTCCCCCCTCCAAAAAAAAAAATGCAGATTTGGCCAGGTGGAAAAGAAGGTACAAAAGATCACTGAAGAAAATAATTCCTTCAAAATTTGAATGGGGAAGGTAGAAGCTAATGACTTTATGAGACATCAAGAAACATTCAAGAAAAATCAAAAGAATGAAAAAAATAGAAGACAATGTGAAACATCTCATTGGAAAAACAACTGACCTGGAAAATAGATCCATAATAATTTAGAAATTATTGGACTACCTGAAAGTAATGATTAAAAAAAAAGAACCTAAACATCATCTTTCAAGAAATTATCAAGGAAAAACTACCCTGATATTCTAGAACAAGAGGGTAAAATAGAAATTGAAATAATCTGCTAATCACATCTCAAAAGAGATCTCAAAATGAAAACTCCTAGTATTATTATAGATAAATTGCACTTTAGATCAAAAAGAAATGCAAGCACCCAAAAAGAAACAATTCAAATATGGTGAAGCCACAATCAGGATAATATAAGATTTAACAGCTTTTACGTTAAAGGTTTGGAGGGCTTGGAATTTGATATTTCAGAAGACAAATCCAGCAAAACTGAGTATAATCCTTCTGAGGAATAAAATAGACCTTCTATGAAATAGAAGAATTTCAAATACTCTTGTTGAAAAGACTAGAGTCAAATTTAAAAAAAAGTTTACTTTCAAATACAAAATGGAAAAGAAACATAAAAAGATAAACAAGAAAGAGAAATCATAAGGGATGCCATAAGGTTAAACTGTTTACATTCATTCAATCAAAAATTATAATTCCTAAAAAAAAAAACCCTTCCTCATTATTAGAGCAGTTAGAAGGAGTATACATAGAAAACAA
This sequence comes from Pseudochirops corinnae, assembly GCA_028646515.1. Taxonomy (NCBI): domain Eukaryota; kingdom Metazoa; phylum Chordata; class Mammalia; order Diprotodontia; family Pseudocheiridae; genus Pseudochirops; species Pseudochirops corinnae. The sequence continues at coordinate 182,473,054 of CM053588.1, read as the reverse complement.
AGGTTTGAGTTTAATATGAGGGCATGATTATCTCAAAAAAAAAAAAAGGTAAGAGATGAGAAAGAAGCATGAACTGGGAGAAGGAGCAAAGGAGAGGTAAAATGGGATAAATTATCTTACAGAAAAATGGCCTGAAAGAGATTTTACAGTGGAGGAAAGAAAAGGGGGAAGCAAGGAAAATAGCACATGAACCTTATTCTCATTGGTATTATCTCAAAGAGGGAATAATATACACATTCAGTTGGGTGTGGACATCTATCTTACGTGCAAGGAACTAAGAAGGGAAGGGGATAAGAGACTGCGGAGGGGAGCTTGGGTGAATTGAAAGTAAGAAGCAATACATTTTCTGAAAATGGACAGGGTAAGAGGTGAGAGAGTAGGATAAACAGGGGGGAAATAGACTGTAAGGAAATACGTAGTTGTTAATCTTCACTGAGGAAAAAAATAATTTACAGTGAATTTATCTGATAAAGACTGCATTTCTCAAACATAGAAAAAGGAGTCAAATGTACGGAAATAAAAGCCATTTCTCAGTTGATAATTGTCAAAGGATATGAACAGGCAGTTTCCAAAGTAATTAAAGCATTCTATAGTCATGTTAAAAAAATGCTCTAAATCACTATTGATGAGAGAAATGCAAATTAAAACAACTCTGAGGCACTAACTCACATATGTCAGGCTGGCTCATATGACAGAAAGAAAAATGACATGTTAGAGGGGATATAGGAAAATTAAAGCACTAATGTACTATTGGTGAAGTTGTATACTGATTCAACTATTCTGGAAAGCAATGTGGAACTATGCCCAAAGAGTTATAAAATCATGCGTACTCTTTGATCAAGCAGTACCATTACTATATCTGTATACCAAAAAGATAAGAACAAAAAGGTAAAGTACTTATACATACAAAAAAATATTTATAGTAGCTCTTTTAGTGGTGGCAAATAATTAGAAATTAAGAAGATGTCCAGCAATTGAAAATGGTTAAACAAGTTGTTGAATATGATGGGATGGAATACTATTGTGCTTTTAGAAGTGAAGAACAGGATGTTCTCATGAAAAAAAAAATATGGAAAAGCTTACATGAACTGATACAAAGTGAAATAAGCAGAGACAGGAGAACATTGTATACTGTAAAAGCATCCTTGTATAATGATTTACTTTGAATAACTTAGTTTCTCAGTAATACAATAATCCAACACAACTCTATAGGATTTAATGATGAACGTGCTGTGTTTCTACAAAGAAAGAACTAGTAGAGAGTGAATGCAGATCAAAGACAATTTTTCTTTACTTTCTTCACTTTTCTTTTTTGTTGTATGTGCTTTCTTTCACAGAATGACTTACGTGGAAATGTGTTTTGAGTGAGTACACATGTATAAAGTATGACAAATTTCTGCCTTCTCAATGAGGGGAGGGAAGGAAAGAATTTGGAATTCAAAATTTGAAAATAATGTTAAATGTTTTTACCTATAATTTGGATAAAATTAAATACGATGTAAGAAAAAGAGCGAAGAAGATATGAAGGAGAACAATTTCCTGGAAAGGCTGGCTTGAAATAAGATGTGAAGAATATTAAATCCCAAGCCTAGTAGTTCATATTTTACTTTAGACGCAATAGAGTAAATATAATATGGTAAAAATATGGCAAATTTTTTTTTTGAACAAAGAAGAAACGTGCAGGTCTAAGTTTTATTAACATGATTTAGGTAGCTTTGTGGAAGACAGATTGAAGTTGAAAGATTGGAAGCAAGGAGAACAATTAGAAAAGTATTGTAATATTCCAAATGAGTAGTGAGAAGAGCCTAAACTGGCCTTTTATTCACATATCTTCGTGAGGAAAGGAAACGGAAGAATGTGAGAGATATTTTGGAGTTTAAAGAGTCAAGATATAATTATAGGATGAGGTGCAGGTATGAAAGTAACACAAATTTTAAAAATCATGAACCTGAATTACTGATAGAATGAAGGTTTCCTCAACACAAATAGGAAAGTTTGGAGGAGGCATCGCCACACACACACACACACACACAAACACACACACGGAGCAGGGTCGGGACTGGAGGGGAGGGGAGTGGGGATAATAAGACATTTTAAACTTTTGGATATATTCATTCTGATAATAAATAGATTATCCAGCATAGATAGTAATTGGTTATGAGGGACTAGAGCTCCACAGAAAGATGAGGACAGAATATATAAATTTGGAGCATTTATATAGAGATGATAATTGAACTCATGGGACCCAGTGAGCTCAAATGGAGTAAAGAAAGATACTCCAAATGGGTGGTTATCATTATCAAAGTTTGTGAAGTGTTTCACATAAAATATTTCATTTTGGTCTCATAAAATCCACAGGAGGCCAACACCATTATGGTTCCAATTTTACAGACTAGAAAAACAAAACAGATGGGAGTTAGGTGATTTGCCCTACCTCACATAGCTAGTGTTTGAGTCAGGATTTGAGCTCAGGTCTTCCTTATGTTATAAAACCTAGTTACTTTTATATCACCTACATATAAAAGTTCATATTAAATGGTGTGGGGGGGGAAACAACAAGATCAGATTTTTTTTTACAACTATGACTAAGGCTTGAATTCTTAATGAAACAGAGGATAGAAGAACTATAAAAAGACAATTTAAACTATATAAAAACTATATAATTTAAACTATACCAATAGAGAATTTCTTGTTAACATCGACTCTGTGCTGAGTTTCTTTTATAGCAGTGGCTAACACCTGTGACAAGCACAAGTTTCCCTCTATGATGAGAATAATTATTAAAAAGTCATCAAACAAGCATATCTCTCTTGTTTAGCTTTCAAAGAATCTTGGATAATTTTAATCTCTTACTGTGAGGCACCTTGTTGATAGAACATTTTGCTATAGTAAATAAAATTCATATTGTAATAAACAAATCAGATGTTATATTCTGTATATCTCAACCAATGATGTAATAATAAGGTGGAATTGTGGATAGATCACTGGGCCCAGTTCAGGGAAGACCTGAGGCACCAGCTCTCATGAGTTTATGAAAATCACAAGATCACTGACTCCAATAACCTTTACCTAAAACAAAAGAACAAAATCCAAGGAAAAGAATTGAGACCCAAATTCTTAAGCTACATGACAATCTCTGTGGAAAGGGCTTAAGATTTATCTTCTTAAAACACTGTTTCTCTTCTCTCAGTAGAATACTGTCACTTGGGAAGAACTATAACTGGGAGATTCTGGAAAGATGGAAGATTAGGTCAGAAAATTCCAGGTTTCCCAAATTTCTTCCACAAACAGAACGTCCCCTCAAAATATACATATAGTAGCAAAAATAAAGGAGTAAAGACTTTCTAAAAGGAGTAAAGTCTTTCTAAGACCACTTTGAGAGGACTTCAGGAAAGGTACAACCTCCAGGAGCTAAGTGAAGTGCAAGTACCTCCAGGCTGACTCCAAGGAATCCACAAACAATAAGGGCTGGGGGCAGCTGGAATGGGAAGTAGCTGGGCTTCAAGAACTTTCACCTCACAAACTTTTATCTAAGAACAATATAGAGATCCAACAGGTGAGTAGGGAGTATGTAAGGAGTATTTTAATGTGTGTAAGGTAGATTTTGTTATTCTTATTTTAGATAATAGTTCCCAGGATCCAAGGTCATTTCAGTCTCTAGTTCCCAGGCTCATGACTCGTAAACAATCTCACCAGGCTTCCCCAATATTAGCTAATGATAAATAATATAAACATTTGTACTTAAAGTTTATAAATATTCATTGTAACTGCATAGTGAGATATAACAATGAGAATGTAAACTTGTGAGTCTATTGCTGGCAAATTGCCGTCTTTGTGACCCTATAAAATCAAGTAGGTATTGGTGGCAAATGGGAATGCACAAGGGGAATTCGTGTTTATTTGCTTCATCAGGCTTAGAAAGGAATGTACAAGCTAGAATGTTATGTGTTCCTTGATTGACACCCATCAAGGGTTAGGGGGATTTGTTTATTAGTCTTGAATGGCCCCCTTCTAGACTTAGGGGACCCGTAGGAGTTGTAGCTTCTACAATATTCTCAGCCACCCCTACAATAAGAGCAATTGGGGGATGCTGTAGGAGTTGGTCCTCCTATTGTCAACAATCCTTTGAAAAGACTAGAATAAAGTAAGTCTATTTAACCCCTTATTATGACTCTGATGTTATCCTTCTAGCTACCCAAATCAAGAAGGATGGTGCTAGAACACCTGCTAGAGGTTGGATCCCCAAAATTCCTGTGTCTTCTGTGCCTCACGTCTGACATAGGGGAAGATGAAAGGACTCTTTGCTGTCTTCTTCTTCAAGGCCTAGAGATGCTAACCAACTGTGATTCTAGTCTACAGTACGTGCGAGGAGCAAACACATGCTCAGTGTGTGCAGTACCACAGAGAGCAAAAACATTTTTGGGACAGTTTGGCTGAGGACCCTAGATGTGGCTTAGGGGAGGAGACTTAGGGGAGGAGGCCCTTAGACAGAATTTATCAAAAAAAAAAAAACCCAGTAAGAAGGATCTAAGGCCTGGGGCACCATTACTCACAACCAAGAGTAAAAACTGCTTATAATAATAAGCTGCTCAAAAAAAAAAAATTAAAAAGAGTAAGCAAAGGAGAAGGAACCCAACCATAGATAGGTACTATTGTGTAAAAGAATATTTGGGTTTACAGTCAGAGGAAAATAATGAGGTTAAAAAAAGAGTCAATTATACCTCAAAGAGTAAAGGCAAATAATCATAAGGCCAAAGCAGAATTCTTGGAAGACCTGAAAAAGGACTGCAAAAATCAAATAAGAGAGATTGAGGAAAGAGAGGAAAAAAATAAAGGCAATCCCATAGAATCAAGAGAATTGTGAAAAGAAAGTCGGCCAAAAGGAAAAAAGAGATCTGAAATCCTAAGGAAGAAAATAACTTCTTAAAAACTAACATTAGGCAAAGGGAATTGAATGACAGCACAAGACACCAAATAATAATAATAATAATAATAATAATAATAATAAAACAAAAACATAAGAATTAAAAAGTAGATCATATGAAATATCTCATTTGAAAAACAACTGATCTGAAGAACAGATAGATGAGAGACAGTACAAGACTTATGGTACTACACACAGCCACGCACACAGCAATATTTGTAGCTAGGAAGAAGCATGTGTAATTAATTGCATGAAATAAGCTACTATTTGCCCTTTTATTCCCAATGTGAATTCTTAATTTTATGCTATCGCATACACATGCTTCTTTTAGTGAAACATTTTATCATTAATGATACTTGTAGCTGCTGTGGAGGTATAAGACCAATATCACCAGCACCTCGGAGAGCTTCTAGCACAGGTTCTTTGATCTTCTCTTCTAAAGGAAAGGCAGCTTCAAAGGCATTAACAATCTCACTTTAAACAATGCAGAAAGACCAGAGAGATAAACAATGGAGAAAGATCAGAAAGATATATAAGTGCTCAAGAAAGATCCAAATGACAGGGCTCCAACTGTCTTAACAGAGTAATAGAACTATTTATACACACCACTGGACTAGAGAGAACCAACATCTGGGTTCACAAACCTGGGGGCCCCTTAACGACGGTTACCCAGAGTCTCCTCAGGGACTTCAAGAGTTTTTAGGCAAAACTTTCTGCCCAAGAGTAAGCTCCTTTTGGCTAATGGGCTGAGAGCCAGAAGGCATCACAATTCACGTGCCTAATTAGCTCATTAACAACAGGTGTGAAAGCCTTCCAGAAAGCAAGCATCCCCCTAATCAAGCTTCCTCCTTAGGCAAGTTCCTCACCCAAGGAAATATAAATCTCTGAATATATATATATATATATAGTTTTCACCAGATGGGCTCTATGTGACCCAGCAAGGAATGTATCACAGCTGTGAACTGGGCTAGAGTTCAAAGCAGCAATACATCCATCACTGAAACACCTATGAACCTTTAGATGTAGGAACACAGTCCCTGTTCCAAGGGAGAAAAAAAAAGGGAACAACATGTGGTCACATAGGCCTACAAATGGACAGGGAAGATCTTATATTCCCTTAACTCTTCAGGCATAGAAGAAACCTATGAAATTAAAGGAAAAATATCAATTGGTCAGAGTGAAGAGCTAAATGGTCGGTATCTTTGACATTGCTGTCAGGATCATATTAACTTGTTAGCCTGTGGGATTATTGAAACTAAACTTACTAAAAATACTTAAAATTCTCCACACTCCCTTGCTCAACAATAAGTTGTTGATGTTTTTTTCTGAGAAGAGAAATAAAGGTTTAAGTGTTAGTGACACCTCCCTTCTGACAAAGCTGCTATTTGTAAATCACCTTAGTTGTCTATTTACCTGTTTGTAGGCAAAATGAATAATGTATATATTTGGAAAGTCTACCATCCAGAGGCTCTACGAAAAGATTATATCCAAGTCAAGTAATGCTCACTTTGAACAGTTCTCCCATTCTTCTCCGTGTCAAGGAAGGCATCCTAGTTATAGGTAGCAAGTGTCTCCTTTGCTTGATGGTGAATGTTGAAGATGGATAAAGATGAGATCTGACAACATTTCCATTTCCTCAGTAAGTATCTCTTATGAAGTGTCTTTAATCATTTATGAGCAGGTTTCATTTTCTATTTGCTGCAAATGGTTCGATTCTGCTGGGTTTGACAGCTTTCCGACATCTTCCAAACTGCGGCAATAATAGCTCTGACAATGTCATTTAGAAATCAGCCACACACAGTATGAACAAAGTTACTGATCTACTGTAAATAATATGATAATGGAATAGCAAGTGGCATAGTAAACAAGATTGAAAGGAGATTGTATAGCTTGGCAAGAGAGCAAGTATTTCAGGATGGAGGAGAGAGAAATCCAAACACTTTGCTTTTAATCTCCTAATTACCATCTTTGCCAACATTCTACATGAAGAGACTTGGTCCTTGAGCCACTGGATACTTTCTCTCTTCATCAAGACCTTTCCCGTTGCTCTGTGACTACCAAGGCTTCCTTCAGATCCATAAATACTGCATAGATGTACTTTCTCCTATGAATTCCGCCACCCCCCCCCCCATTATTATCACCACCAAAAAGAGTATGGACATGGCTATTATGCCAAGGACTATAGATGATTGGCAGGTGTTAGAACATCAACAAAGCCCAACATAGTCTAATTGCAATGCCCCATTCTAGGATCAAAGGAGGAAATGGTAGTGCATTTCAAAGATCGTAGGCAGAAAACTGAGTTGTACCAGGTGCAGGAAGCAAAGAAGAAAAGGGGATATCAGGACAGAGCAGATTTAGAAGAACAACAAATATGTAGGAGCATTTTGTTTTGTTTTTGTGATGTCAATTTGTTCCAGGCAAGAATCATGTATAATAATTGATTGAAGATATCTACTACTCAGGTCCCACAATCCCAGCCTCCCCCCCATACTTGCACACTCCCAGTCTCCCCTACCGACAGTGTCCTCTTTCTGAGATACTTCATTTCCATTTCTACTGTATATTCCACACACTTAGAATGATGTTCCTCCTCATACCTGCCTCCTAGCTTTCATGGTTTCTTTCAAGTTTCAGTTGAAGTGCTATCTTCTTCAAGAAGCCTTTCCCAGTCCACCTTAATCTTATTATTCTCCCTATATAAGATGATTTCCAATTTATCTTGGATAGATCTTGATTCTACATAACTGTTTTTTGTTGTCTCCTCAATTAGAATGTGAACTCCTTGAGGGCATGGGCTGTATTTTTGCCTTTCTTTGTATCCCCAGTGGTTAGCATGGTGTCTGGCACAAATTAAATGCTTAATAAGTACTTTTTTGACTTATTGACAGACTAACTGAAAACAGTAGTGCTGTGACCCTAGCAGTCTTCTCTAGATGGACCCTCAGAGGCATTCCTGAGGCTTTTAAGAAGCCTTGGGGTAGGCATCAATATATTTCAAAAGGATGTTTTGTTGTGTATCCAATTACAAGCTAATATTAGGTTATTTGCACTACTCTGGGTTTGATTTGAGTTTTCCTCAGCTTTCCTGATGTATTTAATCTTCTGTTTTCCTTCTGTTTCTTATTTCTATCCAATGTAAGGGGCACAGACCCCACTTCTTCATTCTGGTTCCAACTATTTCCATTGCTTTAGAGCCATTTCCCTTCAACTTTCAAACCTTTTAATCTCCGGGTTTCCTGCTTACTTTTTTGCCTCCTGTTTTCTGATACTCAGCTCTCTCATTTGTGTAAGAACATGTACAACATGGCAGAAATCTAAATTTTTCCAATTAGATTGGGTATTCCTGGGTGGCTGGGTACTAAATTTTGAGTGAGAGTACTTAGATTTGAATCGTAACTCAGCTAAAGTACCTGTTCTGTGTAACTCATTCCAACATTTTGGCCACAATTACCTCATGTGCAAAATGAAGACATGGATTAGTATCCCTTTTGGGATACTAATTAGTATCCCTTTTGGCTCCAAATCTATGTTGTCGTTCAGTCACTTTTTCAGCTGTGTCTGTCTCTTTGGGACCCCATTTGTGGTTTTCTTAGCAAAGTTACTGTAGTAGTTGCCATTTTCTTCTGCAACACATTTTACAGATGAAGAAACTGAGGCAAATGGTATTAGATGGCTTGCCTAAAATTACAGAGCTAGTAAGTGTCAGGCATCAGATTTGAACAAGGGAGAATGAATCTTCCCAAATCCAGGCCCAGCACTCTATCCATTGCACCGTATCTATGAGGATATGAGAAATTATATATAACTTGAACCTCAAAAATCCATTGGTATAGGACTCTCTCCTTATTGGTTGCAATCAATGCTCTTCAGTCTTTGCACCTATCAGGCTCTTCAGATTCTGCAGTTGCTTCAGGTGCTTCTCATTTCTAGCTTTGAGAGAGAAGATAGATAATGCCAAATCCATTTCAAGTTGCTGGAGGAAAAGATTACAGGAAGAAGCCAATATGAAAGGATATGGTAGCCTGCATCATGTCCTTATTGTCACATGCTACCCTAGAAACTTTGAATAACCTCCACTTGAGTGAGATCTAGGACTGTCTTTCTTTTGGTTGAGCTAAGTTACCTCACTCCCAATGGGAGACCTCCTTCACTTTGTGTTGTTTGGTATATTACTGTCTTATGTAGACTTTTTTTTTTTCTGGTTTCTGTTTTTTGTTACTGCCTTGAATGAAATGGTTTCTCTGCTACTTGCTAAATGTATCTTTATTGTGAAATTGGTGTTATTGGGAAGGAAGTCAAATCTTGAATATAAAGCATAGGGTATTCCTGCTTAACCCATTGATAAGCCCACAAATAAAGTGATCAGAAGTCAGCTTGAACTTGAAAAATAAATCTCCTAGACTAATTATATTTAAGGTAACAAATATACATATCTACATATACATACATTTATGTGTGCATATATATATGTGTGTGTGTGTGTGTGTATGTGTGTGTGTGTATATGTACATCTATAGATATAGATATAGGGATGTGAGTGTGTGCGTGTGTGTGTGTGTGTGTGTTTTCTATCCTAGTACTCCTTTTCTGACAAGAACAGACTGACTAAGCTTCTGACCCCAATCCCCTGTTTCCCCCCTTGGAGAAGGGTTGGAGGAGAAGAAGCTAGAGATACCTACCCTTCCTCCCTTTCAGCCACAAAGCAACACTCCCATACTACATGTGGGATACATCCCTTGCTATACATTTTATTACCCATTATACTATTATTATATAATATTATTAATTATAATATTATTAATATAATTATATATTATTCCCCTTTATATTGGCTTAATACTACACAAAGATTAATAAAAATGAACTTTACTGAGGACATCTATGTGGTATTCTCTTCCCTGATCAGCCACAGTCAGAAGTATTATAACTTGACTCTAATGTAGTGATGTCATTTTGGTCCTCTTTGAGAATGAAGGACAACAACCAACCAAACCACTTCCTCCTTTCCCTGCTTAACAAAGTAAATTTTTGTTTTGGGATACCTTCTTTGTGAAAATCTATTATTTTAAAGTCAGCTTACTTGTCTATTGGTCTGTTTATAGACTGCCAATTAATGGACACTGCTAATGCTTCCAGAGCAGATGAGTATTAGCACTTAATCCTCTGAGGTTTTCATTGATGTGATAAGATAAAGTTAAATAGAGGTAGCTAGTTTAACCAAAAACTTTACAAACTTAAAGTAGCTTTTCTAATAGGTTCATATGACATGGATTGTGGTCCTTTCCTCATGTATTTTGTTTTTTTGTTTTTTTGTTTGTTTTTATTTTGCTTTTTTTTGGGGGGGGGAAGAAGCAGGGCAATTGGGATTAAGTGACTTGCACAAGGTCACGCAGCTACTAAATGCTGTGTTGGAGGCCAGATTTGAACTCAGGTCCTCCGGACTCCAGGTCTGGTGCTCTAGTCACTGCACCACCTGGCTGCCCCTTTTCTCATATATTTGGAATAGGAGTTTTTTTCTCATTGCTACTAGGGTTTGCCATCTCAATCATGGCATCTCCTTACTTATCAATTTTTCATCTCCAGGGGATGCTAAAACTCCTTGGGAATTCTGATTTTCATTTGTTTTGGCTACAATAGTATGTTAAGGAAATAATTTATTTTCTCACACAATAATTAATATAGAAATTTCTTTTAAAATATATATGTATATGTATGTTTATGTGTTGTATGCACATATACACATATACATATATATATATATATATACATGCATGTATGTGTCTATATGTGTGTACTTGGTGGATTTCTCTAGCCTGAGTGATGAGAAGTGATAGATTCTATTTTGTTCAGATCTGGAGACATTAGGATCATTCAAAGGACTCTTGAAATCTTACCTTATCACTTTACAAATGAGGAAAATGAAAGGTTAAGGAACTTATGGGGGTGGAGCTAAGTTAACAAAATAGAGGAAGCACTCAGGATTCCTCTTTCAACATTCCCCTCCAAATAACTTTAAAATAATACTTCAAATCAAAATCTGGACTAGTAGAGCCAACAAAATGTCAGAGTGAGACATTATTATAACACAAGACAATGTGGGAGATTGGAAAGAGAGATTTGTGACAAGTAAATGGAGGCTAGTCCAGAGAACACATGAACACAACACCAGTGGTAGGACTAGGTGGTCAGGACAGAAGCAGCAACAGCTTTTGGAGCTTTTGAGTCAGAAACAGTAAAATTACCTGGCAACTGATCAGAAAAAAGAAATTACAGGATACTCCTATGCTAGGATGGGATGCAGGACTAAAAGGTGTCTGGCAACTCCATAACCTATGTTCACTACTGGATCATAGCTCAATGGTAGAGAAATGAAACAAGCCATCAATCAGCTGACTTAGAAAAAAATCCTTAAGAACAGATGTACTTACAAGGGAATTCTATCAAACATTTAAGGAATAATTAAACACAATACTATATAAGCTATTGGAAACAAATATTGACAAAGAAAGCATCCTACCAAATTCCTTTTATGACTCAAATATTGTGCTGATACATAAACCAGGGAAAGTAAAAACAGAGATGGAAAAAGACAGTCCAATTTCCTTAATAAATACAGATGCAAAAAATGAATAAAATATTAACAAGGACATTATAACAATATGTCATAGGAATCATCCAATATGACTAGGTAGTATTTATACCAGGAATGTAGAGTGGTTCAATATAATGAAAAACCATCAGCATAGTTGACCATATCAATATAGCAAAAGTCAAATTACTTTATCAATAGATGCAGAAAACAAAAAATACAACACCCATTCCTCTTAAAAATACTAGAAAACATACGACTCAATGGAACTTTTCTTAAAACGATAACTAATATCTGTTTAAAATCAAGAGCAAGCCTTATCTGTTACAGCGAAAACCTTGAAGCCTTCCTAGTAAGATTCCTTGAAGTAACCATGTCTATTAGAACCATTATTATTCAATATTGTATTAGAAATTCTAGGTATAGCAATAAGACAAGAAAATAAAGGAATGAAATTAAACAATGAGCAAACACACCAATCACTCTTTAGATCTGATATGATGGCATACTTAGAGAACCTTAAAGAATCAACTAAAACACAAGTTGAAAAACTCACATAAATCATCAGAATTTCTGTATATTACCTACAAAAGTCACCAGGAAGAGATAGAAAGGAAGACCTGAGTTCAAATTTGGCTTTACCACTTAATTGCTTTGTAAAATTCATCAATTAATTTAGTCTTTTTTTGCCTCAGTTTCCCCAAGGGGAAAATTATAAAATTATAAAATAATAGCCCCTATCACCCAGAGTTATTTTGAATATCAAATGAGATGATATTTTTAAAGCACTTAGCATAGTGCCTGGTACATAGTAGGTGCAATATAAATGCTGATTATTGTAATAATTGTTATTATTTCTACCTAACTTGAAGTACGGCACTCTAGCCAGCATACTATGCTACTACTTTTACATTATTCTCTCAATTCACTTTTAATTTTATTAAGTGCCTACTATCAACCACATGCTGGGGATTAAAAAAAAATAACCTTTAACCTAAAGGAGCACATGATTAATGTGGCATATGGCATGTTCATAAATTTGGTATAAGATAGAATGTGACTGGACAAAACAGATGTCCACACATAGTTCAATATGAAAATTTGAAATGCAAATGAGCGGTCTCAACTGAAAGGGGAGAGTATCATGTAACAATTAACTGAGGAGGTAACATATGATACGATCTTTGAAAGGACATGATAAATAATAAAGTGGCACCTAAGTTGATTTATGAAGGGGCACAATGAGTTAGATGAACCTGAGATATTCGTCAAATACATACGTAGAAGGATACCTAGGAGTAAATGTCTAGCAAAGAGATAAGGATAAGTGATGGTTTTCAGTTGGGAGTTTGCTTCTGAATACACATATTTAGGAATGAGATATCTAGTGATGATAATTGAGGCCGTAAAATTATGCAAGGAGAGAATATACACAGAGAAGGAAAGGGATGGAGTATGTAGTGACTCACAAGGCACTCACACCTAGAAGGTGGAGAGCAACATAAGCCGGTGGAGGATGTCAGGAAGAAGTGGTCAGATTGTTAGGAGGGTAACCCAGAAAGAAACATTCCATGGAAACCTAGCAAGAAGGTAACGTTCAAAAGATGTAGCCAACAATGCCACCTAAAGCAGAAATGTGACAAAATCTTGGAAAATATGATTTTAAGATCATCTACAGAATTGGAAGGAGAAATTTCAGTATAGTTATTAGGACAGAAGGCAGACTTTAAGAAATTGAGAAACAGAGGAAGATGACTTCCTGGAAATTTAGTAGTAAAGAATGGGAAAAACATAGGATTATCTAAGAAGATCTGAATATACTTTAGGCAACAATAATGAGGCCTAGAATGGGAAAGAATGAAGATAAAGGAGAAAATAAGCATAAGGATAGGCAAAAGGGGAATATTCAATTTAATTCCATAAGCATTTAAATGTTTACTATGTGCATTACATTATACTTGGGTACTAAGGATGCAAAAATTGAATGACAAATAGTTCTCAAGCTTACATTTTACTGGCGAGAAATCAGACAATAAAGAGGGACTTTGGAAACTAGAGCAAAAAAGGAGAGAATAGGTAAATTTATAGTGAAATTGTTGTTTCTGTTCAGCCATTTTCAGTCATGTCCAATTCTTTAGAAACAATCCACATAGGGTGGTTATTTCCTTTTCCAGTTCATTGTACACTTAAGGAAACTGAGTAAAACAGTAGTAAGTGACTTGCCCAGGGTCACATAAGCTAGTAAGTATCTGAGGCCAGAGGTGAGCTCATGAAAATGAGTTTTCCTCACGTGGGGCCTGGCCCTCTATCCACTGTACCACCTACCTGCCTACTATAGAGAAATATAAAGGTGTAATTATTTGGAGATGGGGAAAATTCATGACAGCTCACTTCAGTCTTCTTCAAAAAGTGAGAAATAGTTATTTGCTAAGGAATATATGGAGAAGAAGAATTCTGGTGGCTTCTATACAAGATTTCATTCAGTTATTCAAGAATACCAGACCCCCAAAGCTAAGCTATTTCACCACATAGAAGTATCCATCTGGCTTACTTTTTTTTTTTTTTTTTGCTTTTTGGAGGGCAGTTGGGGTTAAGTGACTTGCCCAAAGTCACATGGCTAGTAAGTGCATCAAGCATCTGAGGCTGCATTTGAACTCAGTTCCTCCTCACTCCAGGGCCGGTGCTCTATTCACTGTACCACCTAGCCACCCCAATCTGGCTTACTTTCTCCAAGACAGTCATTCTAATACTGTATGTATTGGGTCAGTTTCTATATTCAACAACCAATTTCTATCTTCCTCTTCTAGGTATATTTGCTGATTGCTACAACACTAGTACAAAAGAAGCCTATTAACTGTGCAAAACTTTGCAAAACCCATTGTCTCTACTACCTACCTCACTACCTTTCTAATTTCAGTAAATCATGTCATCTTTTCAACTTAGTTATTTTACTATCCTGAGTACTCCTCTCCAACTTCTGCAGTTGAAATAGCTGGTCTTAATTTTCCAAGAAAATGACTTCCCCATAGGAGAATGAAAACAAAACAAAGAGACTTACTGTCCCATAGTCAATGTCAGGTCCATGACCAAAATTCAGATCTTTTTGTTCAGGGCAACTTGAAATTATGTTCTTATTTAAGTAGATTTTTTTGTAGTTAAATTTTCTTTCTTTTTTTTTTTTTACAATGTTGGGAAATGAAGTAGAGTATGTATGTACATAAACATTTTTGAGAATTTTGGGAAGGGCAAGAGGCAAAGAGTAACTTGCTTCAGGTCATCTAATAGAAAAAAGAACTGGAGCTGCTACAAGGCAGGAGTTGTTTCATTTTTTTTTTTCTTTTTAAAATTTTTATTTAGTATTCATCTTTCCTCAACTACATGAAACAACAATTTTCAACATTCATTTTTAAAACTTTGAGTTCCAAATGCTTTCTCTTACTCCCTCCCCACCCTGTCCTCACTGTGAAGGCAAACAATTTGATATAGGTTATTCATGTATAGCCACATAAAACACAATTCCGTATTAGTCATGTTGTGAAAGAAAACTTAGGTAAAAAGAAAAGCCTCAGAAAAACAAAGCACATCCAGAGAAAGAACGATGGAGTCAGAATGCAGAATGAAGCAGAATATTTTCTTTTTTGTTTTGTTTTATTATTTTTTTCTTTCTCAAGGTTTTCCCCATTTGTTAAAATTCTTCTATGCAACATGACTAATGTGAAAATGTGTTTAATATCAATGTATGTATGTGTAGAGCCCCAATCAGATTGCAAATCATTTTGGGGAGAGAAGGGAGAAGAAGGGAGAGAAAATGTAAAACTTATAGAAGTGATTTTTGAAAGCTAAAAATAAATAATTTAATTTTAAAAAAATAAAGAAAATTTTTCAAACATGTGCTTCAATCTGTATTCAGACACTAACAGTTCTTTCCCTAGTAATGGGTGGCATTTTTCATCATAAGTTCATCAGAGTTGTTTTGGATCATTGTATTGTTGATATTAGTTAAGTATTTGCATCTGATCATCCTATAGTATTGCTGTTACTTGGTACCCCGTATATTTCACTATCATCTTCCCGTAAGGGAATGCAAACAGTTTAACCTTCTTAAGTACCTTATGATTTCCCTTTCCTGTTTAGCTTTTTATGCTTCTCTTTAGTCTTGTATTTAAAAGTCAGATTTTCTATTTAGCTTTGGTCTTTTCATCAAGAATGCTTGAAATTCCTCTCTTTTATTGAATATCCATTTTCCCCCCTGAAGGGTTATACTCAATTTGCTGTGTAGGTGATTCTTGGTTGTAATTCCAGCTCCTTTGTCTCCCAGAATATCATATCCCAAGCTTCCTGAACCTTTATTGTAGAAGCTGCTAAATCTTGTGTTATCCTGACTGTGGCTCCAAGAATTGTTTGTTTCTGGCTACTTAAGATTATCTCTCCTTTACCTGAGTGCTCTAGAATTTGGCCATAAATATTTTTAATTTTTGTTTTAATTTTGGGATCTCTTTTTGGAGGTGATCAGTAGATTCTTTCAATTTCTATTTTGCCATCAGATTTGTAGAATATCAGGGTAGTTTCCTTGATAATTTCTTGAAAGATGATTCTAGGCTCTTTTTTTGATCATGGCTTTTCGGAAATCCATTAGTTTTAAAATTATCTCTCCTGGATGTATTTTCCAGGTCAGTTGTCTTTCTGATGAGCTTTTATACATTGTCTTCTTTTTTTTCTTTCATTTTTTTGGTTTGGTTTTATTATTTCTTGTTTTCTTATAAAGTCACTAGCTTCTATTTGCTCCATTCTAATTGTGAAGGAATTATTTTCTTCGACAAGCTTTTGTTTCTCTTTTTCCATTTGGCAAATTCCACTTTTTAAGGTGTCTTTTTTTTTTCCTTCGGTGAATTTTTGTGCGTTTGTTGCCATTTGGCCAATTTGGCTTTTTAAGGCATTCTTTTCCTCATTGGATTTTTGTACATCTTTAACCATTTGACTTATTCTGTTTTGTAAGGTGTTATTTTCTTCACTAAGTTTTGTGTGTCTCCTTTACCAATATGTTTACTCTTTTTATTTCATCACTCTAATTTCTCTTCCCAATTTTTCTTCTACCTCTCTTACTTGATTTTCAAAATTGTTTTTGAGCTCTTCTATGACCGATAAACAATTCATATTTTTCTTGGAGGCTTTGGGTATAGGATCTTTGAATTGGTTGTCTTCTTCTGAATTTGTATTTTGTTCTTTCTTATTTCTATAATAACTTCCTATTGTCAGAGGTTTTATTTTCTGTCGTTTGCTCATTTTTGCAGTCTATTTCTTGACTTTTAATTCTGCTAAAGTGATGCTCTGCTTCCAGGGTGGATGATGCATGTTCCAAGTTTGATGCATTTTTATGCATCTGTTTTCAGAGATACTTCTAGGGATTTGTAAGTTTTCAGTTCTTCCAAAGTGATCTGATCTGAAGAAGTGTTTACTACTTTCCTGGCCTGTGCTCTGGTCTGTGAGTGACTACAAGCACTTTTTCCTGCCCTGGAACTGGCATGAGGGTCCCTGTTCTATTGCAGCTGCAAAGAGACCCCTTTAACTACCTTCTGATCAGTTCCACCTCTTATTATCTGTGGGCTGAGATTTCCAGAAGCAGCTGCTGCCATTGCTGCTTCCCCTGCCTATTCAGTGGCTCCCAAGGATTGCTCTTGGTTTGCTAGGGCCTGTCTGTTCTGGCATGGCCTGCCCTGAACTGCACTACATTCTCTCCCAGTGGAACATACCTTTCCTGCTGACTTTCTAAGACATCTTTGCTTGGATATTCTTTCACCCCATCCTTTTGAGTGTTTTGCTCCTTCAGGAATTGTTTTATAGCATTATGTAGAGGTGTTTGTAGGCATTTTGGGGAGAGTTTTGGTGAGTCTCTGCTTTTTCTCCAGTATGATGGCTCTTCTGTCTCCATTGTTTTTTTCAGCAACTAGCATAATGCCTAGGGTGTAGGAGACTCTTAATAAATGTTTGTCGAATGAATAAAAGAATGGTTATCTCTGCTGCAACATTACCCTGCAGGATCAGAGGATTCTAACAAATTATTATCACTTATAAATGAACCAACTGCCTCTGGCAAGTTCATTAATTTCAGCACTCACTTTATATGTGGAACAAGTAGATAATAATACTGCCATCACTCACAGGGATATTGTATGTATTAACTAGATAGCTCTGAAGTGCTTTGAAAATATTAAGCACAGCATAAATGTTAAGTAGTACTAATTGCAATGATGTAGGTTGTAATTGCAGTTAGCATTTAAATGGAAAGGGAGAGGGTCAACATTAAAAACTGTTATCATGCACTAAGCACTTCTACATTCCTCATCGTCATGGGGCATGGTGGAATTGTAGGATAATAAAAATAAAATATGAGGTAGTAGGATGCTTTGTGAGAGAGCACAGTCTCTCTAGGGCTGCATGGCAAAGGAAGGAAAAACTCTGCACCAACAATCAAAGGCCTTGCTTCTTATCCTGGCTCCATCATTCCCTAGTTGCATGGCTTTAGGCGAGTCTCTTAATTTTTCTGCATCTCTATTTCCTCCTATGTCAAATGAGCATAATGGTATTCTATACCTCATGAGGTAGCTGTGCGACTGATTAAGATGGTGCAGGTACAAGTGCATTCAGAAGCAGAGTGGAGTAAAAGGGGATGGATTGGGTAGAACCACCTAAATATATCAGTACCTGAATAGGGTGACACCATGACTCCAAAGGGAATACTGAAAGGTGGCCCAGAATTTATAGGAGATAAGCATTTTCTCATGGAACTTGGTGGCAGATTCCTCTGAGAATATGTACACTAACATGTATAGAATCCTTATAGTATCATAGATTTTAGAGTCTGAAAAGCTTTACAATTTTAACTAGTTCAGTTACTTTACTTTACATATGAGAAAACTGATGCTAAAAGAGAGGAAGGTTTTCCTTAGGTCATGTAACTAGGAAGAAATGTAAACTCCTTGATGGGAGGTCTCCTCCCTCCTCTTTTAAATATAGTTATTCTTAGATCTTAATACAGTGCCCTGTCTATAGTAACTTAGTTAATAAGTTCCTGACATTAAGTAACTCATGCAAGGGCACACAACCAGTAATTATCAGATCCTGGTTTGAACCAGGGTGCACTATGCCACTCTTTCTATATTTTGAATTATATTTTTTGCATAACACTTCTTTTTTTCCCTCATTGGGACTCTCTTCACTGAGAAAGAAAAAAAAAATCCTTGAGATAAATACAAATTGTCAAGCAAAACAAACTCAATTTCTTTCCTATTCTATTTTCAAGGGAACTTGACCTATTTGGAGAGAAGTGAACTAAAGTGTAGAGAAGAAAACACTTAAAGGCCAGGGACTGTCACAGGAACAATATACAGGAAACCGAGCTAAATCCAGCAGCATAAGCCTAATTTTATGCAAAAAGAAGTAATGCTAATAATATACTAATGTTGAGATTACAGCTCCTCGAAGGCTTCCATTGAGAGCTAGGTGGACTTGGATATCACTACTCTTATTACTTTAGGCAAGTCATTTAATCTCCTTGGGTCTCAGTTTCCTGATCTGTTAAAATGAGCAAGGTAGAATGGAAGGCCTCTAAGTTCCCTTTCAGACCCAGATCTAGCATACTATAATCCTATAAACCTTCCCAGGGCATAGTCTCTCCTTCCATAAAATAAAGAGAATTGACTACATTGCTAAAGTTATTCTCAATTCTGAATCTGTTTCTCTGATTTGTGAAGACACAGTAATTAACTGGTAGATCTTCTTTGTTCCTTTTACTAGACCACTTCTACAATACTTTTCTGTGATATTGTGGAAAATGTACTTGCAGTGGTTAAACTGGGCAATATGGTCATTTTTCCAGGTGAGGCTGCTGAACCAACCAGTAACAACATATAATATTTGTGTGAGTCATACCCTTATTGACACTGGGTGCCCAGAGCAAGGATTATCATCACACCACAGATAAATTTAAGAGAGGCCACATAATGTAAAAAATGCACAATCGGAAATCAAAGGATCTGGCTTCATATCCCAATTTTGCTGCTTCCTACTGTATGACCTTGATCAAATCATGTCACCTCTCTAGGTCTCAGTTTCCTCTGCTATAGAATTAGGAAGTGAGGCAAGATGATCTCTAAGGTCCTTTTCAACTCTAAATCTATGATTCCATTTGAATACTGCAGGTTAGGGGCCTTTTCCCCTTCGTGTGAAATATTTCCATTAATACTAGGATACTATGAAGGAGTGTTTTAATTCAAAAATGCAATCTGTATGGTTAAATAGTGGAACATGGCAACAGTGGTAATTCCACATTAGCCTCCAATTAGTTTTGCATTTCAATTTTAGTAGCAAATGAGAAACAGTTGGAGAATGCAATGCACCCAAATAGAAATGGGAAGGATACCGTGTAAAACCATAATTACATTACTTAAGAAATATCTCCTCCCTGCATTTAGGGAAATTATGGGATGTAGCAGGTGATTATCAGTTTACAATCTGAACCTACAATATGTCTCCATGCATTCTTCTCACACTCTCTAGGCAGCATTTGTGATTACGCAGAGGAAAGGAAAACGCTGAGTTAGTGGAACAGGGAAGTTTAGGTATTGGGTGATTATGAAATCTAAAAGCATTAAGATGTTAGTAAACTATATTATCTGATTGCTTTGGGTAGTGGAAGTAAGAATATCTGCACCTCATTTACATGCTAATCAATATCTCTGTCTTACTGTCTTATATACTACAAGAAGGAATTCAGTATACTGTATTCATAGGTATTTTAAAAACCAGAGCGCCATATGTTGAATTTAAATAACATCTCTCAATATTTTTTCTTTTTTTTTTTCCAAATGAATTTAATCCAAATTACAGGAAGGTTTCCCTTAAATTAATCAAAACCACCATAAGGTAAACAGATGAGGACAAAATAATGTGGTGGAAATAATAAGTTAAAAGAATTGGGTTCATTCAACACTAATTCATTCAATAAATTTCCATTAAGTGTGCAATAGCTACAGAATGAGGGGTAGTAGGATTTAGAGTCAGGGAGTCTTGGATTCAAACCTTGACTCTGACAAATACTAGGTAGAGAATGGGACTCTGGGAAAGTAGCTGAACTTCTCAGTGTATCAGTATATGAGATTAATTCTCATATTCACAGACCTAACCCCAACCTTTAACATTTACAAATCACTACTCAAAACAAGCCTGTGTAGTAGGTAACCTTCATTTTTAGGTAAGGAATTAGATAAGGAATTTAACTCTCTGCGATTATAAATGTAACATGAGTGGGAGAGGGTATTCAAACTCATCTCCTGACTCCAAATCCAGTTCTTTTCTCCCAAATAAAGTATTATTTACAAGGTATAAGTTGAAGGGCACTTAGAAGGTAGTATTCCATCCCATTACAAGACATGTATAACAATGATGAGTTGCAGGCACTGGGAATCCCCTTGAGCTCTCCTTGAATCTTTGAGCTACAAGCTCTGGGATCTCCCCTGAGCTTTCCTTGAATCTTCGAGGTACAGTCTCTGGGAAACTCCTTGAAGTCTGATTGGATCTTCCCACTTGATGAGGCATTTGCAAAGGCCTTAAGTTTTTCATTGTGGCTGGGCCCAAACCTCTGTTACTGGCCTGACCCACCATTGTCTGCGGTCTCCAAGTAGCTTCCAGCTACTTCCTACCCCTGAGCCTATCAAAATATCAATCCACCCTTGCATTGACCTCATTAACTCCTCCTGAAGACCCTCCCCAAACTCCTCCTCTAGATCACCCCTAGATTCCTCTGTGTATAACACCCCATCTTCCCTCCATGTGGTGTGAGAGAGCCATAGAATGGCCTAGCACAGACTTGGTCTGTGAGAGTGCCATAGAATGCCCTAGAATAGACTGGCTCCTTAAGAGTCTCCCCCATTTGGTGAACTTTTAATGAACTTTACTTTTCTCTGGCTGAGAAGACTTGAGTCGAATTCTTTTGGCAAGACCCAGTGTCTTGGTATTTTGGGGTCTTGGGCAGCCCTAAGCCTCTTTATGGGTAACCTCTTCAACAATATTTGAAAAGGTTCTTTCCTTTAAGTCTTCAAGGGTTTTCAGGATTTATTTATCATAAAGTATAAACATCATTAGAAGGGGTAAGAGACATAAGCCCTTATTGACAGTAATAATAAAAATAATAACTTAAATTTATATGTCTACTATGTAGCATCCATCATGCTAAGCACTTATTATCAATAAGTGCACAAATTATTGTGTACAAAAATTATTATTATCAATAAGTGCACAAATATTATCTTATTAAATCCTCACAACCAGGAGAGGAAAAGGCTATTATTATCTCTGTTTTATAGTTAATGAAACTGAGACAAACAGAGGTTAAGTAGCTTGCCAGAGGCATATTTATATAGTAGATAACTGAGAGCAGATTTGAACTCAAGTCTTTCTGACTCCTTATCTGGTAATTTATCCACTGTGTTCCTTAGCTGCCCATATTATATATCCCAACTGACTAAACTGAGATTGTAGGAATGAACTGCCCCAAAAGCTATTCTATAATGGAGATTCTGAAGTAAGAAGGCTCTTAGGCGTCTGAATGGTATGCCTATCCCACCTTGGTTTGTGTTCCTAATTTAGCCCAGTTGATTGGATATAAGGCATGATGTAAAGTTTTAAAGATTATACCAAGGTTCAAACATATTAGAAAATGGCTGTTTGTACCACCTTTTTTTTTTTTGCCAGAGGATGTAGGGTGGGCCATAGCACAAGTTCATTTTGGCACATATTGAGTTTGAGGTGTTAGTGAATTATCTAGGGTGTAGCAATATCTCTTCCTCAGAAGTAGAAGAAAAGAAGGGGGAGAATGATCAATGAGTCTGAGGAGCTTTTAGAAGTGGCAGAAGAGAGGGAAATCTGTGAAGCAGGCCAATATCTCCATTTTATTCATTGTTAAGTGTAGAAGGAGGACAGTCTATGACTGCAACCTTGAAGAGGCATGAAAAGTTTTGGCTTATTCCCTAGAAAACATGAAAGAGATCCAGCAAGAGTAGAAGAAAGATAGTAGGATAATGGAAAGAGTACTAACTTTGGAGTGAGAAGACCTGAGTTTACTACTCATGTGACCTTGGGCAAGTCACTTAGAATCCTTGAATCTCATTTTCTCATTTGTAAAATAAAGGAGTTTGATCAGATAGCATCTGAGATTATTTTCAGCTCTAGCTCTATGTGCCGGTATAGTCCTGAATAAGAGGATTTTGCAGGCATGGGGAAGCTGCGGCCTCTAGGCTACATATGGCCCTCTAGGTCCTCAAGTGAGGCTTTTTGACTGAATTCAAACTTCACAGAACAAATCCCCTTAATAAAAGGATTTGTTCTGTGAGGTTTAGATTCAGTTAAATTCCCACCCCTGGATTAGAGTATCAAAGAGTGAAGCAATGCAAATAGATGTAAATTCCAAGTAACCTAGTCAGATCCTGTGGGCTCAAGCCAGACATCTTTCCTGACATCAGCAAGGTACCAGGCTTGGTGACAACATTTCACTTTTTTAGTTCATAACCATGTTGAATACAGTCATCTAGCTTGAACCAATACCAGGGAAGAAATGTAAAGACAGTTAGATGGAATGAATGCTTCCAGTTCTAGTTTATGAGATATTTATTTTTTACAATTTTGTAATACAAAAGACTTCATGAAATGGAGATGTTTTGTTGGAGTACAGTCCCCAACATCTGTTGAATAGATGGCCAGGCTGATTTTTTTTCTAGTTTCACCTGAAAAAAATAGTTGCTAGATGGATTAGGGCAGTCAGTTACAAGGGCTTAATCTATGGAAACCAGGTTTTACGAGCAGGAGCTTGGTTCAGAGATTTTGGGTCTTTCATTAACTCATAAAATCAGTCTTGGCCTACTTGAACTTCTCAGTACAAGAGGTCACTCATGCAGTGTACATTTCTCTTAAGGTTTGGATAAGATTCCCAGAATTGGCATAGACGATTTGGTCATTCTTTTCTTTTGCTTCATTGGTATCCATCAGGGAGTATGTGATTTTGGTACAATCACTGGTAACCTCTGGTTTGAGAGCAACCAATAGAGACAGCTAGAACTTTGGGCTAAAGTGCAATGGGAATACAGAGGTTCATGGAGGACTGAAGTGACAGAGGGAAGAAAATTAATGAATCCCCATGTAAAAATCAATAAATGAGCAGTTTTAACTGGGAGTTTTCAGGCATAGCTTCTCATTAATAGCTCATAGAAGTAGTCACTCCCATTTTACAGGTGAAAAACAAATGCTCAGAGAGATTAAGAAATTTCTCTAAAAATACATAGCTAAGCAGAGTCAGAAAGAAATTTAATCTCAGGTCATTAGACTCTAAAAGTGGTATATTTTGTTGTCGTTTGTATTCTTTTTGTATTTTTACAACAATACTGCACCTCTGTATTCTGTACCCTCTATCCAGGTCCAAAGAAGTTATAACTGTTTTGGTCAGTCACTAACTGTTAGAGTTGGCTCCTCAAAGTCTGCTAACACTGCATTCTGATGTCTTTTATTACCATTACTATTGACATTCGATCCTATTTTGTGTGTATAGCTTTTCTTAAATTCCACTGTCTCCTAATTCTCTTGTTCCAACTGATCAGGGCTTCTGAGGTACACTGTCACACCACATCTACTATGTCTGCCATCTGAGGTTTCATCAATAGTTTGCACCAGACAAATGAGGGACAGTGTTCTCCGTAGGAATAGCTCTGAGGATATCTCCACTGGGTCCTAAAAAGCCTTCCATTTGGTACATTGCTGAAAAAGACCAAGAAGATTTTCATTTGAGGTCTCCAGAATACAACTTAGTGACATTGAATGCCTACCCCTAAGTAACCATCCTTACTTCCATAGCATCTATAAATTAGATGTATCTCTAAATAAACTTATTTTAGATTCTACTTCTTTTGTTCTCCTTTTGAGTTCCAGAATCTTTTATCCTATAAGTAGATTCCAGACTATTTCTGGTCTGAGTCATACACTCCTTTTTCTAAAGATAGATTTCTCTGCCTTTGATTCTTGCCAGAGTTCAGAAATATTTAACCTGCATCTGTCAGCATTCTATAAGAGAAAGAGGATTTGAATTAGAAGATCTGGTTTAAATATCTGCTCTATTAACTAGTTCTGTGCTTTTGAAAAAGCTATAATATCTATGCATTTCAGTTTTATTATCTGTCAAATGAACATTGAAGTTATCAGACTACAAAACATAAGAGGGTCATTGTGAGGACCAAATTAAAATAATAGAAAATTATAATAGCAAAGTGTTAATAGAAATATATCATTATTGTCGTTATTATTAACAACAATTACATTAGCAAGTCAGGACCAGGTGATTGCCACCAGAAACTATACAAGTGTAGCTTAAGGATACTAAACATTAAACAATGCCTTATCATTGTTGACCTTCATACTTGAAATGACCCAAAATAACATGACGATGTAAGGAGCAAAGGACAATGTGTCTGACTGTGGCTAATTTGGCTAATATTAGCTCAGAAGACTGTACCACAGGTCCAGTATACCAAATGCATATTATGCAAGGAAAAGGTAAAACTGTGTAACTCATTGTTTTAGGCTACAACAATTTTGCAGCTAATGATTACCTAGGAAGACATAACCTAGTTCCCAGAATCAAAAACTCTTCTTTTGGGAGGCTAGGTAGTGCAGTGAAGAGAGCACAGTGGGCCCTGCAGTCAGGAGGACCTGAGTTCAAATGTGACCTAGGACAAGTCGCTTAATTTGCCTGCCTTCCCACCGCCAAAAAAAAAAAAAACAACAACAACCCCCCCAAAAAAAAAACCCAAAAAACTCTTCTTTCACAAATTAACAGATAACAAAATCTCCATACTGCTCTGGATTTCAAACTATCTTTCAGAATGCAACAATTAAACTGTAAAGAACACACCTGTATCTCTTGCCTGAATTAATTGGGCTTCTTTCATCCATTCTCTCTCCTTGCTAATCCATTTTCAGTTGCAAAATAATATTTCTAAATTTCTGCTGATAATATTACTCCTTTGCTCAAGAAACAACAGTAGCTCCCCATTATTTTACCATAGAAATTTTTGAAAAAAACAAAACAACCCCTGTGTTTGGCATTGAAGCCTTTCATAATCTGACACCATCCTCTTCTTGCAGGCTGATTATAGGTTAATCCCCCCACTCACTCTATATTCTAACCAAATGGACCTACTTACTGCTTTTCATAGACATTATATCCTGTGCACCCGTGTCTTTCTACAGGCTGTTCCCTTACGAATGTAATTTTTGTGCTCCCAGCTTCTATTTCTTGGGACAGTTAGCTGCCTTCAAAGTTCAAGATTTACTTCCTTGAAGAGATTCTTTCAGATGCTTCCAAGTTTTTAGTGTCTACTACCCCCTCACACAAATAAAGAAAATCGCTTTAGGTTTTTGATATATCATATATTTATTTACTTATCTGTGAATATGATATAGCCGCTAAGGAGAATGAAAGCTCCTTGTTATCAGCAATCATCTCATTTTTCTATTTGTACCCCTAATACCTAGCACATGGCCTGACCCAAACAAATAGATCCTTTATAAATGCTTATTGATTGGTTCTTCCTTCTAGAAAATCCAAACCATAGACTGTCCCTTAAATATATCTTACCATCCTCCACCTAGCTACATTCCAAGAGGCCACATGCCCTGATTAGAATGCATTGCACCATCTCTTTATTTGTTAAAATCCTTTTCTTCTTTCAAGAACGAATTCAGATGCTAATTTTTTCACCTCAATAAAGCTTTTTTTGTGGGGATTTCTCTCTCACCATTTTTACCTCCTTACTCCTGAAAATTTCTTTAGCACACTAGGACCAAATCTATTCTTTGTTCTCACCATATCCTGCTTTATGTTACATATATGAACTCATGTGTGAGCTATTCAGCTGAAAGCTCTTTTAGTGAAGGGGATGACATGCTTCATCTTTGTATCCCTAGTACCATGTGCATATCAGGTGCTTAAGAACCCTTTGTGGAATCATTAACAAGAAACAATAGAATAATCAAACTTCCACTCATGGAGCAACTCAATCATTAACAAGAAACAATAGAATAATCAAACTTCCACTCATGGGGCAACTCAATCATTAGTCATTCAATCAATTCACAATAGAATAACCAAACTTC
>CM053588.1:182427830-182445843 GCA_028646515.1 Pseudochirops corinnae | reverse complement strand
GACAGGGACAGGGTAGAGAGTGGAATGGGGGAGGGGAGCCGGATAGAAAGGAGGGACATGTAATCAGTTTCTCACAATGTGCCCACTGTGGAGAGGTTCTGCATAATTACACATGTACAGCCTGTATTTGATGGCTTGTTCTTCCAGTGGGGGTGGCTGACGAGGGAAGAAGAGAAAGATCTAGAATTTAAAGCTCTATAATCAAATGTTAAAAATACATATATGTATATATATATACACACATATATATACAATTATTATTACTATTATTATTAACTACATCCAACTGGAACTTAAGATTAATGGGCACTGTGTAAGGGAGATTCATCCTGCCCTATCGGAGAGTTAGAAGAGTGATGGGGGAGGACATAAGAGAGATTAGATTGGGGGAGGGATCATACAAGGGGATGGCTGTTTTTGGGGGGGGGTAGGGGAAAGCTGGGGAGAAAATTTGTAACTCAGAATCTCATGGAAATGAATGATGTAAATTAAAATAAATAAAATAAAATATTAAAAAAGAAAACAATGGAAATGCAAAGAACAGTAACAAGAAAAAATGAAATTGGACACTGTGTAATTATGGCCAAATTGTCTCAGAAGAGATGAGAAAATAGATCTTTCTCCCGTCTTTGAAGAAGTGGGAGACTTTGAGTAACATTGCATATAAAATATGGGTCAGTTTAATTAAGTTATTTATTTTTGTCTTTCATTTTATTTGTTACTAGAATGTCTTGCTGGGAAGAAACAGGGAAAGATATATACAGAGAAATGAAAGTGAAGTAAAAACAATGAAATTATTATCAATAAAATTTTTTAAATGGAAATGTGAATTATTGTACTGTATTTCCTTTGTTCCTTTCTCCCCATAAGTTCCAGAATGCCCTATATTTTCTCTCTCTATCTGAATGCTATCCATCCTTCCCGAACCAAGTTCATACCAAATCATTTGCATTGCCTTCATATACTCCCAAAGAACCAGAGTAGGAAGAGCTTTATTAGTAATCTGTTCCAAACTATCTTTATAATGATGTTTTATTTTATATTAATATTGCCAATAACTCATTGTTGAACTTCTGCTTAAAGATAACCAAAGGGGGAGAGCACCCACTTTTCCTAGCAACATGTGCCATATTGTACAGCTCTGATTGTCAGCATGTTCCTCCTACTATTAAACATAATTTTGTCCCTTTGCAACTTTTACCTATCAGTCGTCCTTCTATCTTCTGGTACCAAACATAAATTTATTCTCTCTTCTATATAACATGCTTTCAAATCCTTTGAAGCAACAGTCGTTTTTTCCATCAACCCCTCAACATGTCTCTTTTTCAGACCAAATATATATAATTCCTTCAACTGCTCCCCACATGTGATAGACTTAAAGCCTTTCAACATTCTATTTGCTTTCCTCTCAATACTGTGGTTTGACAATGCTCTTCTTAAACTGTGGTACTCAGAATTGAACACCAGATGAGCTCTGGTGAAAACAGAGTATACTGAGAAGCTATATGACTGTAAAATCCAAGACAATACTAGCTTTTTTGACTGACATATCAAAGACCTGAAATATTGGGTTTGCAGTTCACTAAAACCCCCAGATCTTTTTAAGAACAACTGTTATCTTGCCACGCTGCCTTCCCCAACACTAATGGACTTAAGGATTTTATTTTTAAATCACCACGTGAGACTGTATTTGCCATTATTGAGTTCTATCTTTTTAGTTCAGCCTAATATTTCTAATTTGTCAGGGTCATTTTGAATTCCTATTCTGCAGTCCATGTGTTAGTTGTTCCATCCAGATTTATGCCATGTATAAACTTGATGAATATGTCACCTGTACCTGTATCAAAGTAATTGATAAAAATAAAATAAACAGGAAAAGGCCAAAGACAGATCCCAGAGATGCCCCACTCAACACCCTGACAACATTAAAAATAAACCATTAGCAAATACTTTTTCAATTTACTTCAGAGTCCCTGTCTGACTACTTTGGTCCACACTAATCTCTTACTTCTCTGAACTTGTATTGCACTTATACCTAGAACTTATATTGCACTTACACCTAGAATTTGTATTGCACTTATACCTAGAATGTTAGTCTTTTGAGGACTCATGAGTAATGTCATTTCTGCTATTCTCATACTAAAGATGGCCAGTTTTGTACACAATTTAGAGTTTACCCTAAATTGATTTATTAAGTATTTCTCAAGGGAATGTCAGGACCTCCATGTTTCATTTGAATGGATGTCTCTCCTCAATTGAATTTGACTCAATTTAATCCTATTAGGTTCAATTCAGTAAGTGTTCTCCACTCGTCCTCCCTTCCTCCCCTCATCTCATTCTTCATATTTACTGTTTCATTTATAAATTTACTTCTTTCATGTTGTGAAAGCTTATAAGTTGGCCAGGATAAGATAAGGAGAAGATTAAGAAGAAGGATGGATTTTGTGAAAAAGGAAATTACTCCTCTTTGGATATATTGAGTTTGATATGCTTACCAGAAATCTGATTGGAAGTGCCTAACTGAGCTGATTAATTTAAGCCTTGAGGTACTAAAGTGCCTTTCATATGAGTATGGCTCAACTATGTATAAATAATAATAATAATAATAATAATAATAATAATAATAATAATAATAATAGTTAATATAGAATGCCTATTGACTAGACTATTATGTTGTGTTGGATTGACGGCCTGTGGAACTAGCCAATCAATCCATATACCTTGAATGGGCACTGTGTATTTGCAATTAATTTTCCCAGCATCGAACAGGAGGAGGACAGCAGGTTTTTCCAGGAAATTGTACAATACGTTAATTTCCCAAATTTTCCCTGAAACAAAAGCACATGTTTTTAATAACAATATTCTTCTGGCTAGTTGTATGTTTGGAAGTTATAGAATATATCTTTGAATCTATGAATCTATACATCAATTAAATACAAATGCAAAAAAATCAAAGTTGAGAGTCACTCAAACATCAAAGGAGAAATGCATGATACATTTTGAAATGATATGACACAATTAAATTCAGAAGTGCAGATACCATACAGCTATCCAACGATTCAAGTTCATGATTAAGTAAGTTTTCTCATAATAGAAAAAAAAAAGATACCTTAAAAGGATGCAACATTGGTTCAAGTTTGTATGCCCCACCTCCATACGTACATATGTGCATGCATACACACATATATATGTGTATAAATGCACATACATACATACACTATTTCCTCATGTAGTGAGGTTTTTATAAATTAGGTGACCAAGAATCCACATCTTGAAAATTAATTCCTTGAACTATTTAAGCCTCAGGATCAGCTTCTCTGCCTTTTAGTGAGAAAATTAATCCAGTTTATATAGCCCTGTTTAGAGGGGCTATAGGAAAAGTATAGTCTAGGACCTTAGGAAAAATTAATTGACCCTATTTCTCTAGGTCTTAATAATTGTTCTTCCTATCACAACAAATATTTGCATGACTTATTTCTTTTTTGAAACATCAGGTCCATGGTTTATGGATAGCAGTTTTTTCTTCTTCACCATCATCTCAAACTTTTTTATCATCTGTAACACTGACTAATTTCTAAGCTTTCCTCTACCTCTAATATGTTATTTTATTCCTTGTGTAAGACATTCCTATGTAAAACAAATAAAATAGATGCACCTTAGGAGATTTCTCATTTTTCTGATTTGTTTTCCCTACCCAGAAAATTTGGAAACCTCATTAAATGACAAAATTCAGGATATGGTCACCTACTCCCCTTGCAAGTACACAATTAACAAAGCTTAACAAAGTAAAGTTGTTTTTTTTTTTTTTCAGGTGAAGGAAAAGAAAGGAAAACACATAACAAAACTCATTGGAAACAATAACATTCAAGAACAAGTAATTCTTTTCCAAAGACTTACATAGTGCCAATTATTTATAGTCAGGGGTCCCAGAGGCCTTTGACTCTTATACCTCTTCCTGTAGATTTTCACAGCTCTATGTAGCTCTCTTTTAGAGAAAATATTTCTTTGTCAAAAATACTATCCTGGTAAAGGGGAGAAAAATTTCCAGAATTTCTCTGACTTAGTAAGAGATTCAGTTCTCTTATTAAGTGTGCATTTGAAACTTCATACTAGAGAAAGGACCATCTCCTTTTGACTATCTCTTTTACTTCAATTTCCATTGATATCTGCCTCATTCCTTCAGCTCACTCAGTTTTGTCAGGAACAGACCTAACTTCAGTGGATCTCTGAACCATCTTCAAACCATTTTCTAAAACCAGCCCTAGGCATGAACAGGGTATCTCCAAAACCTGACAAAAATATCCTGGTCCTTTATAAGTTGTCTTGCAAAACTCTAAGAGTTCCTTCAGATTAAATTAAGTGGAGTTAGTCAAATTACCTGGGGTAAGTTGCTAGCTCTCATATGGGGGATTTACATGGAAAAATACATACTCTTTAGGAATTATTGCCTATCTGGAGAATGGAGGGAAGAGCTACCCAAATGCTCCCTTTTGCCTCCTACTCTTCCCACTTACTACTTCCTCAATCTTAACTAATCTCTGTAATACTTAGTGTCTTTCAGTTCAAATTTTAAAAAATACATATTTCATGCATTTCATTATATCCATGAGCACCTGTGACTTAAGGCAAGAACTTGGGTTTATTTTTAAGTACAGCTGCAGATTTTCTTTAGCCTGACCCCTCTCACATTCAGTTGACAAAATCGAACTGTGATAATTT
The DNA here is from genome assembly GCA_028646515.1 of Pseudochirops corinnae. Taxonomy (NCBI): domain Eukaryota; kingdom Metazoa; phylum Chordata; class Mammalia; order Diprotodontia; family Pseudocheiridae; genus Pseudochirops; species Pseudochirops corinnae. The sequence goes on along the minus strand of CM053588.1, from coordinate 182,441,124 downwards.
GCTCTGTTCCCATATCCTTAAAAATTTGTCCTTTCTACTTCCTGCTGATGGATTCTTTTCTATTTTGTCTTTAATGTCCCATCTTGCATTGTGTTTTAATTCTGAATAGTATTTAAATCCTTCTAAAAGCTAGAAGAATGCAAATCTTAAGCAAAGAAATCATAACAATCTATGAGGCTACATAAGAATTTGAGCTCTGTCATAAAATGCTAGTTTCTAAAAACTGCATTCCAAAATCACAGAATAGCAGAACTGAAAGGGACTTTTGAAATAATGCAATCACAAATCTTGATCTGAAATCTATCTTGATCCAATCCACTCATTTTACAGATGAGGAAACTCAGGAAGGCCAAAATTCTAGGTTAAGAAACTTGCCCAACGTTAGCAAGAGGAAAAACTGACCTTCTGAACTAAGGCACAAGAATTTCACTTTGCGATTTTAAGCTCAGCCTTTTTCTCCTATATGCCTCCTTTTACAGATAACAAAACTGTGGCCTAGAGATTCTACCTGATGTCACACTACTAAAAAGTAGCTCAGTCTGCACTTGAATTCAGATCATCTGACTCCAACTTTAGGACTGTTTTTACCATGTCACCGTCTTCCACCAAATTACCTAAACATACCAATTACAAAAGTTGATGCTCTCGCCAGATAGCTTCTGGAAAAGCAAAGGAAAAGATGATGCACTGGATTGGGTGATCATTCCTCCTTTTTAGTGAAATCAGTTTTTTGTTGCCTTTGGGCTTCTGAGGAATAGCTAAGACAGCAGCTTGGACAGTGTAGGAAGGAGAATTAACAAGAACTTCCAGGGTGATTACAGAGACTCTGGCTAATTCCAAACAACTTATTTCACTTCTGAATCCCTGCCAAGAGTCAGGGCATTCTATCTGCACAGGGGAAATATTTATTTCATGATAAGACATACAATCTCATTCTTGATCAGCTACACTTTAGCTCACCTTCCTTAAGCATAGAGAAACAGGGAGTAGAATGTTGACTCAATACATATAAAATAAAACTTGCTGACACTTAGAGCTATGCCAATATGGAATGAGAATCTGCAAGGCGTAGTTAGCATCCCATCACTGGAAGTCTTGAAGAAGAGTCTGGATGGCAAATTGGGGTGAATGTTATAGATGCCATAAACTTTTAGCTATTGATTGAACTGAATGACACCTGAAATTCTCTCTAAATTTGAGAATCTACATTTATATTAACATATGCCTAAAGGTGAGATGTAAGATGGGATAATAGCTAGAGGGCTAGCCTTAAAAGTCAGGAAAACTTGGTGCAAAGCCCTGCTTCTGACATATACAAGTTGTACAAATGTAGACAAGTCACATAACTCCACATTGCTACCCTGAATTAGTTCAATAGCTGTTCACTGCCAGTGCAAGTTGTGTGGGGCCAGGGGAGGAGAGAGAACAAAGGAGGGGAAATAGTGGGGCAAAGAGCAAAGAGGAAGACACACAGAAAGAGAAAGAGACAGAGAGAGAGACAGAGACAGAGAGACAGAGAGAGACAGAGAGAGATAACAACAGTTGCAAGTCAAAATTTCCTTAGTTTTACAGTGAAGATAAACAACATTCAGTTTCCCCCTTGCTTAGAATGAGATGTATCTCCTTTGGTAAGTTCTCAATTCAACTCTTCTGTAGAACTTTATCATATACCCCATCTCTCTCCCTAGGGCTTCCTCCCCTTTACATTCTTGACTTGATTTGATTGTCACCCTACCTCCTGCTCTCACTCCTCCATCTCCATGACAACCAATTTTCAGTCTCTCCAACCCAGGACTAAGATCAAGTTCACATTTCTAGTTCTTCACTTTGTGCTCTCTTTGTCTGTGTGCACCATGGAAGGCAATCAGGAAGACAAAACTGGTAAAGAGTATTGAAATGGAGACATTTTCCTATCTGAGTGAGTTTGAGATAATAGCATTGAAAACTGCAAAGGAAAGGAAATGAAAATATCCCCTTACTTGCTAATTTTATCTAGAGTCAGCTTTGATCCAAGGATACATTCTATGTGGTTTGAACATCTTAACTAGTTTTATTTTTTGGCCACAAGGATTTTAAATTTGCATATTTTATCCATTAGTTCTTTATTGAAAGCCCTATCCCCCACAAGCCCTGCCAAGGCCTCAGCACCCTGTTGAAATAACAATAATTTTTAAGTTTATGCTAATGGAGGGCAATCTCTGGGAAGTATTATCCCAGTGGAAAAACTTTGAAAGTGGTACCAACAAAAGACTGTCCATCATCTGAAGTCTAGCCTGGTTAAGCTCGGCTCAAGATTGATGGCAATTTGATATTGTATTATTTTATCCAAAGCAACTCAAGTATCAATCAATCAACCAACTGACTACTATGTGTCAGACACCATGCCAGGGAACACATATATAAAGAAAAAAAAACAACACCAAGATGGTGGAGTAAAAGCAGAAACCTTTTTGAGCTTCTGTTCCAACCACCTCCAATACCTGAAAAAAAATTACTCTAAAAAAATTTTAGAGCTACAGAACCTACAAAGTGACAGAGAGAAACAAGCCTCCCTCTGAAGGCAGCCTGGCAGGCCAGCAGAAATGGTCTATTGCACCAGACTGGGAGCTAAGCAAAGTCCTGCATGAGCTGTGCTGGCCCAGACCTGTGTCCCATATTGGCCAGAGCAGTCTTCAGGAGAGTGAATCACCAGCAACTGTGGCAGTTTCCAGACTTCTCAACCCATAAGCACCATACAGAAAGTAAAAAGTCAGTAAGGAACTCTGTTGGAAATGGGTGAGAGAAGAGTGTGGTCTGGCCCCTGCCGCTAGGGTGAAAGGTAGTGGTGGCACAGCAGCTGCTGCTGCTCTGGCATAGATGCCTCTGGAGCTCCTGGCCTGCAGATCATAGAGGGACCAACTGACCATTCAGAAGGTAATCACTCTTGCTTTGACCTGCTTGGATCTGGATTACAGTGTGGAGTGATAGTCTGGGGTGAGGAATGCAATGTGCAAGAGCTTGCGGTGACTGTGGAGAAGGCACCTTCCTCATAACTCTGACAGCTACTGTGAAAACCCTAGCAATTTGGGACACAGTTTTCTCCACACTGGAAGCAGAGTTCTACTGTGGTAAGGTGCTCAAAAGTCAAATAATTGGCTGGTGAGATGAGCAAGCAGAGTAAGCACAATGAGACCATAGAATGACTTAACAAAAAAGGATCAAAACATCGAAGCAGAAAACAATGGAGTCAAAACTCCTGCATCAAAAGCTTCCAAGAAAAATAGGAACTGGTCTTAGATCTTAGGAGCTCAAGAAGGATTTTGAAAATCAATTAAGAGAAGAAGAGGAAAAATTGGGAAGAGAAATGAGAATGATGCAAGAAAAGCATGAAAAGCAAGTTAATAGCCTGACTGAAGAAAATAACAACTTAAAAAAATAGACTAACACAAATGAAAAAAGAGGCCCAAAAAGCCAATGAAGGAGAAGAATGTCTTAAAAAGCTAATTGGCCAGATGGAAAGGAATTTCAAAAGCTCACTGAAGAAAATCATTCTTTCAAATTAAATTGGAGCACATGGAAGTGAATGACTTTATGAGAAATCAATATACTATAAAACAAATCTAAACAAATGAAAAAAAAAAGGGCAATGTGAAATATCTCACTGAAAAACCACTGACCTGGAAAATAGATCCAGGAGAGATAATTTAGAAAATATTGGACTACCTGAAAGCCAAGATCAAAAAAAGAACTTAGAAATCATCCTTCAAGAAATTCTCAAGGAAAATTGCTCTGATATTCTAGAACCAGAGGGCAACATAGAAATTGAAAGAATTCACTGATCACCTCTTGAAAAAGATCCTAATAAGAAAACTCTTAGTAATATTATAGCCAAATTCCAAAGTTCCCAGGTCAAGGAGAAAATATCACAAGCATTCAGGAAGAAACAATTTGAGTATTGTGGAAAAACAATCAAGATAACACAAAATCTAGTAGCTTTTACAGTAAGGGATTGAAGAGCTTGGAATATGATATTCTGGAGGTTAATGGAGCTAAGATTAAAACCAAAAATTACCTACCTAGCAAAACTGAGTAGAATGCTTCAGGGTAAAATATGGTCATTCAAGGAAATAGAGGACTTTCAAGAAATCTTGATGAAAAAACCAGAGCTGAGCAGAAAATTTGACTTTCAAATATAAGAAGCAAGAGAAGCATGAGAAGGCAAAAAGGAAAAAGAAATCATAAGGAATTTATTAAAGTTGAACTATTTATAATCCTACATGGAAAAACCATAATTGTATCTCAAGAGACTTTTTCTCAGCATGAGGATAGTTGAAGGGAGTGTGTGTGTGTGTGTGTGTGTGTGTGTGTCTGTGTGTGTATAGGAGGGTGTATGTATGTATAAATATATATGTGAGTGTGAGTATATGTGTGTATAGGTATACATAGATGAAGGGCACAGCATTAGTTGAATATGAAGGTATGATATCTAAAAATTAAATTAAGACATGAAAGAGGAATATATGGGAAGAAGGAGGCAGGGAGAGATAGAATAAAGTAAATAATCTCCTATAAAAGATGCAAGACAAAACTATTACAATGGAGAGGAAGAGCAGGAAGGTGAAAGGGAATGGGTCCACCTTACTTTCATTAAATTTGATTTCAGAAAGGAATAATTTAAACACTCTTTGAATATCTTACACTACAGGAAAGTAGGGGGGAATGGGATAAAAGTGGGGATGAGAGAAGGGAGGGCAGATTGGGGGAGAGGGCAGTTAGAAGCAAACACTTTTGAAAAGGGATAAGGTCAAAGGAGAAAATAGAATAAGTGGTGGCAGGATAGGATGGAAGGAAAAATAGTCTTTCACAATATAACTACTATGGAAATGTTTTGCTTACCCACACATGTACAACCTATATTGAATTGCTTGTCTTCCCAGTGGGGGGTCTGTGAGGAGGGAAGAAGGGAAAGGATCTGGAAATCAAAGTTTTAAAAACAAATATTAGAAATTTGAAAAAAAAATGTTTTTTACATTCACCTGGGAAATAAGATATACAGTCAATGGGGTATAGAAATCTGTCTTGCCCTACTAGAAAGTTAAGGTGGATGGGGGAGGCTATGAGACAACAGATTGGGGGAAGGAGTATTCCGTAGGCTTACTATCTTGGGGTGGGGGTAAAGGAGAGATGGGGAGAAAATTTCAAAACCTTGTGGAAATGAATGTTGAAAACTAAAAATAAATAATTTAAAAAAAAAAAAACCAAAAAACGGAAGAAGCAAAAAAAAAAGGGGATGCAAATGAAAGTTTGAGGTATATTTTGAAAAAAATAATAAAGAAATAAACAGTGAAGTAGTCCTTGCCCTCTACTAGAAATCATGTAGGTGGAGATAGTATGTACATCTATATAAATATACATAATGGATCAATTTTGAGAGCAAGGCACTAGCAGCTGTGGTGATTGGGTGAGACATTGTGTATGAAGAAGCATAAAGCTAAATTTTGATGGAAACTAGTAATTCTAATAAAGGAATAAGCTTATGCTAAGTGCCTAATTTGTTCTAAGCAGTTGAAGTATAGATACAAAGAGTGAGTATCAAGAATGGAGAATAGTTTTTTTTTTAAACTTGATTGCTCCATTATGTCTATAAAGGGGAATAATTCACAATGAGATTGCAAAAGATAGATTAGAATCAGATTGTGAAGAACATTAATTGCTCAATAGAAGAGTTTGTATCTGATGCTCAAGGAAATAGGATGTTACTGGGTTTTACTAAGTAGATGAGTGATATGATCAGATCTGAACTTTAGAAAAATCATTTTTTGTCTTTATTTGGGGTATTATAGAAGAGAGAAAAGACTAGGGGCAGGGAGTTCAATTAAGTGGTTATTGTAACAGTCCAGGTAAGAGATGTGATGGCCTGAACTAAGGAGGTAGCCATTTGAGTGGAGTGAAGATATAAGAGGTGCTGGGTATGTAAAAATAACCAAATCTGACAACTCTATGGATATGTAGGGTAAAGGGCAGTGGGAGCAGGTAAGAAATGAAGGATGACATTGAAATCATGAATTTCAATAAGTGAAGAAAAGTGATGGATGATGCCCTCAACAGAAATTAGGAAGTTCAGAAGAGAATCATATTTGAGGGGTAAGACAATCAATACTTTTTTGGATCAACTCTATCTAGGAATGTATATAAACTTTATTATCTACATGGGATAATAAGTATCTTAAATTTGTTTATTATATTAAGTTAATTAGTGTTAGTTAATAACTATTTATTGAATAACTCTATGTACCTTGTATTACATTTAGTACTATGGAGAAGAATAATAGATAGCATTTATATAATGCCTTATAGCTACAATTTCATTTGATCATCACAACATTGTGAGTGAGGTTCAACAGATAGTATTATAGTCATGTAAACATTGAACAGCAGTTAAATGACTTACCATGATCACCAAAGTAGCAAGTGTTGGACATAAGATTTGAAAAACAGTCTTCCTAACCTGAGAAGTTAGGATGATAGAAGATAGAAGATAGTGATATCTTTTTACTATGCCATAATGATGCAAAAAATATAGGTATTCTTATAGAACTTAAAAATTAGGGGAGAGAGACTGATATATTTAAAACAATTAGAAGACAACAATGCCAACCTTATGTTATTGACTATTAGGTGCAATAGAAGTTCAGAGAAGGAGTAGAGTCAGTAATAATCATTAAAGATTCTTGGAAGCCTCAAAAATTGGTTAGTATAATTGGAGGAGAAATGTAGCTGAATTAAAGTGAATATGAAGTGTTTTCTAGGCAACCAAGAAAAAATAGTAATAACATGTCTAAATGGAGTAAAGAAAGACTTAGTTACATATGGAAGATAATAAAGAGACCCACCTAATGAGAGCAGAGTATATGTATTGGGGACATTATAGGAGACATGTTCAGAATAGTTTTCTAACTGGTCTCCCTCCATGGATCATCTCTCTTCTGCAATTCATCCTCCACAACACTTCCCGACTGATATTCTTAGAGCATTGGTCTGACTACATTAACTTTCCTGTCCATGAGAAATCACTGAGTCCCAATTACTTAGGATATCATACAAACTTCTTCAGTTTGCATTTATACCCCTTTGCAATATGATGTCAACCTATTTCAGAGGATACTAATTTATTCCTTCCCCTCCCCATAACCTCTGTAATACCATTAAAGAGACCTAGTTAATGGCCCCCATTCATGACATCCTGTCTCTCATCTCTTTGTCTTTGCTTAAACTGTTGTCATAAAGATAACTGGAATGTTTCCTTTCTTTACCTCCACTTCTTAGAATCCTTCAGGTATAAGCTCAAGTGCCACTTCCTACAATAGCCCTTTCCTCATTCCTCTAGTTACTAACCAAGCTACCCTTCTTTGAAATTACTTTTAATTTATTTTCATATATGTTGTATTTTCTAATTCATGCATATCCCTCCTCCCTTGAAAATATGAACCTCTTAAAGCACATACAACATTCTTTTGGTCTTTTTATCCTAATACAGTGTCTGACATTACTATGTGCTTAATAAATGCTTGTTACTAATTGAAGGAAAATGAATTGATACTTAGGGAAACCCTATTTACCTTTACTGATAGATTTAAAAAAGAATCATATCTCTTAAAACTCCTTGAGAGACCACATGGTGCTTTACTCTCAAACATACTGACTCTTCTGTGTTTGGCCCCAGGTTTCAGATATGTATGCCTCGCCCAGAGGCAATTTGAAGTATTGGACAGGTATAGAGCACTGCACCCTGGATGATTGCTGAGTTCTTGGCAGCCAAATAAGAGAAAGAAAAAGAATGGGCTCACAAAAGATGGTGACAGAGTAATGAGCTTTAGCAGGATAATATGATTGGTGGTATGTGTGGAGAGAGTGGGCAGTAAAGAAAAAATCAGTACTTAGCAAAGAATAGTCCACTGAAGGATTTTGGCACTGATGTAGAATCTAGTAACAAAAGGGCCATTGTGAAACTGAATTGACAAGGAATGTTCAAAAAGTTTGTACTGAGAGTGGACTAATATCATTATAAGTTATTTGCAACCAGAAAAGACAGTATTTCAATATACACATGAGAAGACAAAATAATCTCCCAAATCCAAATCAACAATTAGCAATTGACCCATAGATTTCCAGTCAATCATCTGAATTTTTCTGAATTTATTACTGCTATTGTCTCTGCCTTAAAGAACATGCATGAATTTATATGCTAAAGAAAAGTCTTGAGTTTTATTGCCTTGGAGGCAAAAGGAAAAATAATAATAAAACTGCCTAGCCTTAGCCAGCAAGTATATTTCTGATCTAAATAGTTTTCCATTCTGGTATCCTGTAAAGGTAAAAAAGTTTGTGGGTTTATGGATGAGAAATAGAATAAATGAGGGGATAGAGAAAGAGAAGCTGAATGAGATTATGGAAGACTATGGATAAATAAAAGACCAATAAGCGTGACCATATGATTCTAACTTCTACACATAAATTTATAAATGCTAGGGGCCTTGGAAAGTCAACTATTCTATTCTCCTTCCAGTAGGCAAGTGTCTTCATTCTTTATTATCCCTCTGGCATGTAATCTTCATTCCTGCCCCTCCATCTTTGCCTATTTGGTATTATAAAACCAATATCCATCTCCCTTCCCCAAAAACCCCCCACCATTGATTTGACTAGTATTTCCAAAAAGGTAATAAATCTGACATTTGATTGCCCCAAACATAGGGCAAGGCTATGATTGGTACTCCCTGAATACAACTTCTTGATAGCATTGATCTGGTTTACTCTTTGCCTAAAGGCATAAAAAGTCCACTTACATGGGGTAAGTGCCCTTTAGACTTGGTATATGTCTGAAGTCCACCCAGGTTACCACATCTTGCCCTACTGACTATCTGGAGATGGGAGGCTGGGAAGGGTACATCTTTTCAAGAGAAGTGCTACTGTATCCTGTTTGAATATCCTAACTATATTAGAGTAAACCTCTTTTTGCCAGCTGTTCGATGACCAAGGTGCACCTCACTTCATTCCAACATAAAGCCAGCATTAATGGAGTGTTGGTCCAAGTGAAACCTTCTCCTACTGCTATGCCAGTCCTCTCTCCTGTAATTCACTTACTCCTCTGTAATCAAGTTACATACAATTCCACATCTAATTCTAAGAATACACATTTTTTAAAAAGGGGAAGGAAAAGCCTACCTCTCATTCCTACTAATAGGAACAAAAACTATGACTGCATTGTGTTTTGACCTTATAATAGTGAGCCATGAATCACTGAGGCATTCTGGAATTTTTAATGTTCTTTCTAATAATGTATCTGTCGATCATAAATCCTCTCCTTGTCAAAGCAATCCTTTTTTTTAAAAGTTCTTATTTTGACTCAGTAGTTCCTGTTGTATTCTTACTAATCACAGGTAACCTTGGCATTGAGGTTGTTCCCACTGCCACTGTAGTTTGTTTCACAAATTATTGGAATAATTAGTGGGAGTATCCGTGGGTTGAGAAGTTGGTTTTGAGTTCTATGGATGCTTATCTATGATTGTAAGAAAAGTTTGTAGGCAGCTACATGGGCACAGTAGATAAAGAACCAAGCTTGGAATCAAGAAGACTTGAGTTCAGATCCAGATTGAGACACTTGCTAACCATGTGACGCGGGACAAATTACTTAATCTTTGCCTTATTTTCCTCTCTTGTAAATTGGGAATAATAATAGCACCTGACTCCAATGATTTTTGTGAGAATTAAATTATGCAATATATTTGAAGCAGCTAGTATGGCATATAGTGCTATTTGTGCCTTTTGTTTTTACTTCACGGTTATTTTTTGGATCCTCTACTTATAACCCTCCCCCTCACCAACACACAAAAATCTTCCTTTATAACAAAGAAAAACAATTGAGCAGAAACAAAATAATGAGGATACTTCGTAATGTATAAAATACCCTAGTCAACAATATTCTGCCTAAGGAGCTAGATATATTTTATTATTTCTTCTCTAGGAACATTATATCTTTTTCAGCTACTCAGAGTTCAACTTCACTTTATTGATCTTTTCATTTATTTAGGCTGAAATTAGGCCTCCCTGGGTACATCCAGACATGGTTACATATTAAATGTTACTAAATATTTGCTACATGAAACTGCTGAGTGGGTCAAATAAAGTTCTGTTACGTAAGTTAAATTGGGCCCTCACTACAACAAGGCAATCCTTTTCTATTTCACTAATCAATTTGTCATCTTATTCACTAATTTCAAATCATTTCACCCTCAAATCTCTCACACCACCACTTCCCTTCACACCCTCTCAGCTAAATTCCTTGCCTAGTATTTCATCTCAAAATTGAGAAAGCTTGCTGTGAGTTAATTCTTCTCACCTCCTTATCTCACAACTTTGGCACCTTTCCCTACTATCTTCTCCTGTACCCATGTATCAGATGAAAAGGTGATTCCTCCTCTGGCCAAAGCAAATTCCTTTATATTCATTCCTGTTTGCAATCTTTCCCATTTTCTCCACCAAGTTACCATGTATATCATCCCCATTGTCACCCAGACTCTTTGTTGTGTCCATGCTCCCTACAAACATGATCATGTCTCCCTCTCTTAAAGAAAATGCTTACTCTAGCCAATTACCTCCCATGGGCATTCTAATGGCTCTCATAATTTCCTCATTCAAACTCCATGAGAAAGCCATGTACAATAAGTCCCCCCAATTCTCTTTGTATTATTTGCTTCTAAACCCTCTGCAGTGATTTCTAACTTCTTCATTCAATTAAAAATGCTCTTTCCAAAGTTACCAGTGATATTATAATGGCCTAATTTAATTGCCCTTTCTCAATCCTCATCATTTTTGATTTTTTGATAGCTTTTGGCGTTGTTTACTATCATCTACTACAGAAAGTTCTCTCCTGTCTAGGTTTTCCTGACATGGTTCATTCTTAACTCTCTGAGCAATCCCTTAAAATCTTATTTGCTGAATCTTTATTCAGGTCATAGCTAATAATCATTGGTGTCCATCATGGGCCTTCCTTTCTTATCCTTCTTCTGTATCTTGCTTGATGATCTAATTAACTGTCATGAGCTTAATTATTATCTCTATACCTCTATACAGATGATTCTTAGATAACATATGTACATATATGTATATGTGTATATATGTATATATGTATATATATATATATGCATATAGTTCTAATTTTTCATTTGTGCCTCCAGTCTTGCATCACTAACCAAAATGATCCTCTTTCCCTCAAAACTCTTCCCTCTTGGCATCTAGGTGACACAGTGGATAGAGCACTGGCCCTGAAGTTAGGAGGACCTGAGTTCAAAGCTGTCCTTAGACACTTGGAAACTCTGTGACCTTGAGCAAGTCACTTAACCCTGACTGCCTCAAAAAAACTTCTCCCCTCTTCTCCACTTTCCTATTACTGTTGAGGTCAGATCAAACCATCTTGACTCCTCAATATATTGACCCCTCTCCCTTCATACCTGGTTTGTTGTCAAATATCACCATTTCTACCTTCATGACATCTCTCATATAAATCCCCATCCCTCCACTCAAACAGCCACAACCCTAGTATAAGATCTCATAATCTCTCACATGGGTGGTTATGGTATCAATATACTTGACCCAGATTTTTCTCTTCTCCAATCTATCTAGCTGCCAAAGTGCAGGTGAGAGCTATTACTCCCTCCCTCTACTCAATAAACTCCAATGTCCCCTTGTTGCCTCCTGGGTCAAATACAAATCGTCTAGGATTAATACCCTTCATAACCTGGCTTCTTCATAACCTTTCCAGTCCTCTTACACTCCCAGAGGACTCTCTACAATCCAGCTGCACTGTCTAACTTCTGCTCCTCATATACAATACTTTACCTCCCAGCTCCATGCCTTTGTCCTTTCTATCCCCCATGTCTCAAATACTTTCCTTCTTCCTTTACATCTCCTAACTTCCCTGGCTTCCAGAAAGATTCAGTTCAAATTCTATTCTCTGTAGGACCTACTCCTCCATACCTCTCCTTCCTCTCTTACCCCACAAATTTTGCTCTGAGATTATCTTTCTTTGCACTGGCTACACAATGATTTACCTAATGTCCCTTTTATGTGAACCCCTTGACATCAAAGCCTATAGTTCTTGCCTTTCCTTGCATCCTCAGAACTAAGTACAGTGATTGGCACATAGTAGGCACTTAAATGAGTCTTATTGGATGGTGTATATTGACATATTGTTCTACTTGTTTCTCTTTACATCAGTTCAAATGATTCCTTTTTTAAATTCCTCATAGGCATCATTTCTCTAATCAGTTTCCATTTTCCTAATGCATACAAATATTTCATTAAATCCAAGTAGCACAATTTGTTTAATCCTTTCCCAATTGATGGGCAATAATTTTGTTCCTGGTTCTTTGCTGTTACAGAGATAACAAGTTATGCCTTTGGATATGTCACTTAATTAGAGGCTCAGTTTCTTTTTCTGTAAAACAGGATAATGATTGCTCTGATTTCATCAATATAGGGAGCTCTTGGTAAGATACTGTAATTAGTAATCAGTTTAGCAGGATACTTAGCACTTAAGTGCTAAGTGTGGAAGGTGCAAACTCTGTCCCACTGTTGAGAAGGCATGAACTCTCCTGTTGATGTGGAAGGAGGGGATTGGCTGAGCCCCTGTTGATGTGGAAGAAGGAGATTGGCTGAGGTGTGTACATAAGCAAGAATTCCAGAGACAGACAGACAGAATTGGAATTTTGTTCCGCTTGAAGGAAGAATCTTGGAGATTGAAGCCCGCTGAGAGAGAGAGAGAGAGAGAGAGAGAGAGAGAGAGAGAGAGAGAGAGATTTTTTCCCAGCATCTGGAAGCTGAGAACTGACTGAGAACTGAGATGGAGTTTTCCTGAGACCAGAATCTGGTGAGGGCTGCCTGGAAGGCTGAGAGAGCCTGCCTGGAAGGCTGAGAGAGCCTGCCTGGAAGGCTGCCTGGAAAGCTGAGAGGGCTTGCCTGGGACTGCCTGGAAGGCTGAGAGGACCTGCCTGGAAGGCTGAGCGGGCTTGCCTGAAGAAGCATGACCAGGATAAGACTTTGTTTGTTCATGGCCTGGCTGATCCTTGAGTTCCAGGCAAGAGAAGTGGTGAAGAGTTTGAGATGTGCTAGACCCTGTGAACTTCAGTGTGTGCTAGGGACTGCCCTGGGGACTGGAGAAGGACCTGGGAGCTGTCTACTTCTGAGGATTGGACAAGGACCTTGGAGCTGTCTTCTTCTGAATCCCTGTGACGGGTGGATTCAAGAGGGATCTGGGACCATG
>CM053588.1:182405524-182427330 GCA_028646515.1 Pseudochirops corinnae | reverse complement strand
AACTATTGTACAATGTGAAAGTATTTGCAGATCCTATACATGATTTTATGCCACCATGGGGGTGGGGGGGAGGGAGGAGAGAAAATTTGAAACTCAAGTGAATGTGGATCTGAATCTTGTAAATTAAAAGTAAATAAACAAGTCATTCAAAAAAAGAACACTAGAAAGTATGGGAATAAATGGAGTTTTCCTTAGAATAATAGGTAGCATCTACTTAAAGCCATCAGCAAGTATTATATGTAATGGGTATAAACTAGAAGAATTTCAATAAGATCAGGGGTGAAACAAGGATGTCCATTATCACCCCTCTTATTCAATCTGTTATTAGAAATGTTAGCAGTAGCAATTAGAGAAGAAAAAGAAATTAAAGGAATCAAATTAGTCAAAGAAGAGACTAAGCTATCTCTTTCCCCAGATGATATGATGATGTACTTGGAAAATCCTAGAGAATCAAGTAAAAAAACTTCTTGAGACAATAAATAAATTTAGAAAAGTTGCAGGGTATAAAATAAACCCACATAAATCCTCAGCTTTCCTATATATTTCCAAGGAAGTCCAACAGCAAGAGATATTAAGAGAAACCCCATTTAAAGTTACGGTAGACGTTATAAAATATTTGGGAATCTACCTGCCAAAACAAACCCAGTACCTTTATGAACATGACTACAAAATGCTTTTCACACAAATAAAATCAGATCTAACTAATTTGAAAAACATCAATTGCTTGTGGCTGGCTCAAGCTAATATAATAAAAATGACAATTTTACCTAAATTAAATTACATATTTAGTGCCATACCAATCAATCTACCAAAAAATTACTTTACTGAGCTAGAAAAAATAGTGACAAAATTCATTTGGAAAAACAAAATGCCCAGAATATCAGGGCATTTGATGAAAAGGAATGCTAGGGAAGGTGGCCTAGCTGTACCAGATCTTAATCTGTATTATAAAGCAGCAGACATCAAAACTGCTTGGTACTGGCTAAGGAATAGAGTAGTGGATCAATGGAATAGATTGGGTACAAAAGACTCAATAGTAAGTGATGATAGTCATATACTATTTGATAAGCCCAAAGACTCCAGTTTTTAGGGTAAGAACTCACTATTTGACAATAATTGTGGGAAAACTGGAATATAATATGGCAGAAACTGGGCATAGACTATCGTCTAATGCCGTATACCAAAGTCAAGTCTAAATAGGTGCATGATATAGGTATAAAGGCTGATATTGTAAGTAATATGGGAAAGTAAGAAATAGTTTACCTGTCAGATTTATGGAGTAGGGAAGACTTTATGACCAAAGAAGAGTTGGAGAGCTGTATAAAATCCAATATGGATAAGTTTAATTACATTAAATTGAAAAGGTTTTGTACAAACAAAGCCAATGTAACCAAGATTAAGAGAGAAGTGGGAAATTGGGAAAGAATTTTTACAACCAGTATATCTGATAAAGTCCTCATTTCTAAAATATACAGAGAATTAAGTAAAATCTATAAGAATACAAGTCATTCCGCAATTGATAAATGGTCAAAGGATATGAACAAGCAATTTTCAGAGGCTTAAATTAATCTGTAAGCATATGAAAAAATGCTCTGAATCACTATTGATTTGAGAAATGCAAAAAACTTTGAGACACCATATCTCTCCAGCCAGATTGGCTAATATGACAAAACAGGAAAATGACAAGTGCTGGAGAGGATGTGGAAAAATTGTAACATTAATGCATTGTTGGTGGAACTGTGAACTGATACAACCATTCTGAAGAGCATTCTGGAACTATGTCCAAAGGGCTATAAATAATTGCACACACTTTGACCCAGTAATACCACTTCTGGGTTGTATCCCAAAGAGATCATAGAAGTGGGAGGAAGACCCATATGTAAAAAAATATATATATTTATTACAGCTCTCTTTGTGGCGGAAAAAAACTGTAAATTAAAGGAATGCTCATCAATTGGGGAATGGCTAAACAAGTCGTGTTATATGAATGTAATGGAATAATATTGTGCTATAAGAAATGGGGAGGAGATAGTCTTCATATTCACCTGGAGAGGCTTATACAAAGTGATGCTAAGTGAGAAGAGCAGAACCAGGAAAAATTTGTACACAATGACAGACACATCGTATGTGTGATAACCAACTTTGAAAAACTTGACTCTTCTCAGCAACACACAGTTATAAGACAACTCTACAAGTCTCAGGATGGAAGGAGATATCTACATTCAGAGAAAGAACTAGAAAGAACAGAGTTTAAATGGAGACTGAACCAATCTACATGCTATCGTTCTTTTCCATGTTTGGTTTTCTTTTTTTTTTTTTCCCATTTTTCACTCCATTGGTAACAACCCTTCTATAAAACCAGACTAATGTCCAATGTAAAAGTATTTGCAGATCCCATACTTGATTGTATGCCACCATGGGGGGGGGGGGAAGAAGGAGGGGAGAAAATGTGAAACTCAAGGAACTGTGGAACTGAGTCATGTGAACTAAAAGTAAATTAATTAATTAATTTTTAAAAAGAAAGAAAAAAGAAAAAGAAAAAAGGATAAGATCCCAAAAAGAAAACCCCTAGGAATGTTACAGCCAAATTCCAGAGTTCCCAGATCATGGAGAAAATATTACAAGCAGTCAGGAAGAAACAATTTGATTATTGTGGAAAAACAATCAGGATAACAGAATACCTAGCAGCTTCTACCTGAAGGGATTGAAGAGCTTGGAATATGATATTCTGGAAGTCAAAGGAGCTAGGACTAAAACCAAGAATCACCTTCCCAGCAAAACTAAGTATAATGCTACAGGGGGAAATGTGGTCATTCAATGAAATACAGGACTTTTGAGCATTTTTAAAAAACAGAGCTGAACAGACAATTTGACTTTCAAGTACAAGGAGCAAGAGAAGGTAAACAGGAAAAAGAAATCATAAGGAACTTATTAAAGTTGAACTATTTACATTCATACATTGCAAAATGATCATTGTAACTCAATAAAACTTTTCTCAGTATGAGGATAGATGAAGGGAAATAAATAAATAAATATATATATATATATACATATATTTGTGTGTGTGTATACGCACATACACACACACATTTTTCTGTATCTAGAGGATGTATGTGTGTATATGTGTGTATATATGTATATATACATATATACATACACATACACACACACACACATATATATATGAGTGTGAGAGTTGAAGGGAATACATGTATATGTGTATACATACACACACACATTTTTCTGTATCTAGAGAAGGTTGTATGTGGGTGTGGGTATATTTTATATACATATATATATATATATATATATATATATATATGAGTGTGGGCATTTGTATGTTCATGTATACATAGACAGAGGACACAGTTTGAGTTGAATATGAAGGGATGATATCTAAAATAAAATTTAAGAGGTGAAAGAGGAATTTATTGGGAAAAGAAGAAAAAGAACAATAAATTAGTGTAAATTCCATCATATAAAAGAGGCAAGAGAAAACTGTTACAATGCAGAGGAAGAGCAGGAAGGTGAAAGGGAATGGGACAACCTGATTCTCATTGAATTTGGCCTTAGGAGGGAATAATATACACAACTCAATAGGGTATCTTGCCCTACAGGAAAATAGGGGGGTGGGGGACAAGAGGGGGGAAAATAGAAGGGAGGCAGTTTGGAGGAGGGGTTAGTTAGATGCAAACATTTTTGAAAAGAGATAGGGTAAAAGGAGAAAACAGATTAAGTAGGGGGCAGGATAGGATGAAGGAAAATATAGTTAGTCTTTCGCAACATAACTACTATGGAAATGATGTGGGTAACTACACATGTACAATCTATATTGAATTGCTTATCTTCCCAATGGGGGTGAGTGAGGAGGGAAGAAGAAGAAAAAATCTGTAACTCAAAGTTTGAAAAAACAAATCTTTAAAATTTTTTTTTGCTTTTTTTAAATGCAACTGGAAAATTAGATATACAGGTACTAGGGTATAGAAACCCATCTTGCCCTACTGGAAAATCATGGGGGTTAAGGAGGAAGATATAAAAGAGAACAGATTAGGGGAAGGGGTATTCACTAGGCTTGCTATTTTGGGGTGGAAGTAGGGGAAAGATGGGGAGAGAAAAATTATAACTCAATATCTTGTGGAAATGAATGTTGAAAACTAAAAATAAATAACTTTTTTTTTAAAAAGCAAAAAAAAAATTATTGGACTACCTGAAATCCATGATCAAAAAAAGAGCCTAGAAATCATCCTTCAAGAAATTATTTTTTTTCTTTTGCTTTTTGGAGGGCAATTGGGGTTAGGTGACTTGTCATATGGCTAGTTTTTGTGTTTAGTGTCTGATTTGAAACTAGGTCCTCCTGACTCTGGCGCTGGTGCTCTTTTCACTACACCACCTAGCTGCCCCCATGAAGAAATTCTCTAGAATCAGAGGGCAAAATAGAAATTGAAAGAGTTCACCAATCACCTCTTGAAAAAGATCCCAAAAAGAAAACTCCTAGGAATATTATAGCCGAATTCCAGAATTCCCAAGTCAAGGAGAAAATATTACAAGCAGTCAGGAAGAAAAAATTTGAGTATTGTGGAGAAATGCAATCAGAATAACACAGGATCTAGCAGCTTCTACATTAAGGGATCAAAGGGCTTGGAATATGATATTCCAGAGGTCAAAGGAGCTAGGACTAAAACCAAGAATCACTTACCCAGCAAAACCAAGTATAATGCTTCATTAGAAAATACGGTCATTCAATGAAATAGAGCATTTTCAAGCATTCTCGATTAAAAAAACAAACAGAGCTGAACAGAAAATTTGACTTTCAAGTGCAAAAAGCAAGAGAAGCATGAGAAGGTAAACAGGAAAAAGAAATCATAAGGAACATATTAAAGTTGAACTATTTACATTCCTACATGGAAAAATGATAATTCCATCTCATGACACTATATTCAGTATGAGGATAGTTGAAGGGAATATAAATGTACATATATATATATATATATACATATATATTTATGTATAGAAGTGTGTATGTATATATAAATATATATTTGAATGTGCGTATATGTGTGTATATGTATACATAGACAGAGGGCACAGGATGAGTTGAATATGAAGGGATGAAATCTAAAAAATAAAATTAAGAGGTGAGAGAGGAATATATTGGGATAAGGAGAAAAGGAGAGACAGAATAGGGTAAATTATGCCATATTAAAGAGGCAAGAGAAAACTGTTACAGTGGAGGGGAAGAACAGGAAAATGAAAGGGAATGAGTCAACCTTACTCACATTGGTTTTGGCTTAAGGAGGGAATAAAATACACACTCAAGTGGGTATTTTACCCTACAAGAAAGGAGGGGGAAGGGGATTAGAGAGTGGATGATAGAAGGGAGAACAGATTGGGGGAGAGGGCAGTTAGAAGCAAAACCTTTTGAAAAGGGACAGAGTCAAAGTAGAAAAAAGAATAAGTGGGGGGTGGGATAGGATGTAGGGAAATATAGTTAGTCTTTCACAATATAACTTCTACGGAAATGTTTTGCATAACTACACATGTACAACCTATATTGAATTCCTTTTTCTTCCCAGTGGGGGTTAGTGAGGAGGGAAGAAGGGAAAGAATCTGTAAATCAAAGTTTTAAAAACAAATGTTTAAAAAAAGGATATTCTACATGGCAGCCAAAAAAAATAAAAAAGAAGAGTTGAATTATTCTGTTCTCTCTATATATGTTTTTACCATAAACCTACCTACCCCAAGAAGCGTTTTTTTAACACCAAACAAAGCTAAAAGAAAGCAAAACTCCACCACTGTCTAAAAGAGGTGAGAGAGACAGAAACAGGGAGACATAGAGCCAGAGACAGAAAGACACAGCAGGAAATCTTATAACAGGGAAGAAAACAATATGACTTACTGTAACTCCCACTTGAGGGCTGCTGCTATAAATAATTTTTAGGTTCTGATTGTAAGGTATAATGAACACTCTATTTATTCAAAACTAAAGCTTATTCAAGAAACTAAAGCATTTCATTTCATAGCAACATAACAACTTATTACCAAGGTGGCCACATGTCCTTATGCAAAACATATCATTCAATATATATCTTAACACTCAGTATGTAACATGACACAATATATATCATTGCATTTAGTATATAACATAGCATGCCTCAAAATACTTGTTTTTACAATCAAGGGGTCCCAGGCCAGGATTTTTCTTAGCACAACACATCATTATGGGGTAGCAAAGAACACAGACACATTCTACCCCTTGGTTACAGTAATATAGTATACAAATTAAGTCTTCTTGGGGGTGTATCCTTCTCGTGCTCCTGCTGCTGGCTCCCACCTGGCACTCTCACTGTTCCTGCCTTGCTGCAAAATTTTTATCTTGACCTGGGACCAGACTCTGAGCACTGTGGTTGCAGGTCTGTGGCCAACTATTCCCAGCCTCTGCCTAGATTCACCAACAGGCAGCTCTCTGCTCCTGCTCCTTGTCTCACTTCATAGGCTCTGTTCCACTCTAAGCTCTCCTTGCTCCTGTCTGACTACAGGTTCCAGCTACTTATGCCCACAGTTTCTGTCTCTGGGAAGACAAAGCTTAACAGGGCAACAGCAGTATTTATACACCAGTACCACCATCTGGATTCACTTTTATAGCCCAGAGGTTCCTTGATAATAGCTCTTAAAAGGGGCTTAAACTAATCCCCCTCCCAGTGGGCAGACCTTTGCCCTTCAGCTCAATTCACTTTCACAACTCCTTCAGCTAGTCTTTGTTGATGCTGCTGCTAGAGTAGCCACTAACCTTCTCAATGTTCATTTTCTTCTTCATGCTGGACACTTAATGCTCATCTTCTTCCTCTGGCTTCACATTGTTAGCAGGGGCCCTTCAACAGTAGCTACCCAATCTTCTTCCAGGACATCGAGTTCTCAGACAAAGTATTCTTCTCAGGAGTAAGCCTCAAGGTGATATCAATCTTCCAGTTTATGTAAAATTTTACTTGGCATCTGATTGACTGAGCCCACATGCACAGCCCATGTGTGCTTACCTGGTTGCCTCAGTGAAAAGAACCCAAGTCCATAGCTCCCAAACTTGGACAACTGATAGGCTTAGTGCCCAAAGGCACAAAAGCCCTGCCTCATCACCTAATGGACTGCAGCTGTGGATGACCAGAGACTAATCTTTCAGATGTTTACAATTTAGCCTGAAGTTGGGAAGCTAGACTTCAAAAAAAAAAAAAGGCAAAAAAAAAACTCACTTTGCTTGTGATTACACTCACTGAAATCATTTGCCTTTTCTAACACATGAAAGTATGGTGAAGAGAATCAAAATTCCACTAAGAGGTTCATCATAACATAGAAGCAAACTGAATAACTATAAGCTCAGGTTGTTCAGGGAAGATTGACAGTAAGTTCAGTTTCAGCATGATATCATATGAGATATATTACTGGTGAATGTGAATAAATGAAAATGATGGAATGTGAACATATAATAATTGTTCCTGGCTAACCTGAAACCAAACTTCTTTAAAAACAGCAGAAAGTAGAAGATTATTAGGAGCATCGTAGCTTAGAGAATAGGAAGTTGACTTTGGAGGGAGTGAGGTCTATGTATATTTTGCCTCTGACATAGGTTATATGCATGTGCATGGGTAGGTCCCTTCAATTTTCAGTTCCCTGGGAAAATCTTTGAGACTATAAATTGTTAAAACAAAAAAATTGATCTAGTTCTGTGGAAGGAATTTGAACCATCAGAGTTCTCCAAATAAAGAAGGAAGTAAGAAGGAAGGGAAAGAAAGAATAAGAATGAAATTAGAAATAAAAAGAAGGGTTCAACATAATGTAATAAGAAACCCCATTTAGCATAAGGAGGTTATTTGTGCTATCTCCAAAAGTTTCTGGATCCATAAGTATTAGAGTCCTTGTGTCTCTATGATATTAATATATATGATATTAATTAAATTCAGTTTATGGTGAATTGTAATTGATGAGATAAAGACAGAGAAAGAACATAAGAACATAAGATTTTTACCAGAGGAAGTTAGTACTAGCTTGAGTTACTTAATGAAAGCATCTAATCAACGGCAAAGTCTTGGATCATGTGTATATAGCTTTCATATCTTTGGTAAGTATGGTATATGGGATCTGATTTATTCTGTAAAAACTATCAGTTTCTTACCTGTGAGAAAACTATAGTCCAGGGTATTATCTGTTTCTCCTTTCTTGTATTTGGCTTATAGAAGGGTAGAAGCATGATAGCAGGTATACCTAGAGGAAGGGAAGAAAATGAAAGGGAAGAGAAGGGAAAGGGAAATGGAAAGGGAAAGGAACTGGTATTTGATGGCAACAAAATAGAAAAAAAAAGTAACTATCTCAAACTTGGAAGCAATAGCTTCAATAAAATAAGGTTAATTTTAAAGGATTTAAAAACTACTATTTGTCTTTGCTCTGTGAACAAAACAAGATAGTGAACATCAAAATATTTTATAAGACAAACATATACACACAGATTTCTTCCTAACCACTTGTAAATGTGACTAATGAAGGTATATGTGAGGACACTTATTCAGAGGAGTCCTTACATTTGAATTATAAATAAATTTGGGAACATACATAGATCTTTCAAATCAGTGGTCAATTGGTGAACCAATTATTAGAAAGCAGGGATATGTATTTTATTTTAGCAAAGAAACTCATTTATCCAAATCAAAGCTAAACAGAAATCAGAGAAAATATTCATAGAAAAACATATACCAGGCACTATAGAGGGAAGGAGCACTCCCATTGAGAACAAGTTAACTCAGCTCAACCAAGAGAAATTATCCTGGATCTAACCCAAGGGAAAACTGCTCAAACCTGCTAGAGTAGCAATCTAGAATGTATAATAAATACACACACACACACACACACACACACATATATACATATATACACATGTACATACATATACATATATATACATATATACACATATGCATACACATATACATATATCTATCTATCTATATCTATCTATCTATCTATATCTATATCTATATCTATATACATATATATATACATATATATATATATATATATAAAGTTTTCCAAGTGGAAGTGGCTTTAGCTAAAAGAAGAGAAAGCCCTCAAAGTGCATCAAGGTTTTCAGGTTGTGAAAACCTCTGGGTGGTATGATGAATGGAGCACTGGCCCTGGAATCAGGAGGACCTGAGTTCAAATCCATCCTCAAATACTTAACACATACTAGCGTATGACCTTGGCTAAGTTACTTAACCCCAATTGCTCTACCTTTCCCTCTCCCTAAAAAAAAAAGAAAAAAATATCTCTGATAGATGGGTTACATATGGTTATTCAAGCTTCATTAGATTGAATGAGTTTTTAAGATTCTTTCCTAAGAGCAAGATGTAGAAGTAAGAGGAAGCATCATGAGGATTTTGGATGCAAAAGAAGATGGAGGGACAGAGTGCCTACCTTAAGAATAAGACAGAGCCATGGGATACATAAAAGAGAGGTTTTGGGTAACAAAGACAAACTTTACTGATCTTAGAACTTTGCCAATGGCAGGCCATATTTGCCCTTTTAGTTTATTTGTTTCTTAAGATAACTAGAGAGTCACTGAACATTCCTACAGCTCCTGTTCAATGTCTCATTAATGCAAATACATTTCTTCCACTGTCAAGGCCCTTGGGCTTCTTCACAGAATAAAGGTGGAAATATGGAGCTTTTGCATGTATTTCTGCAAAGTAGTTATGGGTTAGAGGTTTGGAGAATGGTGTGGCACAAGACCATCATTTTAAGTTTATTTTATTTTCAGTACAATACAGACTTTGAGTTGCCAAGGAGAATTATTTCAGGTGCAAAATATTGTCACAATGAAAATTTCTTCCAAATACTAGACTCCAGGGTTATAGAATTGGTAATGAGATGTGTGGGGTAACTATGTCATCAGACTTACCTGTACACTTATCACTGATAGAATAGGCAAAAGGGAGAGAAAATTGAACTGAATAATGTTGAAGAAAAGGTATAGGATTTTTGACTATTCAATGCCACAAAACTCATTTTTTAAAACACCAGTATTATCTCACTGATGCTATATGTCAAGGCATCTGGTTACATGATAATTCGGTGACCCGAAGGTCAATAAGACATATATATGGTAGATGTGAGGAAGGTACAGCTTATGACAATTGATGATATTATGCTAGAGAAATGTATCATCAAGATCACAAAGAGTAAGCATGACTGGAAAAAGAGGGAAGCCAAGTATTTAGCAGTAGGAAAGGTTTTGTTTGTTTGTTTGTTTTGAAGAGAGGACTTGTGATTTCATTGCCCTGGGGAGTTCACAATATGGAAACTCTGCCTACTAAAGCAGACCAGCAATGACTCTGTAACTTATAGTCTAAGAAATTTTCTTGGGGCAATAAGAAATGGCTAATTATCCAACTCCACATGATTATGTCAGAGGTAGTACTTCAACCTAAGCTGTCCTCACTCTGAGAGCCACTCTCTATCCAATATATCATGCTGCCTCTCTGAAGAATAACAAACAACAAAAAGCAGTAACAGCAACAGCAGGAGTAGTAGTACCAGCAGAAAGAAGAGCAACCACCACCATAAGAATTCATTACATCCCCATCACTACCATGAAATGAATAACAAACACCAATAAAAACATATCATCCAATCACTACCCCTGACAAACAGCTATAACTTACCGTTTATAGAACATGTTAAGGTTTATGCATGGCTTTCCATGAATCCTCTCATTTGAGCTTTATAACAGTCCTATGAGGTAGATACTGCAGGAATGACTTTGTAAATGAAGAAATTGAGGCCCCTAGAAGCTAAGTGACACAACTAAAGAGGACATATGACCAGTAAGTGTTAAAAAAGGAATTTTAATTTAGGTTTTTAGCTGATTCTCCTGATTTAAGTATATTATTCTTTTTAGTTGGACAGGCCAAGTATTGCCCCATGTCATTCCTCTCCCCCATATCATATCTGTCCCTAATGTTTAGGACAAGCCTTGCAACATAGTAAGTGATTGATAAATGTTATCATTCATTCATATATTCACACATATTTACATATACATGCATACATACATGTGCCCATGTACACACAAGACACATGCATGAACATATATGTGCTAACACATGTACACACAAATATAGCATATTAAAAACTGTGCATAGTGTATAATGAGTATTTGTGTGTATACACACACACACACACACACACACACACACACATGCACGTAAAGCCCTAGCAAAACAAAGCAGAAATACAATTTGAGGGGATTGGTAAAAAAAATCTCTATGGTTCATTCCCAGATACAAGCAAATATGAAAATATCAGTGGCTGGCTCATGTCTCACTTTCAAAAGAGAGCTGAGTTCCCCTGGAAGCACTCAAGATAACAATATGTCAAATACAAGAGAAGTTTTATTTAACTTGACAAAAAATGCAGAACAGGCTTCTACTTGAAACACTCAACCATCAGAAAAATTCTCCTCACCTTTCTGAAGGGAGACAAGCAACTCTGCTCTTTAATGGGAGTCATCTTCCCATAAGACATATAGAATCCAGGAAACACTTGCAGTGACAATGCAGAGATAATTCCAGGTTCCTCATGTGTCCAAATGGCCCCTTGCTATACTTATTTCTCTCATATTGGCAAGTTCCTGGATGGAGTTTTCCTTCCTCTTCAGATTTTCTCACCATTTGGCATTTCCATCTGTTATTGGCACATGGTTCCCTGTAAGGACTTTGTGTTTGTTCAGCCGTACTCTTTCCATGCCCTTTCCATAGCACAGAGTCTCCTTTTCTTCTAACAGTACACACATTCATTTTATATTGGGAAGTAGATCCTTTCTTCCATTTATGTTCCAGATGTCACTCACCTAACCAATATAATTAAGTAAATAAAAGACCGTGGTGTAGGAAAAAAAATTAGGCTAATTTTGAGACAGTCTTAGAAGGTATATTCAGAAGCAGCAAAGAGGCAAATTTAGTCTTGAGAAAAGGAAAAAGAAAAACCTCACTAATAATTGCATATATCCAAAAAATGGAATGGGCAACTGCAAGGATCTAAAGACTTCCCATTGCTAGAAGGTTTTAGGCATAACTTGGATGAACATTTTTCATATATGTTCAGTTATTCTTGGATCCAGATGGCTTCTGAGGTCCCTTGTAACCTTAAGAATTTGTCTCTTTTTGTTTGTTTGTTTTACAAGTGATACTAGCTTAGAAAGTCCGATCGAAGCATTATTATTACTGACTGAAACCTCTCTGTGTATCAGTTTCTTCATCTCTACAATGGCAATAATGTTGGCCCCATGCTATGATGCTCAGATGAGACAGTACATATATAAATTTTTAAATGCATAAAATATTTTCCAAATATAAAGTATCAGTGCTATTTTTATAGTACCTTTCCATTTAATCCCTTGTTATTCTATAGGTATTTTTGCTAATTTTGGATTTTGGTAATGAGAGATGCAATCATCTCAATTGTCCAGTGAAAAGCGAAATCTTTTTCTGCTAATTCTTATACTCACTCACAAAGGAATATGATAGTTTTCCCCACTCCAACTCCTTGTGGGTGATTTGCTGAGACAGTAGAGAAACAATGATGACTTTCTCCTACTGATTTTGAAATATTTCAAAGTAATATCACCTATGCTTCAGGAAATTGTGCTCTCCATTTGGCAGCTCCTAGCCCCCAATAATTGCTTGGAAGTTTCTCCTGAGGCCATCATGGAAGGCCACCCCATGATACAGAACAATTCAGCAGCTGGGATTGAATCATATGGCCAGTTGGCATGAGAAACCACCAACTCCCTCCTGAGTTGCCAGTGAAGTTCTGCCATGGCAAGCATTGTGGGCATCTGGAAATAATAGTACTACTTCCCACTCGTTGAAGGCTGATTGCTTTGTTCTCCAGGGTATATGCAGGCAAAAATTGCTCCTTTATGACCATTTATGTACTTTATTCCTAACCACCACTGTGCAGAACTGGACTGTGTATTTTTTTTTTTATCCCATCTGAGTTCCTTTCAAATTCTTCCTCGCACCTTGTACCTGGCATTTCTCTGAGTCGTGCCTCTCCCTATTATACTTCTCAGCATTACAGAGTTTGCCAGAAAGATGGAAGCTGTTGAGCATTCTTTCCAAAGAGAAGATGCTGAAATTAATGTGGGAGAATGTTTCTTGCCACTAGTTTCATGGGGAGGGAAAAAAAAAGTGTTGTATTTTTTTCATGATCGTTTGAAATGTATCACATCTGAATAAGTATTAGCAATTTTCCCCCTTTCAATGGAAAAAGGATGTTTCTTGTCGGAAAGGACAAATACACTTCATTTCATGCTTTTTGCATAAAGCTTTCTATAAGGCATGCTCATAGGGTATTAAGAAAGGGTGAAGAATTAAGAATGTGAGATATTGTAATTCCAAATTCATATGTTACCTTTATTTTGCATATTTATTTTTAAAAGCAATTTTACATTTCTCATAAGAATTTTATCTCTGAGTACTAGGCAAAGCAGTTATTAGAGAGATGATTCAGTGTAAAGGAGGAAATGCTGGTTGTGGAATCAGAAGATCCATTCCAAGTCAGAAGAACCAGTCCAAGCACTGGTACTAGTGTTGCTTAGGTGAGTTACTATGGGGAAGTCACTTAATCCATCTGAGGTTCAGTTTTCTGATCTGTTCAATAGGGATAAGGAGAATCCCAGATGAGAAAACTCCCTCTACCACTATATGTTAGCCCCTTCACTACAACTTATACTCTAAAAGAGAGGTGTAAAGCACTGAAGAGGTTAGGTTTGTAGATTGCACGGTCTTGGTTGCATGATTTCACAACTTTTTAGTGCTTCCTAGAAGAGATATATAACCACTCAAAAGAGCTGGGCATGATCCTTCACACTTGAAAAATCAAGTGAATGAAGAATATCTATTGCCCAAAATATGACATGCATTTGAATGGAAAACCTATAGTATTTGTATACCAGTGAGTATATCTCGGGGGGTAAAGTACAGATGAATGGGAAAGTGGACACAATCAAGAAGGCAGGAACTCACCTGAACTCTCACAAATTTATCTCCAAATAGCTATAAAATAATGCCTTAGAACAAATTCTGGAGTTGCAGATCCCACAAAAGAATGGATAAAATTATTTTCCAGCCCACAACAACTTGGAAAGTCAACAAAAAAGAAGTCTCACTGGAGTAAAGAGGCAATGCAGTCCAAAATAGGTGATAGTTGGATAAGCTGGCAGTAGACTTGCCATAGTCAGGCAGTAACAAGGTACCGTGCTATAGGTTCAAGCCAGCAGCAAGGTCCTGTACCCTGAGTGAAAGAAACTTAAGACAGAACCCTCTTTAGAGCCTAAATTAAAACAGGGTTAAATGTCATGAAATGAGCAAGAAAATGAGCAAAAAAAGAAAACCTAACCATAGAAAGTTACTATGGTGACAGGGAAGATCAAAACACAAAATCAGAATAAGACATGTGAAACTGTAAAGGAAAATATTAATTGGTCTCAGGACCAAAAAGAAGTACTAGAAGATCTCAAAAGGGATATTTAATTAAAAGAAAAATTGGGAGAAGAAATAAGAATGATACAAGAGAATCATAAAAAGATTTGGCAAAGAAGTACAAAAAAAGGGGGAAATATGTACAAAAATTCACTAGAAAAACTCCTAAAAAGTCGAATTGGCTAAATGAAAATGTAGGTAAGTTGGTTGCTCTCCATTCTCAAAGTGGAATAAAATGGCACCATTATGTTCGGGTAAAAGTATGATGTGGCCAGTTGTGACTGATCAGAACAATATGAGTTTGGGAGGCTCTACCACAAGTTAGGCAAAAATAGTCCATATGAACATTTGGAGTAGTGATGTCTCTAAATTTGCACATGTCATTTTTCTTTTGAACTGCTGCAATTCTACTTTGTTCATATAGCATACCATGATGTGAGCACACAATGTTGGACAATCATGTGCCAGTGTCTCTCATATCTTACTACTGATTCCATAGTTCTTCAGAAAGACCTTGAGAATATTTTTGTATCATTTCTTCTGATTTCTATGTGAGCACTTGTCTTGTCTGAATTCTTCATAAAGTAGACCGTTAGGCAAATATACATTTGGCATTTGAATGACATGACTAGCCTGTTGGGGTTATGCTCTCTGCAGTAGAGTTTGAATGCTAGGCATTTCAGCTGAAGAAAGGACCTTAGTGTCTGGCATCTTATTTTGTCAGGTGATCTTCAGAATCTTCCCAAGACAATTAAAAAGGAAGTAATTCACTTTCCTGGTGTGTCACTGGTAGACTGTTCAGGTTCCATAGGCATACAACAATAAGGTCAGCACAATGTTTCTATACACCTTCATTTTGGTAGGTAGCCTAATACCTTTTCTCTCACACACTTTCCTTTGTAGTCTCCCAAACACTCAGCTAACTCTGACACTGTGTATATCAACCTCATCATCTATAAGAACGTTCTTGGAAAATATACTGTCAATAAAGTGAACTTATCTATTCAAAATTTCTACATTTTCTGTAATGTTGGTTCCACATAAGGATGATGGATGTTGGTTCTGTAAATGTTGGTTCCACATATGGATGATTATTAGGTCAAAATTAGCACAAGCAGCAGAGAATTGATCCATAGTTTGATGGAGTTAAATATTGCCTTCTTTTTTTAGGCAATTGGGGTTAAATGACTTGCCCAAGGTCAGATAGCTAGTTAAGTGTCAAGTGTCTGAGGCTGGATTTGAACTCAGATCCCCCTGAGTCCAGGGTGAGTGCTCTATTCACTATGCCACCTAGCTGTCCCAAAATATTGCCTTCTTAAAGATGAATGAACTATCCTATTAAAAAAACCCTCATGAAGTTCTTGTTTGGGTTTTTTTTTCTTTTAGCACATAATGAATTTCTTCATCATTTTTATCAAACGAATCTTGATGTTTATGAATGTTCTTTCTCAAATGATCAAATACTAAGCTGTATACCAAATCTCTGAAAGTTTCCCAATCCTATTCTGTCCCACTGTTGCCAACTTTGTTTTGGCTCAACTTTCCCTCTATGTTAGCAACAAACTGTTCACACATGGAGAAATGCTCTAATCTGCTGACATCTTGTACTGGGGCAACTGCTTTTGTTTTGTTAAACAAATGTTTAACTTGGAGAGGATAAGTCTATGATCAGTCCAGCATTCTGTGCTACATATCACCTTCATTACTCTCACATTTTGTCTATCTCTTCTCTATTAAATGTCATTGTTTTCTGTGAGGATGCATCCACAAAGTTTTATTGTGTTTAGGTAAGGGGAAGACAGAGTTGATGGTAAGAAGGTCACGAGATGCACCAGTCTTCTGTAGTAAGTGGAACTTGTTGCTGTTTTCAACTCTATTCCTCTTAAGGACTCCCCACCATGTCTGATACTCTGTGTCTATTCTGGCATTAAAGTCATTGAGAATTATAAATTTGTCCTCTTTCAATATATTGATGATGAAGGCCTCCAAGTCTTCATAAAATTTTTCTTTGAGCTCATTGGGGTTCGTCATGGTGGGAACATATACACTCATGCTGGTGGCATGGTGATTTCCTGCAAGTGGCAATCACATTGTTATGAACTTGCCATTCACTTCTTTTGAGAGGCATGCAAACTTTTTGACTAAATAATTCTGATTGCAAAACCTATGTCATTGTCAACATGCTTCCCATTACTGAGGCCACTCCAGAAAAATCTTTATCTAGCTCTTACTTCAGTAAACTGGCCTTCATTTGTCAGCATTGTTTTGCTTAGTACTGTTATTTGGATATGATACCTGTTGAGCCCTCTCACAAGTATTATTTATCTTTCAGATCTACTGGATTTTATGTTGTCTACAAATGTGTACATATTAGATGTATCAATTGTGAACAAAATCTTCACAAAATGTTAGTAATTCTATTTTTATCTTTTGACCACAGTATACGTTGCTGCTTGCTATGGTAAGCTGACCAAGATTAGATGAATGAGATGTTAGGGGTCCTTTTCTAGAGCATCCTCATGCCAGGAGGTGAGCAGTGTTGTCCTTTAACAAGGCTATTCGGACACTCAGGGGGCTGCTGAATCCCATCATTGTTTCAGTCCAGTGAGAAAAAAACTCTATACCTTGGGCTGCACATGTGCAAGGTCTTAACTACAGTCAAATGTATTGGTGCCTGCTGCTTCATCACTTGCCTGTGGCCACAAGACTCTGAGACAGGTAAAAATGGTAATGGGTGTTGTCTTTTGATTCACGCATAAATCGTATTTAAGAGAGACATTCTGTCAGGGCTGTTTTCACAAACTTAGGGCAGACATGCTCTCCATCTCCCTATAACTCACCAATGGAGTTGAGACGCCTTGGTTGCCCTCAATATGGTTTAGTTCATCTGCTGAAATGGTTTACTAGAGTGGATTCTTTTCTCATAGTACAGCTCCTTGGAGTCATGGGTAGGAGTTTGGTGTATCAGGTAGACATCAAAGGTTGAAAGCAGGCTTGAAAAGGGCTTGACAGTTCTCACGCCAGATGTATTAGTCTTCCCTGAACACCCCTACACCCCAGTATTCTCAGCAACACAATCATCATATACACATTGAAATTGAGTATAATCCTTCAGGTGAAAAAACATTTGATGAAACAGAGAGCTTTCAAGTATTTCTGAACAAAGACCAGAGATGAAAAGAAAATTTGATTTTCAAATACAAGGCTTAAGAGAATAATAAAAGTGTAAAGAGAAAAAGAAAACATAAATAAAGTCAAACTGTTAACACTTATAAATGGGGAAATGATACTTATAACTCTAGAGAACTTTATCACTTTTAGGGCAGTTAGAAGTTGCATATATAGAGAGAGGGTACAGGTATAAGTTGACTTTGATGGGATGATAACTAAGAAAAATTAAGCGGTGAGAAAAGATTGCACTGGGAAAAGAGAGGAGGGAGAAATAGAATGAAGTAATTTATGTCACTTTAAGAGGTATGAAAGAACCTCTTATAAGGGAGAGAAAGATGAGGGCAGAGGTGCGATGCAATGTGTGAACCTTTATCTCATCAGAATTTATTCAAAGAGGGTATAACATACACGCTCAGTTGGGTATAAAAATCTATCTTACCCAATAAGGAAGTAGGAGGGGAGGGGGATGAGAGAAACTGGGAACTGATAAAGGCAGGAAGGATTGGGGGAGAAAGTGGTAAGAAGCAAAATATTTCTGAGCAGGGACAGGGTGGAAAGAGAGCATGTTTAAATAAAAGCATAGAAAAAAGAAAATAGGATTGACAACTACATGGTTAGAGATTATAACTGTGAATGTGAATGGTTTGAACTCATCCATAAAACAGAAGAGGAGAGCAGAGTGGATTAAAATTCAGAATACTACAATATGTCGCTTACAAAAAACGTTTGGAATAGAGAGACATACACAGAGTAAAGGTAAGGGGTTATATAAGAATATATTATGCTTTAACTTAAGAAAAAAAATAGTGAAGTTAGCAATCATGCTCTCAGACAAAGCAAAAACAAAAAATAGACTAAATTAAAAGACAGAAGGAAGGAAACTAGATCTTGCCTAAAGATATCATAGACAACGAAGTAATATCAATACTGAACATATGCACAGGAAATGTATAGCAAAAAATAAACAAGAAAGAAATTTAGATGAATAAAATTTTAGAAAATTTAGACATCATAGACCTACAAAGAAAATTGAATGTGAATAAAAAGGAGTAAAATGTTTTTTTTAAAGTTGTACACATCACCTACACAAAAACTGACCATGTATTAGGTCATAAAAACCTCACAATGAAATGCAGAAAAAAAGTATGAAATGTCCCCTTTTGAGATCATAATGCAAAAAAAAAAAATGGATTTAGTAAAGGGCCATGGAAACATAGATGGAAAAGTAATTGGGAATGAAATTATTTAATCCTAAAGAATGAGTGAATCAAAGAACAAATCATAGAAACAATCAATAATTTCATTAGAGATAACGACAAAAATTAGATAACATAACAAAATTTATGGGACACAGCCAAAATAGTACTTAGAGGAAATTTATAACTAAACACTTACATCAATAAAATAGAAAAAGAACAGATCAACAAATTAGGCATGAGAGTTAAAAAAAGGAAAGAGAATAAATTTAAAATCCCCAAATAAACACCATATGGGAAATCTTAAAAATGAAAGGACAGATTAACAAAATTTCAAGTAAGAAAATCATTGAAGTAAAAAATTAAATCTAAGAGCTGTTTTTATGAAAAAGAAATAAAATATAGAGATCATGGGTTAGTTTGATTTAAAAAAGAAAGAATAAAACCACATTACCAATATGAAAAATGAAAAGAAGAATTCCCTGCCAAGGAAAATTAAATCAGAGCTATTAATAAGAAAAATTTTGCCCAGTTATTTGCCAATAAAGCTATTAATCTCATTGAAATGGATTTATATTTATAAAAATACAAATTCCCCAGATTAGCAGAAGAGAAAATAGAATATTTCAATAACCATGTCTTACAAAAAGAAATTGAACAAGTCATCAATGAACTCCATAAGAAAAAATCTCCAGAGCCAAATAGATTGAGAAATTAATTCTTTCAATTTAAAAGATAATTGATTCCAATACTATAAGAATTATTTGGAAAAATAGCAAAGAAGGAGTCTTATGAAATTCCTTTTATGACACTAATATGTTGCAATAACTAAACAAATAAGATTTAAAACAGAGAACAAAAACTGCAAGCAATTTCCCTAATAAATATTTATGAAAACTTATAAATAAAATACTAGTAAGGTGATTACAATAATATATCACAAAGATTAGGAATGCAAGACTGGTTCAGTATTATGAAAACTATTAGTATAATTAGCATATCAGTAACAAAACCAACAGAAATTATGTAATTATCTCTATAGATGCAAAAAAAAAACCTTTTGACAAAATGCAAAAAAAAAAAAAAACCTTTTGACAAAATGCAACACCCATTCCTATCAAAAAAGAAGGAAACAAACAAAAACAACATTAAAAAGGCCAGGCATAAAAGGAGCTTTCCTCAAAGTGATAAAAAAAAAAATCTATCTAAAACCATAAGCAAGAATTCTATGCAATGGGGATAAACTAGAAGCTTTCCCAATAAAATCAGGTGAGAAGCAAGGATTCCTATTATCACTGCTATTATTTAATATTGTACTAGAAATGCTAACTATCAATAAAAGAAGAAAAAGAAATTGAAAGAATTAGAATAGACAATGAGGAAACTAAAATAACACTCTTTGTCGAAGATACGACGATATACTCAGAGAATCCTAGAGAATCAGCTAAAAAAAAAACCCTGCTTTCTACAATGTAATGTTGGGGACCTACAGAATAGCGTGCAAAGCTCTGTGCTAGGTGGAAAAGTTATGTAATATTCTAATGATTCTCATTAACTAGTTGAGAAAATGTTTCAGAGTATTTTAATATTTGCAGAGTACTTGCTTGAACCTTATGACTGTTAGGCAAGAAAGGCATGTCCGTTATTTATTCCATTTTACACACTAAAAAAACAAGATACAAAGAATCAAAATGACTTGCTCAAGGTCCCAGTGTAATTAGTGACAGAGATGAGAGTAGAATGATTCTTAGTTTAGAGTCATATCTATTTTGCTCTCAGTAAGTTGCTCTGTGCTTCCAAATGATTTAATAAGAGTTCTTAGGGATTGACTTCATACAGAACTCCTCACCATTAACACTGCTCTTAATTCATTTTGTTCTTTGAAATGTGAAAATATTAGTAATATCACACAGCAGTAATTCATAAACATCTCACTTTTGTTTTACCTGTTTCATTTAAAGATGAATTTCTCAAGGTAACTATTTTGAGTTTTAAGAGGTTAGCCACAGTTATAAGGATCCCCCAAAGAAAGTTTTTTGTTTAATTTATCATTTTTCAGTCTTTTATTTATGACTTCTCTTTTTTGTTTTGTTGTCAGTCATTTCTAAATATAGATGGAGATTAATTTAGTTATCCATTGTAATTACACCAAAAAGAAAAAAAAAACAAAAGAAGAATGGAAGGAAAGAAGGAAGAAGACAACCAAAATAATGATTATGTCTGACAACCTATGATACATTTCACATCCAGAGTCTCACCACCACTCCTCCCCCCACCTTTTTTTTTTTACCAAGGGAGAAGTATGTTTTGGAATTGTTTGGTGGCTAAGGCACTGTGCTTGGAGTTAAGATGAGTGTTCAAATTCTACCTCAGATACCATCTTGGGAGACCTTCTTTATACCCTCACTTCAAATCTAATTCTGTCCACGATTCTCCAGACTACTTTTCCCTTGTATAGGTACTTTTCCGCCTACTTAATTTTTGATAGGTACTTTCCCCTGCTTTTTTATGTGATGTCTTTCCCCACTAAAATGTAAGCTCCTTGAAGTAAGAGGCTAATTTTTATTTTTTATTTTTTATTTTTTGAAATTTTACTTTTTTAATTGAAAAAAATTAATTAAAAAATAAAATGGGAGTGGATCTGGTGACTTTGTTGTCAATGTCTTTGTGGTTGTCATAATCATCGTCGCTGCCACCAATATCATCATCATCATCATCATCATCATCAGGCTGGGCGTCGGGGAGACCTGGGCTGGAACCCTGGCTCTGGGCCTTTGTAGTCGTGAACCTTAGGCAAGTCACTGCTTCCACTCGGGACTGCCCTTTCCTCCTCTTATGATTTCTTTTCCGTGTTTGTCTTCTCATGCTTCTTGTGTTGGCGTGTCAAACTTTCTTTTGAGTTCTGGTTTTTTCAGCA
>CM053588.1:182374173-182405024 GCA_028646515.1 Pseudochirops corinnae | reverse complement strand
CACTCTTTGCAGATGATATGATGATACATTTGGAGAATCCTAGAGAATCAAGTAAAAACCTTCTTGAGACAATAAATAAATTTAGCAAAGTTGCAGGATATAAAATAAACCCACATAAATCCTCAGCATTCCTATATATTTCCAGTGAAGTCCAACAGCAAGAGATAGTAAGAGAAACCCCATTTAAAGTTACTGTAGACATTATAAAATATTTGGGAATGTACCTGCCAAAACAGTACCTTTATGAACACAACTACAAAATGCTTTTCACACAAATAAAATCAGATCTAACTAATTGGGAAAACATCATTTGCTCATGGCTGAGTCGAGCTAATGTAATAATAAAAATGACAATTTTACCTAAATTAAATTACATATTTAGTGCCATACCAATGAATCTACCAAAAAATTACTTTATACAACTAGAAAAAATAGTGACAAAATTCATTTGGAAGAACAATAAATATAGAATATCAAGACAATTAATGAAAAGAAATGCTAGGGAAGGTGGCCTAGCCATACCAGATTTTAATCTGTATTATAAAGCAGCAGTCATTAAAACTGCTTGGAACTGGCTGAGGAATAGAGCAGTGGATCAATGGAATGGAATGGGTACAAAAGACTCAGTAGTCAATGATTATAGTTATATACTGTTTGATAAGCCCAAACACCCCAATTTCTGGGATAAGAACCCACTATTTGACCAAAACTATTGGGAAAATTGGAATATAGTATGGCAGAAACTGGGCATTCACCATCATCTAATGCCATACACCAAAGTCAAGTCTAAATGGGTGCATGATCTAGGTATAAAGACTGGTACTGTAAAAATCTGGGGAAGCAAGGAATAGTTTACCTGTCAGATTTATGGAGAAGGGAAGACTTTATGACAAAAGAAGAGTTGGAGAACATTATAAAATACAAAATGCATAATCTTGATTAAATTAAATTGAAAAGTTTCTGTACAAACAAAGCCAATTTAACCAAGATTAATAGGGAAGTGGGAAATTGGGAAAGAATTTTTACAATCAGTGTCTCTGATACAGGCCTCATTTCTAAAATATACAGGGAATTAAGTAAAATCTATAGGAACACAAGTCATTCGCCAATTGATCAATGGTCAAAGGATATGAACAGGCAATTTTCAGAGGAGGAAATTAAAGATATCTTTAAGCATGTGGAAAAATGCTCTAAATCACTATTGACTCAAGAAATACAAATCAAAACAACTTTGAGGTACCACATCTCACAAATCATATTGGCTTAGATGACAAAACAGGAAAATGACAGGTGCTGGAAAGGATGTGGTAAAATTGGAACACTAATGCATTGTTGGTGGAGCTGTGAACTGATATAACAGTTCTGGAGAGCAATCTGGAACTATGTCCAAAGGGATATAAATAATTGCATACCCTTTGACCCAGTAATACCACTTCTGGGGTTGTATGCCAAAGAGAGCATAGAAGTGTGAAAAGGACCCATATGTACAAAAATATTTATTGCAGCTCTCTTTGTGGTGGCAAAAAATTGGAAATTTAGGGTATGTCCATCAATTGGAGAATAGCTAAACAAGTTGTGGTATTTGAATGTAATGGAATACTATGTGCTATAAGAAATGGGAAGGAGATGGCCTTCATATTTACCTGAAGGGGCTTATACAATTTGATGCTAAGTGAGAAAAGCAGAACCAGGAAAAATGTGTACACAATCACAGACACATCATATGACGACCAACCTTGATAAACTGGACTCTTTTCAGCAAATCACAGCTATAAGGCAACTCTACAAGTCTCAGGATGGAAGGAGATATCTACATTCAGAGAAAGATCTAGAAAGACCAGAGTTTAAATGGAGACTGAAGCAATCTACATTCTATCATTCTTTTCCATGTTCGGTTTTCTTTCTTTTTTCCCACTGTTCACTCCATTGTTTACAACCCTTCTATACAACCAGACTATTGTACAATGTGAAAGTATTTGCAGATCCTATACCTGATTGCATGCTACCCTGGGGCAGAAGGGGAAAGAAGGGGAGAAAATTTGAAACTCAAGGGATTGTGGAACTGAATCTTGCAAAGTAAAAGTAAATAAACAAGTCATTAAAAAAAAGAAATAGAATAGTGGAATAGACTCGGTATAGAATAAAAAGTAGTACATAACTATAGTAATCTAGCTTTTATTTTTTTTTAATAAACCCAACAATCCAAGCTTTCGGTGTAAAAATTCAACATTTGACAAAAAATTGTTAGAAAAACTGGAAAGCTATTTGGCAGAAACTAGCTATAAACCATCATCAGGTCAAACGACTGAACAACAACAGAAAAACAACAATAATAATTCTCCCTCTCCAGTGAATTCTACCTTTCTTCCGGTTCCTAATGTCCTCCACACTAATAGTTCTAGCCTATGGTTTTGGACTCCCTTCAAAGAAAAGCAAACACGGAATTGCTGAAAGGGAGTTACTACAAAATATCAGTGATTCTTATTTTTCCCCAAATGCCCTTGCACTCATACTCTGAGGATATGGATTCACCCTTAAGAAAAATAAACTTTGATTTGCTAGAGGCATCCTTGCTGCCTGAAGTACTCTTGAGCGTATGACTTAAGATTTCTTAAATTCCATGTTCTTTGGCCCAGCCTTACTTAGAAAAGAAATGGTATAACTTCTCAATTTGAGGGACCATAACTGTGACTAGAAGGATCAAATGACCAAGTGGTGAGCTTCTGATTACCAGCCTCATAAAAAAAAAGGAAAGAAAAGTTCCTGAGAAGTTAAATCCTGGAATGTAGATTTCTAGTGAGAGAAAGGTAGATTTCCTGGCCAGGTTCACCCTTAGAGACTAATGTTAGCAACCTCAAGCTTAAGAATTTACATACCAAGATAAGGGCAAAATGAGTACATGATTTAGATATAAAGGGAATATTATAAGCAAATTAGGAAAACAAGAAAATACGTTACCTGCAAGATAAATGAATAATGGAAGAATTTGTGATCAAACAAAACATAGAGAGGATCATAGGAAGTTAAATTGATAATTCTGATTACATTAAATTAAAAATGTTTTGCACAAAGAAAACCAATACAGATAAGATTAGAAGGAAAGCAAGAGACTGGGAAAAAATTTTGCAGCAAGTTTTTTCCAATATGATTCTCTTTTCTCAAATCAGTAGAGAATTGAATCAAATTTATGTGAATACAAGTCTTTTTCCTATTGACAAGTTGTTAAATGATACAAACAGGCAGTTTTCAAAAGTAATTAAAGATATCTATAGTCATAAGAAAATATATTCTAAATCAGTATGGAATAGAGAGATGCAATTTAAAAGAACCCTGAGATACCACTTCATATCTATGAGACTGGAAAATGTGACACAAAGGGAAAATGACACAGTTGGAGGGCATGTAGGATAATTGGCACATTATTGCATAGAAGCTGCTAGGCTATCTATAGTAGATGATAGTGTATCATGGAAGGACAAAACAAATACAGAAGGCCTGAAGAAAAAAATCATCACTGATTGAATGGAGGTGGGGAGAACAATAAAGTTTTAAAGGAGGACATAATGTTTAAGATTGCTTTTAGAGTGTGAGTCCGTATTTAATAGGAAAGGAAGGAGAAAGAGGAAATTCTAGGTTTAGGGGATCATATGAGTAAAGGTACCAAAGCAGGGAAAGGATGGATAGTACTTACTTTTCAGGAATGAAAAAAAAGAAAGATGTGGAGGCAGGATAGCCCTTTCCATGTTCAGGATGAAGTGAGGAGGTCAGTCTCTAGTCTGAGCAAACAGTTTGTGGTGGTGAAAATTTATGAAAAGTACTCTGTGATATTTGGATTGAGCCTGATCATGGATGGCTTTGAATATCAAGATAAGGAACTTGTCCTTAAGTTCCAAAAACTTAAGGAAGAAAATAACTAATTGAAAACTTGAAGTGGGCAAAGGGAAGCTACTTGCATTCCAAGACACCAAGAAATAATAAAAACAAAATCAGAAGAATGAACAAAATAAAAGAGAATATGAAACATCTCATCAAAAAAAATAACTGATCTGGAGAACAGATCAAGGAGAAATAATATAAGACTAATCAGAGTTCCTGAAAAGCATAATAAAAAAAAATATTGATACAATATTACAGGGAATTATCCAGGAAAATTGCCCTGAAGTTCTAGAACAACAAGGCAAAGCAGAAATAGGTAAAAATCCACTGATCACCACATGAAAGAGATTTCTGGAGGAAAACTTACAGGAATGTCATAGCTGAGTTTCATAGCTCCCAGGTCAAGGAGAAAATATTGGAGACAACAAAGAAAAATTAAATATCTTGGAATGCAATAAGGATTACACAACACCTAGCAGCTTCTATGCTGAAAGACTGTAGGTCTTGAAATACTATATTTAATGGAGCAAAAGAGCTGGGGTTACAACCAAGGATAACTTACCCAGCAAAGTCAATAATGATCCTGAATTAAAGAAAAAAGACATTTAATGAGCTGAAAGACTTTTAGGTATTTGTGACCAAAAAAAGCACAACTTAAGGGGATATTTGACATATAACATCCAGGAGAAATATAAGGTAAACATTAAAGGGACTCAGTTATGTCTAACTGTTTACTTCTTATATGTGCAAATATCAGGACTCATGACTATCATTATTATTGGGCAGTTTGAAAGAAAGTCTTGGAATGAGCTGAGTATGATGGAGTGATTCTAAAAAAAAACTACATAGGGAGAGATAAAAAAGAGTAATCATCTCATACAGATTATACACAAAAGTAACAAGTGGGTATTTCTTGAAACCTACTCTCATTTGGAATGAGTTAAAGAGGAAACAACATCCCTCTATATAACTATAAGGGTATAAAAGTCTTTTAAATGCAGAAGGAAATAAGAGGACAATGGCATGTAGGAGGAGAAGATAAGGGATTCTTGAAGGGACGGGTAGGTGAATAATAGGAGGGCAAGGTTGTGAGTAGAAGTGAAGCAGAGAAATGAGGAGGCATAGGAATAGGGTGAGAAGGATAGTGAGGAAAAATAAGAAGGAGGAAAATATACAAGTAATTATACCTTAGAATGTGAATGGGGTGAATTTACCCATAAAACAAACTGACAGCAGATTAGAAGTTTGAATTCAGCAATATGTTGCTATAAAAAAATGAGAGACATACACAAAAGTAAAATAAAGGACAGGAGTAGAATTTAGTTTATTAAAAAAAAAACAAGAGTAGCAATGGTGGTCTCAGACAAAGTTAAAGCTAAAATAGATTTAATCAAAGTAGAAAAATAGGGCAAGTACACTATGTGTCAGTGATATTATTCAATATTGTTTTAGATCACATAAAATAACTAGAAAGTATAAAATATCTGAGATAATACCTGTTAAAACAGACACAGAAACACACTTCTATACAAATGGAGTCAGATCTAAATAACTGAAATAAAATTTATTGCTCACGGGTAGGTAGAACCAGTATTTTTCAAATGAAAATGTTGCCTAACTAATCAATTTATTCAATTCCATCCCAATTAAATTACTAAAAATAATTATCTTACTGAGTTAGAAAAAATATTAACAAAATTCATTCAGAAGAACAAAAGGTAAGGAACTTCAAAGAAACCAAGGGAAAAAGACATAAAGGAAGCATATTGAGCTCTATCGGACTTTAAACTATAATATAAGGTGAGAACATTGTTAAAGTATACAATGGATAATGTCTATTACTTTAAATTAGTTTTTGTATTAATAAAATGAGACAGCCAAGAATAGAAATAATACAGTAAATCGAGGAAAATCCTTCATAAACAATCTTTTAGGTAGGATGTGATTGGGTTGGAATATTACTCAGGTATGGAAAATAATGAGCAAGTTAATTTAGAAAACATGGAAAGACTTGGGCCTATGAAGGAAGATGCTGTCAAACTTGATAGAAACAGATGCCAAATGTAAATAAGCAATGGATATAGTCTTACATATTTGTGTATGAATACACGTGTGTATGTATGTGTGTATGTTTACAGATATCTGTGTGTATATATATATATATATGTGGGTATGTGTATGTGTATCCATGCTTAATTGTAGTCTTCTTTCTGCTAGGGGCTGGGAGGGAGAGGAGAGAGAAAAAAAGTGCATGGTAGAGAACAAATGAAAACTTATGAGGAAGTAAAAAAAAAAGTAGGAAGCTTTGAAAACAATTTATAGGATTTATCAGAAAGGCTTTCTTGAAATGGAGATTTATTGTTTTGTATTGAATCATCTCTATGTTCTGCTGTGCACATAGCAATGTTTTTTTCTATCTTTTTTTATTTTGTTTTGTATTTAAGGTTAAAATGAGTTTTAAAATATTTTCAATGAATAGTGATCTATATATATTAAGACCATAAATATTTGTTGATCCTTTTAAAGCATATCTCAAATCCTGCTGTTCTACATGAAGCCTTCACTGATCTTTCCAAGTAACCAACAATTTCTCCTTCTTCAAAGCTACTATAATTTCTTTATTGCTCATTTGATAGCTGTATATGAATTATTCTTATACAGATCTTTCTTTTTTCTCCAAATAATCAGTAAGCTATTAAAGTACAAAAACATAATAGATGTGTGTTATATCATAATGAGAATCAGGAAACCATTGCACAATTTGGTGAGTCTTCCTTCTCCACCAATTTAACAGTATTAAGAAGACTAGACTTTTGTCAGAAAATGGTATCTATCATGCAGCTACATTTGGACCTGATGACTTGATGGGATGACACCGAGAACTAGACTTTTCTCGGATAAATGTGGCTAGTTAGAAGATTGTTGACTAAGTCAGAAGCATGGATTCTTACTCAAGGAACCTGAAATCTCTGGGATATATAAAAGGAACAAGAGACAAGTGGTTCATTTTCTTCCATTTTCTTTCCCTTGGATTTCCATCAAAGTGTGGAGGTGATCTCCCTTCTTCTTCCCTTCCCCCAAGTGGCAATAAAAGTTTGCAAAAGAAGCACAAGACAGGAGAAATGTGCCTGCCTAGGTGATACTGAGTCTGGGCTGCTATTTCCTTATATCTTTGTTTCATTTTATAAGGTCAGGTCAGTAATTAGCCTGAGAAATAGATTTTGTCAGTCTTTGGACAAGTCTATGCCCTCTTCTGCAGGGTGGCTTTTCAAATACCTTAAATCAATTATTATGTCACCTTTCAGATTAAGCTTATCAGGAATAAATATCATTCAATGATGTGATTTCAACTATTTATAATGATTTTATTATCCTGATCATCTCCCCTCTACATATTCTTCTAGCTTGTCAATGTCCTTCCTGTTCCTCAGAACTAAAATATATTGTTGATATGACCCCATAATAACTATGGGTCAGAATAAATCTAGAACTATCACCATCCTCTCTATGCCTGCTATATTTTTCTTTCCAAGGTACTAAACTTTAATAGCCTTCTTGGCTGTCATATCACACTATTGACGCATATTAAATTTGTGGTCTATTTAAATACTAAGCCATTCCTCAAAATAACTGCTATCTAACTCTCCCTCCAGGGCATCTAGATGGTAAAGTAGACAAAGTGCCAGGACTAGAGTCAAGAAGACTTATCTTCATGAATTAACACTAGCCTCACATACTTACTAGTTGTATGGCCTTAAGCAAGTCACTTAACTATGCTTGTCTTAATTTTTTCATCTGTAAAATGAGCTGGTGAAGGAGATAGCAAACCACTCCAATATCTTTGGCAAAAATCAAAAACAAATGAGGTCATGAAGAGTTGGATATGACTGAGCAATAACTTAACAACTGTCCCTCCACTATCTTGTATTTGTAAAGTATAAGGTGTTTTTTTAA
This sequence comes from Pseudochirops corinnae, assembly GCA_028646515.1. Lineage (NCBI taxonomy): Eukaryota > Metazoa > Chordata > Mammalia > Diprotodontia > Pseudocheiridae > Pseudochirops > Pseudochirops corinnae. The sequence continues at coordinate 182,397,194 of CM053588.1, read as the reverse complement.
TCAATGTATAGTATTTTACATTCTTATAAAATTTCATCACATTAGATTTGGCCCAAGGTACTATCTTAGTGAGATAGGTTTAGATATTAAATTTCGTCATTCACTGCATAAACCATCCATCTCAGTTTTGCATCATTTATGTATTTTTTATTTTGCTAAAATTTAAATACTCAACAAGAAAAGAAAAAGAAACATATTTTAAAATTAAACACAAAATGAGAAAATAAAAGAACATGCCATGTGCCCAGCAGACAATGAGAGGATTCAAAATATATAGCAATAAATTTCCAATTCAAAAAGCCTGTGTAATAAATATTGAACCTTGTGTTGAGAGCTATCCATCTTTTCTTTGCTTCTTTTCTATCCATATTTTCTTTGCTAAGTTTTCTTTTTGCTTTTTTTCTCTGCTGTGCACTTTGTTCCTTTTTCCCCCTTGCCCTGCATCAGAAGGCTACAACTAAGTGTGGATAGATTTATCTATAGATATAAATATATACACACATTTACAGGTATAAGCATATGTATATATGTGTGTGTACATATATATATATATATATATATATATATATATATACATATATATGTACACACACACATAATTTCCCTAACAAATTCTACTATTCGTCTTTGTTCCGTGTTTGTGCATATCTCTTATTTCCTATCCCTCCTGACTCTTCTACTTCTCTTCTACCCTCTCCCTTGTCCTCCTATTAACCTACCCCACCTCCAAGGATCCCTCCCTTATCCTCCCATTCCCATAGATCTAAACCCCCTTCTATACTTCCCCTTTGACCTCCTCCCTCACCCTCCCTTCTAAAGATTCCTTCTTTATCCTGCCAAGGATCCCTCCTTTATCCTGCCATTCCCATTAATCTAAAGACCTTTCTACACCCCTGTTAACCATTCTCTTACCTTTACAGATCTCTCTTTTATCCTCTCCTCCCTCTCTATCCCCTTAGTGTTTTATTTCTTTCTGAATTTAGAAGACTTTTATAGTCTTTATATATATATAAAATTGAATAAGAGACTTTCAAATGTTTTGCAGAATTCTATGTACACTAACACCTACTGCATTATCCTGAACAAGTCTAATAAATTTGTAAATAATAATAATGATAAATGAGGTCTCTTTTTGATGTTAGTTCTTCCTAAGCACTGTGTTCCTTTTCTATATATTTACAAACCATCCCTTCTAGAATATATTCTGGAATTTGGATAGAAATAAAGATCAAGCTCATTGTGCTATAGTCGGCAGAAATAATTTTGTCTCTTCCTTTTTTTGAAAACTGCTACAACTTTTTCCCCTTCCTCATTTTTGTGACACTTAACTTGTCTCTATTCAGCCTAGTCTACAGGAATCTTCATCCTTCCTAAATGACCACAGAACTTAAAGCCTGTATCATATTCATTATAACTTAACAAAATATGATTGTACTGTTTTCTGGTTGACCCATGTAACTATATTTATTTTTCTTAGTTATACTCCAGGCATTTTGAAGGTAAGTTCTTTATCTGATACTTACTTTATATTCTTCATGAAATCTAGCACAAGGTTGCTTCCTGAATGCCCTCAATGAATAATTTTGGAAGTATCCATAGAGATCTAACATTTTAGAATTGGAATGGACCTTCAACATCATCTAGTTTAATTTCCCTAACCATGCAGAAATACTTGTATTGAATTGGAGTTGCTGTGATTCCTACACTAACAGTCAGCCAAATCTATAATAAACACAAATCTAGTTCCATTAAAGAAGACTTGATTCAAAGTGGTAATGAGGAGTAAATTCCCTCAAATCCAGCTTCCCCACCAAAGGTCAGAGAAAGTCCAGCTATGATGACATTGATGTATAATTGTAAGGCTGTTTGGACAGCTCCTGTGTGTTAATCTGATCTCTGGCAGAACAGGGTGCAGAGAATGTCTAGACACAATGGAAAGAACTGCCAGTTTCAAGACATAAATGGGAATTTCTGCAAACCAAAAGACAGAACTCTGACATTCTGTTTGTATTTGTCCTCAAAAGACATAATGCTCTTCCTTAAGCCAGCATGGTGATCTCTAGGTCTGAAGTATGAAGTAGGTAGGAAAAAGTAACACTGGAAGTGGTGAGGCAAAGACTGGACACTGTGAATACTGTATCAAGGATTTCTACGTTGGACAAGATGTTGACTTCTAGCTTCTGCCCAACTGTAACATTTTATTCAGCCAACAAGTATGTACTAAGTATGTAAAATGCATAGTTCTGTACTAACAATGAAAAAAAAACCCAGCTTCCTATTTTCAAGGAGTTTATTTCTACTAGGAAGAGGGAATAGCATATACAAAGATTAAGTAATTCCACACACACATATGTATGCATACATAAAGAGATATACATATGTGTAGATATACATATAAACATGCATGCATATACACACAATGCTTACACATATATGTATGCATGTACATGCATGCATATATAGATGTATACATGTACACATATGTGTGTATACATATATGTATATATTTATATGAGACAGAGAGAAGGAGGAGAATGTTGAGGTAAGACACTAACAGTTCGGGGTATTGAGAAAATCATTATGCAGAAGTGACACTTGGGATAAACCTTGAGAGAAATGAGTAACTTGATGAGACAGACATGAGGATGTAGCAAATATCAGACATAGAATTTACAAAGACAAAGAGATGGTAGATGGAATGCCATGCATAGGAAATAGCAATTTGGATATTTTGACCATAATACAAAATCAATAAGAAGGAATGTATGATTATTCTTTAAAGATAGATTGGATCAGGATTTTGGAAGAGTTTAAATGTTGAGGAAAGGTTTTTATATTTTATACTTTAGACAATAAGGCATCCATGAAGCTTCCTCAGCAAAGAAGTGACATCATCCATTATGTACTTTAAGACTGCCATAGCAATTTGGCTACTGCGTTCCAGTGGATTGTGGAATGGAGAGACTAGACAAAAGGTGGCCAATTAGGAGGTTGTTTCAATAGTGCATGTGACAAATACTGAAGACCTGGCTAGAAGTCATGTGAATGAGAAAAGTCAATTAATATGGAGATGTCAATATTGTCAAGATCTGGAAACTGATTCAATACGGAGGCTAGAAAGTAAAGAAAAAAATGATAACTCCTAAGTTGTTTGTGATTCTACCAAGGGACAGTTCATATCCATGTTTGTTTATTTTTTCCATTTCAGTTAATTCAGCAAACACTTATTAGGAAACTACAATGTGCAAAATGCTATCCTTCTGCTGATTCTCTTCAATTTATGGTGCATATGGCTTATTTGTACATAGTTATTTGCAGGTTGTCTCTCTCATTATACTGTGAGCTCCTTGAAAACATGTACTTTCTTTTGTCATGATTTTTTTCTTCAGTGTTTAGAATGGCTCCTGGCATATAATAAGTTTTTAATAAATCTTTATGACTAACTATCCTAGTAAAAGGTTTAGACAAGACACACTTCCCTGCCTTCATAGAATTGACGACTTAGCAAGGAAAAGAAATACACAAATAACCATATTATAAGATGTATATTAAAGAAATTAAAAACACTAAGTAACAAAAATGATGCAGAGAAATAATATACATTTTGAACAAGGGTAGCTGTGACATTTTATGATAAAAATTGAAATTATAAAAAATCTAAGAATTAGTATTCACCAAGAAAAATATATCCACCTTTGCTTTGGGACAAGTAATTAAAATAGGGAGAGACAGGTTGCCTTCATGACAGCTAAATAGCTCATATAATCTTGGACTAGTACTTAACTATGGTATCTGACACATATCAGATGCCTAACAAATACTTGTTGAATTTAATAAAATTGGTATGGTATCCTATGACCAAGATTTTTAGCATAGTGTTTTGTACTTAGTAGGAACTCAAAAAAGTTATTGAATGAATGAACAAATTAAATGATTTTTGTAAATTTAAACAGTTTTCATTTGAGTTTACTGCAGGGAAGGAAGGATGTGGGCATCACATCCCAAATTCTGAGCCCCCAGAAATTATACCCAAAATACAATGTAAATTTCTAACAGATACACTCTTGGAGTTAGCATAAAGAGCATTCATCCCAATGTCTGAAAGTATCTTTTTTTCAAGAACAGTAAACATAGCAGTAGATTAGTAGCATCATAGATTTAGAACTAAAAGAAACATTAACAATCATCTGCTCCAATTCTCTCATTTTACAGATGAGAAAATTGAGAGTGAAACTGGAAGCAATTTTTTGTTACTGGTCATCAAAAAGAAGAGAACATTCTTTATGCTAATGTTAGGGGATTCACAATGTATTTAAAATAACTATCTAGTCAAAGAGATTTGGGGAAAAGAGCCAATTTTCATTTAGTTTCTTAGAATACGCACTTTTATCTCCAACACCTTTGATAATTGAGCCATACTTACAGTTAAATTTTAGGCAGTTGAAAAATATTTCAGAGTTGAAAAGAAATTAAGAGGTCATCTCACCCAATCCTTTCATTTTACAGATGAAGAAACTGAGACCTCAACAGTTGTAGCAACTTGACCAATGTAGGTGATAAGCAGTGGATTTGAGTTTCCAGCACAGGTCCTCTAATTATAAGGCCTGACCTCTTTTCCCTGCACCACCTGTCTCCCTACAGCAACATGGAATTTAAAGTAAGATTATGTTATACTTAATGCTTATTTATTGTTTATGATCCTTACTGTAATAAAGGAAAGGTTCATTTCAACTTCACTAGTTTCTTTAGGATCTTGCCCTAGAAAAGCTTTCACCTGCTTTATTTGGGACACTTACCTTTTTCATAGTTCCTGGCACATTCTTTATGCTAAATTTGGCAGGTGGCCTTTACAAACAGGCACAATATATAAAACCCTTATAGAGGTAGTTAGCTAGAAAACCCACCACTATTGCACTATACCTAGTTTGATTATCTTAAAGCATGGATTCATGACTCATAATCTTGAAATTAAATCAGCCAAAACTGATTTGGATAAAACAGAGGACAGAGTGCATATTCTGCATTTAAGACTTTTTCTCATTAACAGAAAGGTATCTTTGTCACTGAAAAGTTAACTCCAACAATATAGTAAAATGATGGTCAGATATATCAGTGTAACACCATGCATAAGCAGCTACGTGCATGAAAGCTGCTCATGCATGGCCTTACAATCGGGCACATTGTTTGATTTCCAGACATTTAGGATAAACTCCATTAACAATCATCTCCTTTTCTTTCATCAGGTGTATATAGCAATACCTCATTTATCCAGCTTCTCCTTAGAACATCAGTTCTTAGCCTGTGGGTCATGACCCCTTTGGGGGTCGAAAGACTCTTTCACAGGGGTCACTTAAGACCATCAGAAAGCACATATTTCCAATGGTCTTAGGAACCGAGGCACCACTCCTCTATCTGTGTAAGGGCAGATCCACCTACATGAAGATATGCCCACATATGAGTATTAAGGGGTTGGGGCATTAGGAAGGTTGAGAACCACTGTCTTAGAATGATCTGTTCCACTAAAGTGAATTTCACAGAGAGCTAAGGATTGCTGCTTTAAGTGCCAAAACTTTAAAAATTATTATTATATAAATCATTTCAGTTGAAATTATTCTAGAATGTATTACACTTCTGTAATGTTAATTGAGTATAATTAGCATAACCATTTTTATACTACAGGGCAGATCTACAACTAGGAATTTTGGTACCCAGGACAAACACATGAAACATACCCTCAAATAACTTTGCAATTTATAATGTGAAAATATCACAAGGAACAGTTATGATTTAGTTAAGCAGAGAGGAAACTTAGTTAAGCAGAGAGGAAACCACCTTGTAGTGGGGAAACAAACACACCACCTGAATCTGTGAAGACTCCAAAAGATCATGAGGAAGGAGAGTAGGGTGTGCCTAGATCAGAGAGGAGACCACATAATGTGTAGTCTCCAAAAGGAAAAAGAAGACACTCATTTCCTGTCTGATTAATAATTCTTACTACTTAGGTGCAAAGCTCAGTTGTTTCTATTTCTTTCTTATAGAATAAATTAAAATGTTCCAAAATATCAATGCAATTTTTAATTGAGAAAGCTTTAAAAATAATTATTCTACCATTGCAGGACCTCCAAATCATGGTATTCTTATTACCCCTTTGTGCTTTGACTTAGGGTCATCATGACTTCAGAACTTGTTCCTTAATATTCTTTATATCTCTCAGTACTTAGTACAGTGCTTTGTACATGGTGTGAACTATTTTTAATAAATTTATTAATAAAGTTAATAAATTGTTTTAAATTAAATTAATGATTTTGAACATGAATTATTTTCCTGTGATATAATGTAGAGGTACCCATCATAGCTTCCATTATATTTATGTCAACATTAAAAGGCATACAGACTGCTATGATTTGGTTTTATTTCTTCTTAACATCTGTTTATTCTATTTTCCTGTCTCTTGGTTTTTGTTTTTACTGAAAAAGTGATGGCTTTAACCTCTTAATGCCCTACTCTAACTATAGGATCTAATCTGCTAGGGTTTGGCAAACTAGAAGACCAACCACGTTAGAATAGTATATAAAACAAAAACATAGTGTCAGAGTGAGGATTTATCCTATTTTCAAGTGCCTGAACTTTATCGGATGGAAAGTACTTAGTACCTTTTGATTCTTTGATTAGTATTTGTTCATTTTATGACTCTACTGTGTATTCTAAGTAGACAAAGTCATTGGATTAAAGTCCTCCGCCTGTTTGATATTTTAACGTTTTTTGTTTTTATGTACCTATTAGCCATCTATGTAGTGTGCGTAAGGATTGTAGAGAGTGGAAATAGAAGATATTGTCCCCTGCTTATAAAGAGAGATACAATATATACAAAAGAAAGTAATTTAAGAAGTCAAAAAGTGACATATTAACTTACATAAATGTTCTATTAAAATGAAATATGTGCTGGGTGAGACAGAATGATAATGAAAGAGTGATCAAAATCAGAATGAAGTTAATTGGGGGTAAAATCCTGGAGTTTATGTAAATTTAAAGCCACATTTTGATAAGAGACAAATGGTATAGTAACAATATAATGAAGTAGTTGTATAATTAAGATCAAGTGATACTTTTTTTTTTTTTAATTTCCAGTGGAAAATCCTGAGGCACAGATAACTGCCTTATTCCTGGGCCCTTGTTTCAGAAGCAAGATTTGACCAAATGAGATCCAACATGATGTTCTCAGAGTACTTGGACTCTGGCTCAATATTTCAACCAAATCAACCAATAAGTGTATACTCCAGACCTTGTGTTAAAATCTGGGGTTCAAAGACAAAAAGGAAATAATATCTGCCCTGAGGAATATTACATTCTACTAGGGAAAAAAGAAATGTAAGTATACAGAAAATATGTACATAATGAATACAAGGTAGTTTGAGGGGAGGAAATGCACTAGCAACCAGAGAGATTAGAATATACTAAATGTAGAAGGTGGAGCTTGAGTTGCAACTTGGAGGTGAGGAGGAAAACTGAGAGGTAGAGGTAAGGAGGCAGTGAATTCCAGATGTGAGACACAGTCAATGCTAAGGTTTGGAGGTAGGAGATAGAGGGCAATATGTGAGTGAAATAATAAGCAGGCAAATATGGATGAATCACCAATGGTACTGGCTCCTCAGTCATATGCATAGGAAGTGATTCCATAATAACTCTTTGTCCCTAATACAATAGCCATGTTAGAGGATAGGCTATTATTCTTGTGTTTTTTAAAACTATTACAAGAGACAAGAATATAATATATACACAGACATAGATAGATGTACGTATGTGTGTGTCGGGAGAAGGAGAGAGAGACAGAGACAAAAAGAGAAAAGAGAGAGACAGAAATAGAGAGACAGAGAGATTTAAATTTGATTTATAAGGACTAGATTGCTTCTAGAGTAACAAGATTCAAATACCAAGTAGAATATAGCTGGATTGATGTTGACAAGGGACTAAACAGTTTGATCAGATCTTACCTGCCATGTACAGACAGATAAAAGTGATCTGATTTCAGAGATGAAAACAAAATTATCAAGAAATTGCAAGTTATGCAGAAAAAAGATTAACTATAAAACAGTCATTTTCTAAGGTGTTTGCCCCTGATTTTTATGGTGGAAAATTAGATTTTTCTACTGTCACCAATGATTTTCTGAAAACTAGTTTCTCTGACCCTTTGTCTCAGAAATTTGCAAGATGATTTCTGGACAGCATTGTGTGTACAAGCATGTGCAAATCCAGTCCTTTGGGATCTAAAAACAGATTCTTCTCTCCTGGAGAGAGAGGATTTAACTATCAACCCAACAACATGCCAGATGTTGTTGCTTGCTGCAACTGGCAGACTAGAAAGGACAATTTTTTTTTTTAATGAAAAAGAAAAGACAAAAGAAACAGTCTGAATTTCTTTATGGTTGTGATAGTCAACAATAACAGCTCCCCCCCCAAAAAAATATGGAATATAATAAGGATACCAAACTTTTTGATGGGAAAGATCTATGGAAACCAGGACATTTGCTCAAAAAGCTTATCACTTGTTGGTACATTTTATGGAAGTTTTGAAGCATTTATTGCATGTAGAGGGGAAAAAGTTAATATTTTAATTTAGAATCACTTTTACTGCTACTGCTAGCATAGATAAAAATTTATAGTTTCACAGCTGTAGAGTTTTTAGATTTAATTAGAGGAACTGTTCCTTTTATGCAACAACTTTTACACTGAGGTAGGCTATGCTGATTTGAATTAATGTGCTTTAAATAATTTTTACTGAGTTTCCTGCTGTGAATTGGTAAAGAGTGACTTTGTGTTATGTGCTTCTAAAAGGGGACCTTTTCCCCCCTTCTGTTTAATTTTCTCTGCCTCATATACAGTAGTAAGAAAAAATTTGGGAGCAACAAAATCATTTGGAAGTTGCAACTCTTAGATAGAAGAGGACATGAACTCAAGTGAAAAATTTAAGTAACTCTAGGATTCTGGCAACCCAGAAAAAAAGAACTAACTTCTGAAAATTTTGCAAGAGGAAGGATTAAGGGGTATTTTTTGCCTATGTGAACAAAATATTTAGCCTACTTGGATCACATTACATGAGCAGTAAAATTTTAGTTTGTGGCTGCTTGTCCTTCGTTCTTGAAGACGACCAAAATTACATGACTATGCTAGAGACAAGTCACAGTATGTCTGACTGTGGCTGATAAGACCAATGTGAGTTTGGGATGTTCTACCACAAGCTTGGGTACAAGTAGTCCATGCGAATATTTGGCCTGGATTCTCTAAATTTGTGCAGCTCGCATTTCTTTTGAGCTACTGCAATTTTGCTTTGCTCATAGAGTGCAGCCCCGTCTCTGATGAGAGGGGACACCATGCTGGGCAGTCTGTCAGTGTTTCCCATGTCACACAATCAATTCGAAAGTTCTTAAGGGAGACCTTTAGAGTATCCTTGCATGGCTCTTTTGACCACCATGTGAGGGTTTGCCCTGGGTGAGTTCTCAAAAAAAAAAAAAAAGGTTGTTGCTTAATGTTGTTTTAAAGGAAGAATAACATTTAGTGGGACAACCATTTTACATGATCTATTATTCGTTGGTAATAGTCAAATTATCTAAACCTCAAAGAAGATACTCAAGGAATGCAATGGTTTATACAATGATTTGAATAACTGAAGGCTAGGTCAAGCCTGAATCCTTTTTTTTTTTTAACTTTTGGTAGAAATCATTAAAAAAATGCATATGTCAAAGTGAGTAATCAAAGAGAGAGTGAACATTCTTAAGGAACATACTTCTCCAAGGGGTTAAGGAAAGTTATGAGAATATTTTCCTGTTTGATGAAATATATGTTCAGTTAGCCGTATCCTAATTTTGGTAACTGTGCTTTATCTCACTGTAGACTTTTGTTGATTTCCCAGGAATGCTATAAATGTAATTTCAAAATGGCTTCTGTGAAAGGATAGAATGCTTTCTAGGTTCTTTTTTTGATCATGACTTTCAGGTAGTCCAATAATGTTTAAATTGTCTCTCCTGGATCTATTTTCCAGGGTAGTGGTTTTTTTTCAATGAGATATTTCACATTGCCTTCTATTTTTTTCATTTGTTTGGATCTGTTTAATAGTATCCTGATTTCTCATAAAGTCATTTGCTTCCATTTGCTCCACTCTAATTCTGAAGGAATTATTCTCTTCAGTGAGCTTTTGAGATTCTTTTTCCATCTGGCAAATTCAGCTTTTTAAGGCATTCTTCTCCTTATTGGCTTTTTGGGGCTCTTTTGTCATTAGAGTTAATCTATTTTTTTAAGGTGTTATTTTCTTCAGTCAGGTTGTTGACTCTCTTTCCATGATTTTCTTGCATCGTTCTCATTTATGTTCCTAATTTTTCCTCTACTTCTCTTATTTGGTTTTCAAAATCCTTTTTAAGCTCCTCTATGGCCTATAAACAGTTATATTTTTCTTGGAACCTTTTGGTGTGGGAGTTCTGACTGTGTTGTCTCCCTCCCATTTCATGCTTTGATCCTTTTTGTCCCCAAGAAAGGAATCTAAAGTTGGATTGCTGAGCTTGCTTTGGTCCCTTTGCCTACTCATGTTGTGAGTCAATTACTTGACTTTTGGGATCCATAGAACTCTGCTTTCAAAGGGGAGAGCTTTGTCCTAAATTGCTAGGGTTTTCAAAGCTGCCAGAACTATTAGGATGCCACTGTCTCTGCAGCCTTCACCAGCTTTGGCTCACTGGTCACACACTTCAGGCACACCATCCAAGACCATGATCCCAATCCAGACAGGTTAAGGCAAGAGCATTAAGCCTCTGAATGATCACTTGGCCCCCCTGCAATCTGCAGCCTGGGAGCTCTGAAGCAGCCATGTGGAGGTGGCTGCAGGGGCTGCTTCTGCTTCTTTCTTGCTCTGGGAGTAGATGGCCAGACCCCCTCCTTTCCTCATAGCTGAGTTCCACTGATCTTTCACTTTGTCCTTGGCTCTTATGGCCTGATAATTCTGGAAACTGCCACAGCTGCTGGTGATCCATTCTCCTGAAAGCTCCAGCCAGGGCTTGTCCTGGCCGCCCTTGGGCTATAGCCGCGGTTTCAGGCCAACCTGGTTTTGTCTCCCAGTGTGCTGATGAACCCTTCCTGTCCACCTGCTAGACTGCCTCAATGGGAGCCTTGTTTCCTCTGTCATTTTGTGGGTTCTGGAGCTCTAAAATTTGTTTAGAGTCCTATTTTATAGGTATTTGAGGTGGTTATGGGGGGAGTTCACAGAGTTCTCCTGCTTCTATGCTGACATCTTGACCCCAGACCTCAATTATAGGATTTTTGTTTAAATATTCTTTGAGGGGCAGCCAGGTGGCACAGTGAATAGACCACAGCCCTGAAATCAGGAGGACCTGAGTTCAAATCCATTCTCAGATGCTTGAAACTTAGCTAGCTGTGTGACCTTGGGCAAGTTACTTAATCCCAATTGCCTTGCCTATCCCCCTCAAAAAAAAGTGTGCTTTGATCTGCAAGCAGACTATATTATTTGTTTCTCTGGAGATAAATAGCCTTTTTCATCATAAATCCTTTGAAATTGTCTTTGAACATTGCATTCCTGAAAATAGCTATCATTCACAGATGATCATCACACAATATTGCTATTACTGTGTACAGTTTTCTCCTGTTCTGCTCACTTTACTTTGTATCAGTTCATATAAATCTTTCTAGGTTTTTCTAAAATAATCCCATTCTTAATTTCTTATAACACAACAGAATTACATCACACTCATATGTCACAACTTGTTCAGTCATTCACTAAATCATGGGCATGACCTCAGTTTCCAATTTTTTTGCTACCACAAAAAGAGCTTCAATAAATAGTTTTATACATTTAGGTCCTTTTTTCTTTCTTTTTTTCTTGATCTCTTTGGGATACAAACCTAGCAGTGGTATTGCTGTTCCAAAGAATATTCATAGTTTTCTAACCCTTTAAGCATACTTCCAAAAGGCTCTCCAAAAAGTTTGGATCAGTCTGCAACTCTACCAACAGTGTATCAGTGTCCCAATTTTCCCACATTCTTTCCAGTATTTTTCATTGTTTTTTTTTGTTCTGTCTTATTATCCAGTCAGGTAGGAGGTGGTCCTCAGAGTTGTTTTGATTTGCATTTTTCTGATTGATAGGTGTTTAGAGAACTTTTTCCTGTATTTGATTACTCAATCTAAAAACTGTTGACTCATATCTTTTGACCATTTAATAATTGGTAAATGTCTCATATATGTACAAAGTTGACTCTGTTCTCTCTACATTTGAGAAATGAGACCTTTATCAGAGAAACTTGCTCTAAAATTTCACCCCAGTTTTCTTCTTTCCTTCTAATCTTGATTGCAGTGGTTTTGTTTGTGAAAAACCCTTTCAATTTAATATGATCAAATTATTCATTTTACTCCTATAATGCTCCCTGTCTTACTTGATTATAAATTCTTCCTCATTCATAGAAATGACAGGTAAACTATTTTGTACTCCCCGAATTTGCCTGTGATATTACCCTTTATGTGTAAATCATGTACCCTTTTGGCCTTACCTCTCTCTCTTTTTTTGCCCTGTCTCTAGTTCTGGGGGTCTGTAAGTTTTCATTTTGCGCTAGGTGGTGTAATCTTAGAAGAGGTATAATCACTGTTCTCCTGGCCAATACTGTGTTCTGTAAGGGACCACAAATACTTTTTTTTGCCCTGGAACTGTGACATGGGTCCCTGCTCTGCTAGTTCTCCTACTTGCACTGGGACTGCAACCCAGAATGGACAATGTACCAGACTCCTGAACACAGTGCAACCACAGCATCCTTTGTAATCCTTTTCTGATCAGTTATCTGACCCTCTCTACCATTGTTTCATTTGCCCATAAGGCCTGCTGCTGGATTGTTGCTGGAGTATGGCCTACACAGTACATGGCTTAGAAGAGCTCCAGCCTTTATTCTACCATCTTGGCTCTACCTTCAAGGAGATATATGAATGAGAATATAGACTAGAAAGTAAAGAATGAAGGATTTCTCCCTTTTGGAGAAAGATGATTCTACTCAACCAAGGGAGGGAGAATCCCTGATCCCACCTAAAAGGGAAATTCCCTGAAGTGTCTTCTGTAGCAAGCAGTAAAGGGACATGATGGAAACTGTCAGATCTCTTCCCAGACTCTTATTTTCCCCTCTGCAACAACCTGAAGTAGGGTTTGCAATATCCGTATTCTTTCTCTAAGGTAGAAGCCAAAAAGACCCCAAGAGACTGTCAAATCTGAAGGAACTCCAGAGATTTGAAAAAATCCAAAAAACCCCAGAGTAATACTGATATGTTACTTAACCTTTCAGTGGCCTAGAATATTCCCAAAGAAAATAATTACTGAGAAGATGGTGACCTATATTGGTAGAAGACATTTCTTTATCTCAGAGTCCCCTATAGTAATGAAATCACAGGTCTGGCCACAATCTCTGTAAAAACAGCAGATATCAATAACATTTTCATAAAAAAAAAATAAAACAAGGTAGAGCTATCACAAGTTTCTTATGTGAATTTATTTTTAAAAAAATCAAAACTCCAGAGATGCAAGATGGAAGAAAAACAAAAAAAAACAACAACCAAAATGAAACAACAAAAACACAACAGAAGTCCATATGTTATCTTCACAGGCTGTGCTTTCTGCAAAGGATTATTGTGCCAACCAAAAAGCAATCACAATAGTTTTCAGGGAAAATATCCCTAAATAAGAAAGCATGCCTTCATTTTCATATCCTGTAGAATTGAATTAGCATGTTATTTTAGCGTATCCCTAGCTGAGAGTCTTAACACTTTTGAAATGTTTATTTTTATTCCTGCCTCATAATAATCAAAAGGTTTGGAATAGTTAGGGGACAAAAATAGGAAGTAGGCTGTTTTCACTGGTATAGAATTCTCACAGGCAAGGAAGCTTTCTCTACCAAGACAGGTAGACACCTTCATTGCAAACTATAGTCTTGGTGAATTTCCTAAGGCATGAAGATAATCATAAAGTATTCTTTTAAAGGCAGAACTTGAACATAGGCATCCTGACTTATAGATTGGCTTAGACTTGCAGCGGTTCTCAACCTGTGGGTTATGTTCAATTTGTAACAATGAAAGTGCATCCTACATATCAGATACTTACATTACGATTCACAACAGTAACAAAATTATAGTTATGAAGTTGCAATGAAAATCATTTTATGGTTGGGGGTCACCACAACATGAGGAACAATATTAAAGGTTCATGGCATTAGGAAGGTTGAGAACCACTGGCTTAGGGAATCATTAAACCATAATACTTCTCACTGGGGCTAGTTAGTTTGAGGATTTGATCTATATAACTGAAAACTTGAGTCAGATAAGACTAGAATGGCTTATAACTTTTTGTAGAACAAACTCCTCTCTTTTAGGATCACATATTTGCTTTTTCCAATGATTTGTGATCACACTGAGATGTGAGGACTGTCACCAACATTGTAGACTTTAAACTCCCCATGATCTCTCATCCTGTGCAATTCTTGTCCTGTCTTTTTGGCAACAACAATAATAATAGCTAACATGTATCTAGCATTTATTATGTAAATAGCATTATATAAGCACTTTACAGTTATTATTTCATTTGATCTATACAATGAACCTGTAAGACAGGTGATTTTATTATCCCCATTTTCAGATGATGAAACTGAGACAAACAGACTCGCCCAGGTTTATCTAGCTAGTAAGTGTCTGAGGTCAAATTTGAACTCAGTTCTTTCTGACTCCAGAACCAGTGCTATATCTGCTACTTTGTTGTTCAGTCATTTCAATCATGTTCGAGTCTCCATGACTCTATTTGGGGTTTGCTTGTGAAAGATGTTGAAATGATTCATCATTTCCTTTGCCAGCTCATTTTACAGATGAAGAAACTGAGGCTAACAGGAATAAGTGATTTGATCAGAGCCATAAAGCGAGTAGTGTCTGAGTTCAGATCTGAACTCAAGTCTTCCTAACTCCAAGCCTGGCATTCTAGGGACGACCTTATTAATCCTCCATTATGAATTCACCTAATATGCCATGACGATGGAAACCCTTGAGATTTTCCATACACCACAAAATGGGTTATGCAATTTTAACTTTTTAAAAATTATTACCAATTTACTAAATCAGGTGAATGTCTTCATCCCAACTGGTTGACTCTTGATCAAGTAAAAATCAAAATCTTGTGAACGTTTATGATGTTTATGCTATGGTTTGCTTTATATTAGATCCCAAACAACTTGATTTATTAGAGAACTGCAGGGATCCTTCCTTCCTAACTTCTCCTTATTGCCCTAGAACTGTATAAAATGAACTTGATCCTTCTTTGTTTGTCAGTTCAACTGATAAGCAAAAATCATCCAGATAAGTCCTTATGGTCCTCTACCATAGAGTTGTGCAGCCTTACCTACCTTTGCCAAAATCAGATTAGTTCTTCTGCTCTTTATTTTTTTTTCAACTTAACTCAGTTCAATTCAATGCAATTCCACGAGCATTTATTGAGTGCCTATTATGTGCAAGATATTGTGCTTGCCTTTATACTATTAATCTCATTGACATGCCTTTGAAAGCCACTTTAAAATTAATTTAGAAATGAACAAACATTTATTTATCACCACTATGTGCCTGACACTCTGTTAAAAGCTTTAAAAATATTATCTCATTGTATACTTACAACAACTCTCCACATTAGGTAATATTATGATCCCATTTTACAGATGAAGTAACTAGGGTACATAGAGGTTTAGTGACTTTTTCACGATTACACAGCTAGTAAACATCTGAAGCTAGATTTGAACTCGGGACATCTTGACTCCAAGACCAAGGTTCATTCCACTGTACCACCTAGCTATTCCACAAACATAGAACCATATTAATACAGGTAAAAGGAACAAGATGATCTTATCTAATTATAACCGATAGCTATAATTAGCCTTGGAGATTATAGGGTTTAGAACTGGATGGGTAGTTAGGGAGCATCTTATGTAATACTTTCATTTCATAATCAAGGAGACTGAGGAAGATAGAGGATTCAAGGGACTTGCCCAAAGTCATATGCAACATAAGTAATAAAGATTAAATTAGAACTAGATATCAGGTTGACTTATTCCAAATTTGAGTTTCTTTGCCACTCTATCCATCTCATATATCTTATACTTGATTACCTTTTTTGCAGATTTAAGAGAAGCTGAACTCTGGAGGTTAAATGACTTCCCTCAAATCATATTATTAATCAATTCTAGAGCCAGGATTCAAACTCAGGTCTTCTGATATCAAGTCTACTGTACTTTTATACTACATAGACTGTCTGGTGCAGAAAAAAATCAAACTTAAGACTAGATACTACACTTTTAGGACCACTTATGGAACCAATTTGCTATATACAAAGGCTGGGTAAATCATATAATTTTTCCATACTTTATTTTTCCCATCTGTAAAATGGAAGAAATGTTATCAACCCTATTATCTCAAAAGGCTATCATGAGGGTAAAAACAGGTATGAAAGCAGTTTGAAGAGATATAAAATGTCATACAAACTAAAAGTTTCATTATATACTGATCTTAGATAAACAAACCCATGATGAGAACATGGAAAGAAAAAAAGAAAAAAAACCATTTCTTAAAATTTGCAATTATAAAAAAATAATTCAGAAGTTAGGCATCAACTAATTAAAAAATCCTTGAATTTTATGTTAATTCTCCTTTGAAAAAAAATTTTTAATTTTATCTAAAAAGTTGTTCCCTTGGCATGTTTTACTATATAATCTAGTGATACAAGGGATCTTAGCAATCTTATAACACCCAGTTATTTTTTAAAAATTGAACATCAGAAACATTGAGTAACTTGACCAATACCATGACTCTAGAACAGAAATTTGGATCTCTGAATCTTCATTGTTTTAATTGAGATTATGAGCTGCCCATAAAGCATTTTTTGTCACAAGTCATCTGAACACTTTCTGTTGGGAAGTTAGGTCCCAGGTTGAAGATGGTTACTGAGAATTAGCATTCAAGGGCAGCTAGGTGAAGTGGATAAAGTGCCAGGCTTGGAGTCAGGAAGATTCATTTTCCTGAATTCAAATCTGGCCTCAGACACTTACTAGTTGGGTGACCCTGGTCAACTCACCTAACCCTCTTTGCTTCAGTTTCCTCATCTGTAAAATGAGCTGGAGAAAGAAATGGCAAACCACTCCAGTATTTTTGCCAAGAAAAATCCCAAATGGGGTCACAAAGAGTCAGACATGACTGAAACAACTGAACAATATCAACAAAGATGTCTACATAATACCACTGTGTGTAAGCAAAATTTGATGAAAAGTCAGCTGTGGCATTAGGAACCTAGCCAAGTGGCACAGCTGGTGCCATTCCACTGCTTATATCATAAGTCTCATATTGCCATGGAGATAGCTGCGGTGCTATTATTTGAACCCTGAGCAATGCTAGTTATTTTTGAGAACATAGTTAGATGATTTTCTTGGTTGTACAAAAAGATGCCTTGTCTGGCTATCAAGATAGAATTGATTCCTCTTCAAATAATTTATTTTATCATATCAAAATTACAGAATGTTGTAATGAATAAGAATTTCATATCCATTTACATGGTAGAAAACTCTAAAAATACTTCAGGGTCTGCTTCCATTTGGCTAATCTAGCCACTTACATAAGGATCCATTTGTTATGAAATGGTTTTCTTCTTCTTGGGGAAAAATTTTAATAGATCATGAAAAGAGTGTAGCATTGCAGCCTGCACTTACAGCATTTCCAAGAATGTGGATCCACACGCTTGTGGTTATTGGATAAATGCCTTTGAATCATTAGTAGTACCATGTTAAATAGCTATAGCATTGCAAATGTGAGATAATTACACCAAGGGCCATGTTTATATGGTTTCACAACATATAACTAAACAGAATTTAGGGAAAATCATTCATATGCCCACCTGCGTTGTAGAAAATTACATACGAAGAGTTTAGTGAGTTTTTCTCTTCTATAGTTTAACCAGAACCTTCATTGAAGAAGTATTGGCTTTATTTTCTTAGAAATTGACATCAATATATGCACCTAAATCTATTCTAGTCCCCAATAACCATTACCAACCACTGATATGTTAGAGCCTTCACATTTGAATAAAGACTGACTATGGTTAGCTGCTGACGTATGTTATTAGTTTATCCCCATAACAGAAACGAAAGAGGAGAAGCATTTGAGGAAGATGATTAGAAAAAGAAACCAAAGCAATTTTGTAAGCAATTTCAAAAGACCATAGATTTTTTTCTATAACACAGGTAAAGGAAGTAGCTCATAGGATCTTCGATTTGGAGTTCCCTTAGAAATCAATGAGTCTAATTCGTTCATTTTATATAGAAGGGAAATGAGGCTGAGAAGGGTGAGATAACTTACCATATGTGATAAGTGGCAAGGCCTAGATTTGAATCCAGGCGCTCTTTCCACTATCCTTCACTGCCTCTGCTTTTTCTTGGAAAATAGATGAACATATTTTCTTTCATTCTTCACTCATCTATTCAACAAACATTAATTTTGCACCCACTCTGTCACCTGTAGCATAACAGGCCCTGATGACACTAAGACACAGAAAAAAAATCTCTGCTTTCAAAGAATATGGATTCTCCTCCATCTCCTCCTCCTCCTCCTCCTCCTCCTCCTCATCCTTTTCCTCCTCCTTATTCTAGAGGGGGGTGGGACAGAGGGAAAAACAAACAACACGAACACCAGCAAGTCTCAAGTAATTCATGTAGTATTTATTTGTGCATTATTTACATTGGGACTTTTAAAGGCACTTCTTGCATGCCTGTGGAGGTTTATTAATTATATGCTGCTGATTTCAGTCTTCAGGTATGTAAAATAAAGGAAAGAGTGTACTAAAATGTTTTCCTGACCAATGGCTAAAGGAGGTGGGGGGAAAATTGCCTCATCTCAACTGCTATAAATATGAGCCAATACTAGTTGTGTAATGCTATTTGTCTTATATCTTTAGTCATAAATGTCTTGTCCTATTACATATCTTTTCCTCATGAACTGTAACTTATTTTCAGTGTAACCATATTCAACCTCTTGCCTTGGAATCCTTTGAAGGAAGATGACAAATCAATACTTCTACCCCATATAAATCATGGTAACTAATGAGAGTGTAACATGGTTTCATTGTCTTCATTTTCCCTCTTTAAAGAGCCTAATAGAGATGTTGAATGAAATTGTAATCAAAAAAGAAATCTTAAAGATGTTTTTCTCTATTTAATTACAGGGTTTCAGGCTGTCAAAATCTTTTATTTTTCTTTTTATTAAATTTATGCTTGTGACGAAGTTTGTAAAACTATCATCTCTTTCTTTTTCCACAAGTGCCTTAGATAACACATCAAATTGTAAAATTTTGAGTTCAGTCGTTAATGCCACATGCCTAAGGAGAAAAATTTCTAGATTCGATGAGCTCAAGGATCTTTATAGTCCTGTTTTGTCCACAACCACAATGGAGTTGTTTTCTGTGGAAGTGGTTTATAACTAAAAAGAAAATCTATTTAAGACTTGGGCAATCAGTTTGAAATCAGTAAATATAGCCCAATGTTCAGTTCAGTAACAAAGACTCTCAGGAGCTCACAGTCTTGTCTTACTTTTCTCAAATTCCAATTGAATTGAAAGTCTAGACCTGCTCATTTTGCTCTAATTCATCCCATAGAAAGATTAAAAAAAGTTATAGGGTTGGTGGAACAACTGTTCTTAACACCATTTCAGCACATAAGATAATACATCTAAAACTGGAAGGACATTAGAGAATAACTCATTCAGTCATCATTATTTTAGAAATGAAGAAACTGTGGCTCAAAAAGGGAAAATGACTTAGCCAAGGACATAGAGGGAGAAAAGCATCAGAAGAAGGATTTGAATCCACATCTTTTGACTTCATTTCTTTCCACTGTGCCATGCTTGTCTGTATCACAAAGGTGATAAATATTTTTTCCCTCTAGTATAAAACTCTTAACACTAGTAAGATTTTTCCAATTTGAATCAAAATATGGGGGGGCAGGATCATAAATCATACAAAGCAGAACATTTATGGAATCTGACAGTTCATCATTATCTTCAGAGAAAGTTCCCTTTGGAGATAACAATAAAAAACCAGAAGTGCACAAATTCAGTCGGGTGGGGGGAAGGATTTGGGGTGTAGCAGACAACGTCACTTCTTAGTACAGTAATTTTGGGAAAGGGGACAGTTGGAAACCTGTGGGACATTGAAAGGAAAGCTCCTTGATTTTCTGAGTTGCTAGGACTAGAGATGGCAGAATAAAGATATGGCCATTCAACAAGCAAATTACCTCCCTCACCTCCCCTACCACCCCATGTTGACACCTTGGGGCAAAACCCAATTGAACCTATAGTAGTTAGCCTAGTACTAGCTTGGTTAGGTTCTTACAGGGTCTTTCATGTCATTAACAACTTGTTGATGTTACACAGAAGAAATTATCAAGTCCCTCATTTATGCATAGTGATAATAATAACCTGCCATCTTGAGGAAAAATGAGAAGCTGGTACAGATGATTCTAAATTCTTCCTCCTTTCCTGCCTGCCCATTTCAACTACCTAGTATTTTCATGTTGCCCTAAGCTTCCTAGACTGGATTCCTCCCATACACCATCCCACATTGTTCAGACTTTTTCCAGTAGCATTAGTTCCCAGAGAGTCTTCATAGTTCCTCTTTCTCTAATCAGTCTTTTCTATGGGATATAGCTTAAGTGAGTACAGTAGGCCACTCAACCTAGTAAATATCGTTCTAAGTCCTATTTTTTAATGTGCTTTTCTTTGATAATCAATAATTCAGTATCAGAATATTTTACTTGAGTTAATATATTAACCTTTGAAAATAATATACTTCCAGTTCTAGATCATAAACTAAAACTAAAAAAAAAATTACGGCAGAGGATTGTATAACAATAGTTATAAAGCTAGAAGTTGAAAAATATTTATTCTGACCTCTTCATTTTACAGAAAAAGGAATATAGGGTCATGGAGGATATATGACTTGCCCAAAGTCACAACAATAGTTAACATTATAGATGCGATGTAAAACAAAATTTTCTGCTATCCACTCCCATTATCCTCCATCTCCCACCCAACACAGTGCTGCTCTTATTTAACTTTATATGAAGCTTTCATGACATGCAGTTCCCCAGTGGAATCTTTGTCATTTTTCTTTTCATTTTTTGATTTGTTTCCTACTTAGAAAATCTGGAAAAATCACACTTGAACAAATACTTTTCATCTATGATATGCTACCATTAATTCTGCTTGCAGGTACACATCTTGGAACGTGAAATAAGGTACATATTGTTGCCCCACTGAGGAAAACTGATCATAGAAAAAAAAAAAGAATGCTTTGATCATTTAACAAATTTTTGTTAAGAGCCTATCATGATAAAAATAGAATGTTAGGCACAGGGGTACAAAGGTAAAAAGGCAAAAATGAAAGCACCTCTCCTTAAGGAGCTTCCAGTCTCTCTGAGAAGATGACCCTCTCACAAAGACCCATGCTGATTTTAAGTCACTATAGCTTTATTTTCATTAGTGTTCTCTGTGTGACATCACACTTTTCCTTTGAAATATGAGGGTAGAATTGTTCCTTTCTCTTTCTTTTTTTTTAATATATTTTTTAATCTATAATTAACTGTTGTCCCTATCTTTCTCCTACCCACCCCTGCAAAACAGCAATCCTGCTATATACCCCCTATATACCCCCTCCTCCAATCTGCTCTCTCCTATATCCTCCCCCATCACCCCTCTGACTTTCTGGTAGAGAAAGATGGATTTCCCTATCCCAGTGCCTGTATATCTTTTTTCCCAGTTGCACGTAAATAATAATAATATACATATTTTAAATATATATAATATATATTTATATAAATATATATATTTTAAGATATGATTTTAGAAATCTAAATTCTAGATTCTTTTCCTCCCTCCCTTGTCACCCACCCCAACTGGAAAGACACACAGTTATGCATAACATCTCCACAATGGACATATCATGTAACACTGATGATATTTCCCCTCCTTTCTATCCCACCTTCCCCTTGTTCTATTCTCTACTTTGTCCCTGTCCCTTTGCAGAAGTGTGTGCTTCTAACAACTCTCCCCCTCAACCTGCCCTCCCCTCCATCATCCCCCCTATTATGTCCTTCCCCCCTACTCTCCTGCAGGGCAAGATACCCAATTTAGAGTGTATGTCATTCCTTCTCTAGCCAAATTCAATAAGAGTTAGTTTGACCCATTCCCATTTTGCCTTCCTGTTCTTCCCCTCCATTGTAACAGTTATCCCTTGCCTCTTCTATATGAAATTATTGACCCCATTTTGTCTCTCCTTGTCTCCTCTCATTCTATTCCTCTCCCACCTCTTAATTTCACCTTTTAAAATATCATCCCTTCCTATTCATTTGATCCTGTGCCCTCTGTCTATGTACACATATATACACACACTCCATTATGTATTCATATATATACTGAGAAACATTTCATGAGTTACAATTCTCATTTTTCCATGTTGGCATGTAAATAGTTCAACTTTGATAAGTTCCTTATGGTTTCTTTTCCATGTTCACCTTCTCATGCTTCTTGTGTTTGAATGTCAAATTTTCTATTAAGTTCTGTTTTTTTCCTGAAGAATGTTTGAAAGTCCTCCACCTCATTGAATAACCATATTTCCCCCTGAACCATTATACTCAGTTTTTCTGGGTAGGTGATTCTTGGTTTTAATCCTAGCTCCCTTGATCTCCAGAATATCATATTCCAGGCCCTTCAGTACCTTAATATAGAGGTTGTTAGGTCCTGTGTTATCCTGATTGTCTTTCCACAGTATTCAAATTGTTTCTTCTTGGCAGCTTGTAATATTTGCTCCTTGATCTGAGAACTCTGGAACCTGGCTATAACATTCCTAGGAGTTTTCTTTTGGCAATCATTTTCAAGAGGTGATTGGTAAATTCTTTCAAGTTCTATTTTGCCCTCTGGTTCTA
>CM053588.1:182344341-182373673 GCA_028646515.1 Pseudochirops corinnae | reverse complement strand
TGACCTCTAGCTTTAAGGCAATCTTCATGTTTATTGGAAGCTTTTGGTGAGGGAGCTCTGGCTGTGCTGTCCTCTTCCCTCTCTCTGCCTTGATCCTTCTTTTCCTCAAAGAAGGAATCTAGGGTTTGGTTGCTGTTCTTACTTTGCTTCTTATGCTTATTCTTATTCATGGTTGGTCAGTCCATGATTTTTTTTTTAATCTCTGTGGAGCTCTGCTTCCAGAGGGGAAAGCTCTGTCCCAAATCGCTGGGGTTTTCCCAGCTGCTGGAGCTCTTAGGAGGTTGCTGGGTCCCTCCTCTACTCTGGCTCACTGAAAAAAAAAAACACAGGACCAAAGCCCAAGACTGCGATCCAGATCCAGGCCACTCACGTGAGAGCACTTGGCCTCTGAATGATCACTTGGTCCCCCTGCAGTCTGCAGGCTGAGAACTCTGAAGCAGCAGTGTGGAGGTGGGTGCAAGACCTCCAGTTCTGCAGCCTTGTTGCTCTGGAGGTGTTTTGGCTGGACCGTTTTTCTCTCCTGATTTCGCAAGCTCCACTGACATAATTCTGTATACTGCCGCAGCTGCCGCCAATCCACTCACCCGAAGCTCCAGTTGGGGCTCAGCTCCTCTCGTCCAGCCACCTCCCAGCTCTTCTTGTCCAGCCACCTCTGGGGCAGGGCCGTGGTTTCAGGCTAGGCTGGTTTCGGTTCGCAGGGCTGATATGGTTCTTCGTAGCCAAGCTGACTTTAGTGGAAAGTATATTTGTGTGTGTTTTGGAGTTGTAGAATTAGTTTAGAGTCATATTTTATGGCTATTTTGGGGTGGCTATGTGAGAGCTGCAATATGTTGCTGCTTTTATGCTGCCATCTTGGCTCCGCCCCTATATCATCTTTATAATAGAAATGTTTATCCATTTCTACCCATAACATTTCCTCACCTTCTGCCCCAGAAACTTCAAGCTTCTCACCTGTCTGGGGGGAGGGATGAGTTGGACAGGAGTAGAATGAAACAAGGAGTGAGGGGTAATCAATCTATAGGAGCTTGTCCATTCAAAGGAGGAGTAGGTTAACGATTGCATGATGTCCTGCTACTCTGAAGCTTTGTGCTTTCCCCATAATCTTCTTATTTCTTGCAGCTAATTGTAGAACTAACCTATTTTCTTACAATTTTAATTGCTTTAGCATAAGTTTAATTAGCTAGGAGTCTGTGAATTTACATATATGTATATATACATATACACACACACGCACACACACACACATATACACATATATATATATATATATATATATATATATATATTTCAATATAATTGCTTTCTTCTATAATCTTATTAGGCAATTATATGGCACAGTGGATAGAGTATCCAGTCTAAAGTAAGGAAGGCCTGAGTTCTAATTTGGTCACAAACATTTCCTCGCTGTGTGAAACTGGATAAGTCATTTAACCTCTGCCTGCTTCAGTTTCATCAGCTGCAAAATGATGATGATAATAGCACCTAACTCCTAGGACTGAGTGATAGAACATCGTTGAGGGCTTTGCAAACCATAAAGCACTATGTAAATGTCAGCTCCTAAAATGATGATAGTGATCATGATTATCATTATATATTAACAAAATTTGAAATCATTAGCATCATTGTTACTATTAAAATGACAGCTTATGGCTCACAATTCTCTCCTAGAGTTAAATGGGGGTGATTTATAAAGCTCTTAGCACAGTGCCTGACATATTGTAGGTACTTAATAAATGTTTGTTTTGTTCCTGACTATATATTTTATGTTACACATTTAAAAACATGATTCTGAGAAGGGTCCCAAAAATTTCACCAAACTGCCAAAGGGATCCATGACACACCAAAATTTTTTAAGAACTCTTGACCTAGAAATTAACATGAATAGTGTAACATTTGCATAGTATTTATTTTCTATAAACAACAATCAGCAACAAAAACAAACATGTTAAGATATTAGTACAGTTATAAAGTTGAATAAGGTACTTAAAAATTGATCTGCTAATGTCCTCTTACTTTTTTTATCTATGTCTGTCAGGACTAGCCTGCTAACCTGCCTCCTTTCATCAACACCCTGTCCAAGTTGAATACAACTCTTGGAACTAATATCTGTAGTCAAACAATGCAAATCAACACACTGACTAAAACTGAGAAATTATTTCTCATTCTGTACCACTCTTTCATTACTTCTCATCCAAAATATGAAAGGTATGTTTTGCCATTAGTCTTTGAAATTGCTCTAGGTTGCTGCTGTGGTAAGCATTTTCAGGCTTTTCAAAGATTTTCCTCACATTACTTTTAGAGATTATTATGTAAATTGACCACTTGGTTTCACTCACTTCATTTTTCATCAGTACATAGTGAGAGAAATGATTATTTCTCCCCTTTATTAATAACCAATTATTAAATTAGAAATAAAGTTGTTCCCCTTCCTGTTACTTATTTAGAAATCAGTCCCTGAATGTTTTTCAAGCAGCCTTTGAAGTGCAGGGCTCATAATGAGGTAAAGTCTTGGGTGTAAGTAACCCAAATGGAAAATTCATACTTTATCAAAAGATAAAGAAATTTTACTTCTGGTGAATTGATGGATTCTGGTCCATTGTGTTTTAGTTGAACAGGTTTTTTGTCTAGATTACCCTGCCTGGGGTGATATGGGCATAGACAAGTCTCTTTGAGAAAGACTGAGAGATCAGTCTCATCCCTCAGTCCCTCATTAGAACACATTCACCTCTAATTATAATATTTATTCTCTCGTTAATTGTTAACCAGTTATAGTAGATTTCTACCATCAGGAATACCTACTCTTCTTGGAACATATGAGCTTGAGTGGGTTCCATGAGGGATCTTTGGCATTTGAGAATGTTTCTGACCCCTTTTATTAATTATCCTCTAGTATGATTAGTAAAATGATTAATTACTCAGAAAACTATGTCTCTTTAACTTTTTATATGTCACAATAGAAATCTCTTCTATTTTTCCTCCAGATGATTTTCACTATCATTTACTCTAGCTATTTAAAGCAATTCTTTGGTCACTTGATTGGTATGGTACTGAAAAGTAAATTCATATAGAGAGTGTTATCATTTTTATTTTATTGGCTTGACTTAATCATAAACAATTAATATTTCTCTAATTGTTTTGATCTGTATAAGTGTGAAGTGTCTTTTAAATTGTATTTATGTAGTTCTTGAGTGTATCTTGTCAAGCAGTCTCCCCAGAATTTTATGCTCTCTGAAATTATTTTAAGTGGAATTTTTCTATGTCTTCTTGTTGGGTTTTGTTTATAATGTATTTATCTTTTAGCATCTATATTATGTTATTGAATAATATTGGATTTGCAGTCCACTAAATCTTCCAGGTCAGTTTAGATAAAATACTGACTAGCTATAGATTCATACACACACACACACACACACACCCCATATGTATGTATGTATGTATGCAGGTATATGTATGTATGTATATGTACGTATGTATATGTGTACATAACATTTTCCCATCAAAAACTTTCTTTTTAGATTTACCCTGGTGCTCTGAATTTTTGAGATATTTTTTGAATTCAATCAATTAAAATATTAGCTATTTTCTCCAACCTTCACTCTTATCAACAGATTTAATGAGAATATCATCTACTGTATTGTCTTTATATAAGCCATTAGTAAAGAAAAAAAATAAATAAAAGATAGATGGAGATCTCTGGAGTGCCCATTAAAGATCTTTTTTTCATGTTGACAGTAAATAGTTGATGACAATTTTTTTTTTAGGTCAGACCATTCAACCAGTTGACACCCACCCATCTATATTATTGACTGGCCAATATATCTACATCTTGTTCTCAAGAATAACAATGGAAACTAAGCCAAATGCATTGGTGAAATTTGGTTAAACTTGCATAATCCCTACTTTATGTAATGCATATTTCACTAAACATTGACATTTCATAGATTTTATCTGAAGGTGAATAGAGTATTCTGCTTCATTCCTTTGTTCATTCTTTTCAAAAAGTTCAGGCAAGAACTTTAATAAAATATTGAGTTAATTTTCATAGACTAGAATTGAGTAGTAAGGAGTAATGCAAAATCAAGCCATAGAAACTTTTTGTCTCCTCTCACCTGTTCAATACATATGGGGACACCTCCTATAGTCTCCAATGGGATTCTCTTCTAATTCTTATATTCGTGGGAAAAGACTTAGGTTTCAGTACTTTGCATTACAGCTTTACCTTTCATCTTTGTCTTCACAGTTTGAATTGTGACCTGCTCAAACATCTTACTTATAGATATTCAAATGACTCAATGTGCTTTCTTTAAGAATCTACCAGGGCTCTTAGGTATTAGATTATCATGGCAGTTCTATTTCATGTAAATCAAGCTGTCTTCTTACTCCAACAGCAGCTATGCTTATCTTCTCTGTTTTTACCACTGCCCATAGTCAGTCACTGCACATTTTAAACCTCCTGCATTTCAGAAGATTCTGAAGCAATGAAATCCTTCTTTGGGACCTAACTGTTGGACATCCAGATATTCAGCTTCCTAGGGAATGGAATACTGAGAAATTCTTCAAAAGATCTCTAAATGCTAGAAACATACATAGCATTGAGAGAAATGTAATCTGATAGATACTCAATTGCAAACATATTTTTATTGCTTTGTATTTTGAAATATGGTCTCACCTCCCACATTTTATTTAATCTGCAGAAAAATCAAGTAAGACAGGTACTATTACACTTATTAGGCACCTAGATGGCACAATAAATGGAACACTAGGCTTAGAGTCTGGAAATCAGGAACACCTGAATTCAAATTCATCTTCAGATACTTAACTAGCTATGTGACCACTGTCAAGTTGCTTAATTCCGTTTGTTTTAGTTTCCTCATCTGTAGAATGATCTGGAGGAAGAAGTGCCAAACCACTCCAGTATCTCTGCCACGAAAACCCCATATGGTATCACAAAGAGTCAGATAAAACTGAAATAAAATTACTTATTATAATAGATGAGGTGACTGAGTATTAAAGGAACAAAATCTATTATCCAAGAACAAATAGCTAAATGGTCAAAAGTCTGATTTGCAATGTTGTGCTCTATTCATTCCATAACACATCTTATTACCCATTGCCGTTTCACATTCTTGCTTCTCCTTCAACACAATAAAAAATATGAAAGAATCTGAAATTGCTGATTTAAACAACTATATACCAAAAAAAACCACAACTGTATTTTACCCCAGTCAAAATTTAAACACTCTAAAAATAATTGTAACTTAATCCATAGCTCTCCCTATACAAACTCTAACAAAATTGGAGATCAAAAATTGATATTTTTTTACACATACCTCCTAATAGATCTCCTCTCTATTCCAGAAAATCATCCCTTATGACAGGTAATTTTTTAAGGAGAGAAAAAAAAAAAACCTTAAAAAAAAACTAAAACACATCAATCAACTGCATTATTTGTAGTGTTCCAGACCCATAGACTTTGACCTCTGTTAAAAGGGAGCAAGACACATTATCAAATATCTGTTTGAGGCCTATTGGATAATTATAATGTTTAAACATTCTATTTCACTTACGTGTTGTTTGTGTTCCTTACATTTAAAATGTTGCAGGTATTCATATACTGCTTTGTTGTTCTGATTACTTCATTTAGCATCAGTTTGTATGTCTTTACAAGTTTTTCTACATTTACCTTCTTAATACTTTTGAAAGTACAGTAATATTCTAAAATCATTTTGTTCCATACTAATTTCCCCAATCAATGAGCATTCATTTTGTCTCTAGTACTTTGCTACTAGCAAGTATCTTGTTATAAATATGTTACCGTGTATGAGACCTTTGTTTTTCTTAATAACTTCTTTGTGTATATGTCTGGCATTGCTGAAGCTCTGGGTTAAAGAACAGGGACCTTAATTCAGATCTAAATAATTGGAAAAGCATCAGTTAATATAATAAAAATGACAATACTACCTAAATTCATTTACTTATTCAGTTCCCTACCAAACTACCAAAAATTATTTCTTTGTGCTAATAAAAATAATATTAAAATTCATCTGGAAGAACAAAAGTTCCAAAATGTCATGACAATTAATGAAAAGAAATGCTAGGGAAGGTGATCTAGCCGTACCAGATCTTAAATTGTTTTATAAAGCAGCAATCATCAAAACTACTCCATACTGGCTAAGAAATAGAGGAGTAGATCAGTGGAATAGCTTAGGTACACCAGACACAGTAGTCAATGATCATAGCAATCTACTCTTTGATAAACCCATAGACCCTAGCTTCTGGGATAAGAACTCATTGTTTAACAAAAACTTCTGGGAAAACTGGAAAATTGTATGGCAGAAACTGGGCATAGACTAACGTCTAACACCATATACCAAAATAAAGTCCAAATGGGTATGCAATGTAAGTATAAAGGCTGATTCTATAAACAAATTAGGGGAGAAAAGTATAGTTTCTGTCAGATTTATGAATAATGGAGGAATTTATGACCAAAAGAGACAGAGAACATTATTACATGCAAAATGGATAATTTCAATTACATTAAGTTTAAAAGTTTTTGCACAAAGTCAATGCAACTAAGATTATGAGGGAAGCAGAAAACTGTGAAAGAAATTTTACAACTAGTGTCTCTGATAAAGGCCTCATTTTTAAAATATAAAATATATAGAGAGTTGAGTTAAATTTTCAAGAATACAAGTCATTTGCCAATTGATAAATGGCCAAAAATAATGAATAGGCAGTTTTCAGAGAAAGAAATTAAAGTTATCTATAGGCATATAAAAATGTTATAAATCACTATTGATTAGGGAGATGCAAATCAAAACAACTCTGAGATACCATATCACATGTATTAGATTGGCTAACATTGAAAAACAGGAAAATTATAAATGTTAGAGAAGATGTGGGAAAGTGGGAACACTAATTCTAGCATAAAGTGGATGCTTAATACAGATTTACTGACTGGAGAATATATTGCCTCAAAGAATGTCTTTGCTGAGTCCCTAAAATTTCTAAGTAAACCATCATCTGGTCAGCAAACTGAAACATTTTTTTATCTATCCCCTTTTCATTTTTGCTTTTAATTTCATTCTTACTGCAATTGCTAACATTTCTGTTACTGGATCAAATAATAGGAAAAATGTATAATTCTTGCTTTACTCCAATATTTATTGACAAGAGTTCTATCATTTCCTGATTGTATATAATGCTAACCTTTGGTTTTAGATGAGTACATTAAAAAATATTTAAAAGATCCATATCCAGACTTTTCTGCATGTATTGATATGGTCATTTAAATTGAATTTTTGTGTTTTGTATTTAATATTATTTTAAAATTTGATAAATTTATTCCAACAATTTAAATGTTGCTACTTAAAAATTTCAATACTATACCTAAAGATTTTCACCTGAAGAAATCATAGCCCTTTTAACTCTATATAAAGCTATATGGTTCAACTATTATTAACTCAATATTTTGCTCAGGACATTGAGGCATACCATATAAATAATATGCTGAAGATTAGTTAGTCATTGAAATTTAGTATGTATTACAATCAAATTCTCTTCCCTTCCTAGAAACTTGTCTATTTTAAAAGATTCTATTGCCTGTTAATTGAAGTGTTGACTTCACACCTCAATAGTCATGTAAATATTGCTATTAACTTTCCTTTGTCAAAATGGAAAAAAAAAGCCCACAAAGAAAATTCAACTCCATTTTCAGAATTAATAAAGAAAAAACAATTTCTGTCCTTGTAAATGACTCTGAGAAAAGTAGATAATTACTCATCTAAGAAATGCTCCCAAATAAAAGAATCTTATATATCCCACTATGATTGATACAGACTTCTCAACTATAATTCTCATAGGCCCATCAGAGCATAAAATAATTTTTCCTGAAGTACATCAGTTATTCCTTCTCTTGATGGGAAAAATCCAAGCCCAATTGGCTGGTAAATAAACCACTCCTCATAAATCCCCAGAGTTGGGAGATAGAGTGTCTTGCTTGAAGAACAAAGAGGAAGAAGACCAATGTCATTACAATGAAGAGTACAGGAGGACTCCTGCTGAGGTAGAATAGTAAAAAGCCTGCAAACATGAGGAGGTTTATTATGAAGAGATTTGAATGCCAAACAGAGGATTTTATATTTCATCTTAGAAGTTACAGGGAGCTATTAGAGTTTATTGAGTGATGGAGTGTGGGGAAAAGGTGACATGATCAGACTGCTTTATCTTCTTCAGTCAGGTTGTTGACTCTCTTTTCATGATTTTCTTGCATAGTTCTCATTTCTCTTCCCAGTTTTTCCTCTAAAATTTTAAAATCCTTCTTGAGCTCCACCATGGCCTGTAACCATTTTATATTTTTTCTTGGAAGCTTTTGATACGAGAGTTCTGACTTTGTTGTTTTCCTCATGTTCCATGCTTTGATCCTTTTTGTCCCCAAAAAGGATTCTATGGTCTGTTTGTGCTTCCTCTGCTCACTCATATTACCAGTCAATTACTTGATTTTTCAGCTCTTTGCCACAGTATAACTCTGTTTACAGGGAGGAGAGCTTTGTCCCAAATTTCTGGGGTTTTCACAAATGTTGTCAGAGGTCTGAGAAGGGTGCCCTCTCTATAGCAGAATAAAACAATGAAAGTAGACTACTTTTTTTTCAGCACCTACTGTTGTAGTGAATGTCCAAAAGTTCCCTACATCTAAGGAAATATTTGTTGAATGGCTACATAAAGAATGCATAAACAAAATAATCTCAGACCAACTACTTCAGGTAGTCTTCATCTTTAAGAAATGCATGACCTTGTGACCAATCATTTTTTTTTCTTATTTATAACAACACATAAACACAAAACAAAATTATTCAGCTTTTTTCAACTTGCTGAGGGCCACTTGATAGCATCATCAACTGTGATTGGAGACCGGAGATAAATCAGGCAGGCAGTTCAGGGTAGAACTTTGTTTATTTATACGATGAGAAAGGTTTTTATAAAGTAATGAGACAAAGAAGGTAACTAGCAGTCACTATGTTTTACATTACTGCTTTGTTTAGTTCCATGATGTCAGGTAGATGATGTCAGGCAAACCTTGAAGGCTATCATGTAAATACTTTATCTAGTGTTCCCATTTCACATGGGATGGGCTGTACACTCCCTTGTAATTAGTTCCCTTTGTGTCACTGCTATCAGTGTGAGCAAGAATTCAGGGCAGTCTGTACTTTACACGTCACAGAGAGCAGTGAGCTAGCATCTAGTTGGCCTAGTAGCAGCTGCAAGAAGCTGGCTGTTTCTACCTGCCTAACTGAGTTGGCCCTCAACATCAACTAAATTTATTAAGTATTCACTATAATAATAAAAGCTCATATTCATATTAGTTTTAAGTTTTAAAGGTCATTTACCTACATTATTTCACTTGAGGCATGAGTCTAATACTCGGGATGATGGGAGATAGAATGCTAAATTCTCTGCTCTCTGGATTGTACTGGGGAAAGAGCATTGGTTTGGAAGTCAGAGGACTTCTCTTGATGTTTTCCTTTCTGACTTTAAGCAAGTCATTTAGCTCCCTAGGTCTATTTCCTCTGGTATAATGAGAGGTTTGCTTTTTTTTTTTTGGGGGGGGGGGTTTGGTTTTAGTTTGTATTTGATGTTCCCTTCTAGCTCTAACTTCATAATCCTATGATCTACTAAATTATATTGGTGCCTTCAATCTGAAGATATAGCATCTTGTGAAGTTATAATCTCTAGTGACAGGGTATGACATACAACCATACTACAAACCAGTATAAGTTGATGTCTGTAAGTGGACATATTCATTGAGCAGCCACTGTGTACAAAAAGAATACCAGAGATATTTTTGGAGGTAAAATAAGGTCACCCAAGGTCAGTGTGAGGTTGGTAGGTATGGAAACAGGGAGGGGTATATGAAGGTGGATGGGGACACTACAAAAGATTTGACTGCATGTGAGCCTCAAGGCATTTTTAACACCAGCTGGGAAGAGCTAAGTGGATTCCAGCTGAAGCATTTTCTGATCCTAAGATTTTATTCTTCCCTGGGGGCTACCTCCTGTAGTCATTGTTCAGCCACCAGCAGCTTTCTCTGTGTGTTTATAATTCTACGAATATCTTACATTTGTTTTGGAATTTAGCATTTTCTGAGAAGTGCTGTGTTGGAGATACGGCAAGGACTGAGATTCAGGATTTCAGTATTCTACTTCCACTAATTATCACTATTTGGAATCATGAGACAGTCTTGACTGTCATGTTCCCCATAGAATAGGAAAAGCAGCAACTATAGGAGCTCTCCAACTGAAAGACTTCAGGAGATATCTGTTGTTCAGTCGCGTCCAACTCAATGACCCCATTTGAGGTTTCCTTAATGAAGATACTGGATTGGTTGGCCATTTCCTTCTCCAGCTCATTTTACAGATGAAGAAACTGATGCAAAGAGGGTTAAGTGACTTTTCCAGGGTCACATAGCTTACCCCAAACTGACATTTATTTGTTAATAACTTTTTGCCTGCCACAACTCCTACCATGACTTGCTGAATAGTAAGCTAGTGCTCAATCCTGGACTTTAGCTCACACTAGCCCTCATTTATGCCTAGTTTTAATTCCTGTTCTTGACCCTGTTCCTATTTCAGACCTTGTTTCCTACTTCTGACCACAGCAACGTGAATTACTTCCTAGATCTTAATCTCAACTGGTATATAGGCTCATAGGATCACAGAGATGGAGATGGAAGGGACCAGAGCTTATGTAGTATATCCCTCACATTTTAAAGATGAAATATCTGAGGATTATAAAGGTAAAAATGACTTATCCAAGGTCACATAACTAGTATTCTAAGCACAGTAATAGACCAGAATTGAATTCAGGTCTTGTGATTTCAATTTCAGCTGTCTTCCTACTATATCATACTACCTATTCTTTGAATGCTCTTCCTCACTTTCAGGGTAACTTCTTGACTAAAAATTTCCCTTACCCATCTCCACAAACTAGAGTATGTTGAATTAGTTATAGGGATCTTATTTGGTATCAGCTTTTTCTTATTTTTAATTTTTTAAATTCTTGCTCTCCATTTATCCCTTCTCTACCCATTGAGAAGACAAGAAATACGAAATCCTTTGTACATATGAAGTCAAGCAAAATATAAGTAGCAGGCTTTTTTTTTTAACAGCCCCTAACTGAGCTCAGTCTTCTAAAACTTGAAAAGTGTCTGTGATTCTTAGCTTGGCAAATGATAGAAGTTATAGGAAAAGTTATTAATTTCCATTTTTTCACTTTTTTATTTATTTAATATTTAATTTTCCCCAGTTAAATGTAAAAAATATTTTTACCATTTGTTTTTAATACTTTGAGTTCCAAATTCTCTCCCTTCCTTCCTCCTCCCTCCCATTGAGAAGGAAAGCAGTTCCATGTAGCTTATATATGTATAGTCATACAAAACTATCTGTAATAGTCATGTTGTAAAAGAAAATATAAACAAAAATACAGAAAATGAAAACAACAACAATTTCTTCAATCTGCATTCAGACATCATCAGTTCTTTCTTTGGGGATGGATAGCATCGTCCATCTTACGTCCTTCAGAAGTACTTAGTACTCTGAAGCAGTTGCCATGGATCGTTGTATTCCTGAGAATAGCTAAATTATTCATAACTGATCATCCTACAATACTGCTGTTACTTTATACCCATTCCATTTCACTTTGCATCAACCCATGTAAACCTTTCCATGTTTTTATGAGAGGATCCTGCTCATCATTTCTTATAGTATAATAGTATTCTATCACAATTACATACCACAATTTATTCAGTCTTTCTCCAATTGATGTGCATCTTCTCAATTTCCAATTCTTTACCCCCCCCCCGAAAAAAAAGAGTTACTATAAATATTTTTTGTATATATAGGTCCTTTTCCTTTTTTTGTTTTTTTTGTCTCTTTGGGGATACAGACCTAGCAATGGTATTGCTGTGTCAAAAGATACCCATAGTTTGTAGTCCACTGGGCATAGTTTCTAATTGTTCTATAGAATGGTTTAATTGATTCACAATTCCTACAACAGTACATTAATGTCTTATTTCCCCCACATCTCTTCCAACATTTGTCATTTACTTTTTTTGTCCTATTGTCTAATCTAATAGGTATGAGCTAGTACCTCAAAATTGTTTTAACTTGCATTTCTACAATCAATAATGAGTTAGAATATTTTTTCATATGGCCATAGATACCTTTAACTACTAAACCTGAAAACTGATTATATCTTTTGATAATTTATCAATTGGGGAATGGCTCTTATTTTTACAAATTTGACACAGTTCTCCATATATTAGAAAAATGAGGCCTTTATCAGAGAAACTTGCTTCAATTTTTTTTCAGTTACTATTGCTAACTGTATTTCCCTCCATCCTATTCCTCCTAGATCTGTTTATTCTATTCTCTCTCTCCTTTCACCCTCTCCCTCCTCAAAAGTGTTTGCTTTTGATTATCCCCTCCCCCAATTTTTCCTCCCTTCTATCACACCCCCCTTCTTTTATCCCCTTCCTCTTCTGTTTTCCTACAGGGTGAGATAGATTTCTAAACCCCATTACCTATGTATCTTATTTTCCAGGTACATGTAAAAACAATTTTTAACATTTGTTTTTAAAACTTTGAGTTCCAAGTTCTCTGCCTTCTTCCCTCCTGACTCACCCTCATTGAGAAGGCAAACAATTTGATATAGGTTATACATGTGTATCCTTGCAAAACACTTCCATAATAGTCATGTTGTGAAAGACTATCTACTTTTTCTTCCATCATATCCCACCCCCCATTCTCTCCTTTCACTCTGTTCCTTCTCAAAAGTGTTTGCTTCTAATTAACCCCTCCCCCAATCTGTCCTCCTTTCTATCACTCCCCCCAATCCCCTTCCTCCCTATATTTCTGTAGGGTAAGACAGAATTCTATACTCAATTGAGCACGTATGTTCTTCTCTCCTTAAGCCAATTCCAATGGGAAGAAAGTTCACTTATTCTCTTTTACCTCCCCCTCTTCTCTTCCACTGTTACAGCTTTTCCTTGTCTCTTTTATGTGAGTTAATTTACCCCATTCTACCTCTCCATTTCTCCTTTTCCCAGGACATTCTTTTCTCATCCCTTAATTGTATTTTTTAGGTGTCATTCCTTAACATTCATCTCAACCTGTCCCCTATGTCTATATACATTCCCTTCAACTACCCTAATAATGAGAAAGGTTTCATGAGTTAAAAATATAATCATTCTAAGTAGGAGTGTAAACAGTTCAACTATATTAAGTCCTTTATGATTTCTCTTTCCTGTTTACTATCCCATGCTTCTCTTGAGTCTTGTGTTTGAAGTACAAATATTCTATTTAGCTTTAGTCTTTTCTCAAGAATGTATTAAATTCCTCTACTTTATTGAATATCCATTTTTCCCCCTCATGGATTACACTCATTTTTGCTGGGTAGGTGATTCTTGGTTTTAATCCTAGCTCATTTGACCTTGTGAATATCACATATCAAACCCCCCCCCCCACCCCATCCCTTAATGTAGAAACTGCTAAGTCTTGTGTTATCCTGACTGTGTTTCCACAACACTTATATTGTTTCTTTCTGAATACTTGCAATATTTTCTCCTTAAGTTGGAAACTCTGGAACTTGATTATAATATTTTCCTTATAGGAAGAGTTTTCCTTTTGGGATCTCTTTTAGGAGGTCATAAGTGGATTCTTTCAATTTCTATTTTACCCCCTGGTTATAGAACATAAAAGCAGTTTTTCTTGATAATTTCTTGAAAGATGATGTCCAGGCTCTTTTTTTGATCATGGCTTTCAGGTAGTCCAATAATTGTTAATTGATCTCTCCTGAATCTGTTTCCCAGGTCAGTTGTTTCTCCCATGAGATATTTCACATTGTCTTCTATTTTTGATTCTTTTGGTCTTATTTTATAATTTCTTGTTTTCTCATAGAATCATTAGCTTTTATTTGCTTCATGCTAATTATTAAGAAAATATTTTCTTCAATGAACTTTTGGGCCTCCTTTTATATTTGGACAATTCTACTTTTTAAAGCATCCTTCTCATTGGCTTTTTGGACCTCTTTTGCATCTGGTTTAGTCTACTTTTTAAAGCGTTATTTTCTTCATGATTTTTTCATGATTTTCTTACATCACTCTTATTTCTCTTCTCATTTTTTTCCTCTACTTCTCTTACTTAATTTTCAACATTATTTTTGAACTTTCCCATGCCCTAAGAACAATTCATATTTTTCTTAGAGGCTTTGGATGTAGTAGCTTTGACTTTTTTCTTGTCTTCTGAGTGTATGTTTTGATTTTCCTTGTCAACAAAGTAAGATTCCATAATATAAATTTCATTCATTGTTTGCTCATTTTCCTGGCCTACTATTTGACTTTTTAACTCTTCATTAAGGTAAAGTTCTGATTCCAGTGTTCACGTTGAACTGTACCAAGCTTCAGGGGGTTTGTGCTGCTCTTTTTAGGGGTACTTCTAGGAGCTTGAACATTTTCAATTCTTCCAAGGTGGTATGATCTAAGGAGAGGTGTCTACTCCTCTCTTGGCCTGTGCTCTGGTCTGTGAGTGACCACAAGCATTCTTTTCTGTCCTGGAACCATGAGGAGGCTTCTCTCTCCACTGTTGCCACAAACTCTGTTGTGCCCATCTTCCTCCTTACCTCAGGACTGCCAAGTAGAACAGTGATCTAGATCCAAATATGGGCAAAGCAACATAATCCTTCCTCAGTGCCACCAAAGAGACTCCTGTAATCTCCTTCTGACCAGTTGCTCAATCCTCTTACTGTCTGTGGGCTGAGAGATCTGGAAGTAGCCATGTTCACTGCCACTGTTGCCACTGCTGATTCAGTCACTCCTATGACCTGCTCCTGATTTGTCAGGGCTGAACTGTGTTCCTCTCTCACCCAAGTCTGATAGCCCTTTCCTATTGACCTTCTAAGTTATCTTTGATTTTTGTGGGTTGAGAAGTCTGGAAACTGCAATAGATGGAAGTGATTCAGTCTGCAGAGACCTGTTTTAGTTTTACTGGAACTGATCTTTGGTGTCATAGCCAGCACTGGACTGTGCTCCTCTCTCAACCTGGTACAACAGACTTTCTCATTGACCTTCCAGATTGCCTTGGGCTAAAAATTTGTTACATTCTGTATTTTGTGGGTTCTGCTGCTGTGGAATTTGTTTAGAGCCATTTTTTGCAGGTGTTTGGAAGGGTTTTAGGGACAAATTCTGTTGAGCCTTTGCCTTCACTCAGTCATCTTGGTTCTGCCCTTCTGCCCTCTCCCCGCCTCGTCCTATGTTATTCATTTTCGAAGGGGGTCTCTGTCACCATTTGTAATGGTAATTAATTTAGCAAGTACTTGGCCCTTACTGACTAAGGGCCAAGTACTTCTGTGAAAGAGGCAGAGAGTGTGAACTCTGTCTCCTGTGTG
Source organism: Pseudochirops corinnae (assembly GCA_028646515.1). Taxonomy (NCBI): domain Eukaryota; kingdom Metazoa; phylum Chordata; class Mammalia; order Diprotodontia; family Pseudocheiridae; genus Pseudochirops; species Pseudochirops corinnae. The sequence continues at coordinate 182,358,235 of CM053588.1, read as the reverse complement.
AAAGAAACAAAAGGTATGAACTCTATCTCCTGTGTGAACAGAGGTTGTGAACTCTGTCTCCTGTTGCTGATGTGGCAGGAGGGGGTTGGCTGAGACAGGAGGTCAGTGTGTGCATATAGGAAGAATTCCAGAGACAGAGAATCAGAGTCAGGAATTTTCCTCCTGGTGGCTCCTGGTGGAAGAAGCAGGGTTGTCCCAGCATCTGGGAGATGGGCTTGCTGGACTGAGAATTGAGTTGACGTTTTCTATGAGACCAGAATCTGGTGAAGGCTGAAGTTGCCTGGAAGGCAGAGAGGGCCACCTGGAAGGCTGAGATTCCTTCTGGGTCATAGGGCCAGCTGAACTGCTGGAGGACTGAAGAAACATGACCAGGATGCTAAAATTTTATTTGTTTGTTCACTATACTCTGTAATAAGAACCTTAAAAGGTATTCATAGTAGCATTCTTTTGGGAATCTGCTAGTGTATGGCATTTCAACACTAAAGCTGAACTGATTTAAGCAAATGGAAAGAGCAATTAATTATCCTTTGCCCTCTCACCACATATTTAATTTGGAGACATGAAATTCCATATATAATGTTTTGATTTTCCTTGTCATCAAAGTAAGATTGTATAATATGAATTTTGTTCATTGTTTGCTCATTTTTCTGGCCTATTACTTGACTTTTTAACTCTTTTTTAAGGTAAAGTTCTCCTTCCAGTGTGGAAATTGAACTGTCCCAAGCTTCTACACACTTGCTTGGAAGGGTGAGTTTACTTTTGAAACTAAAGGATTGGAAGAAAGTTTAAGGACCTTAGTAGTAATGGTCTAGTCTAGGTTAATAAGAATTCCAAGATGGACACGTAATTCTGCTCATGACTTATGAACTAAATGCTCTGCAATAGGATTAAATGAATTGAGTTTAGATATTTTCTTGTGAGAAAAGAATCAAAATGATCTGCTGATCTTCTTATTGGAGAAATACAAACAGTAATATCTGACTTACAGGAAGAAGGATCAGTGCAAAGTCCGCCAAAGGCTGTCTGTATTTGGAGTGTATGATTTCAGTTTGATCTCTAAAGAGTGTAGCATAATAACAACAACAACAAAAAAGAACAAAAAACCAAATAAATAAAACAAAACAAAAAATAAACAAAAAAAACCCCACCTGATTTGGAGTAAGAAGACCTAAATTTGTTTATGTCCTGTTCTGTATTACCCGTGTAATCTTGGACAGGTTATTTGACCTCTCGTCCTAAATTGTATATCTGAAAAATAAAGGAGATGGATCAAATATTGTCTAAAGTTTCTTCTATTTCCAAATTCCATGATAAATCTTTATAGATGTCTCTTTAAACTGCTAATTTCAATAGATCTATGACCATAATCATACTAGAACACCAGTTATTTTTAGTAACTTTAAAAATTGAGTAGACAAAGCAGTACAAAACTTAATCTGACATTTGACATTCAGTTCTTTACATTACAATGATTTATCTTCCAAGTACCAAGGAGGAAATAAATCTCTCTTGATTCCTTCATGTCCAACTTCAATTCCCCAGGTACTTTAGTAGGGAAAAATTTTCCTAGACGTGTAGGAATCCCCAGAGGTCTGGACTCTCTGAGTTTACTGCTACCTAATTCACAGATTGGACCAGTTGAGACAAGTACAACCAAAGTATTTATTCCACTGCTAGAAGAAATCAAAACCATGAAAGTACATGACCAATTTTTATCATTCCTACATTCAGCTACAAAGAAGCATTTTATAGTGCCAAGGGACTACAGTTAAGGACTCAGTAAGACTAAATGTAGAAGCAGATTTCTTGATGAAGAATTGAATGTTGATTTAATCATGTAGACTATGTGCTATAGAATTGATAAATGTTCATGTTGAAAGACTGGGGCTTGGGAAAGCACCCAAGTAGGCTATGAAGAAGACATGACAGATTCACAAATAAGGCAAATCCAACAAACTGGATAATCAGCGCCTAAGTTTCTTCAGTTCCTGAAATTATGAAATGGCAGGGTCAGTGGCTTGATCAGCAGATGAAATGGAAGAGAAACATGAACAGTGGAGAAAACGTATTTTCTCATTTGTTAAGTCAGTGGTAATAATAAGAGAATAAAAATGTATAGGAGATGAATTGTCAAGATAATAACAAGTGAGCTTAATATCAGTCCAAGGAGAGAGGGGTAGTGCTGAGTAATGGAGCTAGATGCAGAGTAACAACCTTTGTATGCATTTATCTGGAAGGGGCAAGTTAGTTGGTTGATTCCTTATTTAAAAGATTGTGGATGAATTTTGGTAACTACTTATGAGACCAATAGTTAATAATATGACTTTTACATGGTTAAAGTTATTCCCATAATTTAATTCTCATACATTTATCTGCCTAAGGTACTAACTTATTTACCTCTTCCATTGAGACACTCATTAACTTTGTCTTTGCTCTACCCAAAGGATCTGGCATAGTAACTGAGCTCTGAGGTAAATTACTTATCTTAATTTTAATGAGTTATGACCTTAGACCAGGGGCAGCTAGATAGTGCAATGGATAGAGCGCTGAGACTGGAGTCAGGAAGACTTGAATTCAGATCAGGTCTCAGACACTTACTAACTGTGTGACCTTGGAAAAGTCACTTAATCCCAATTGCCTTGCCCTACCCCCTACAAAAAAATATAAGAACAGGAAATTTGTACCCAATGTGGGAGGGGACATATCTAGTCAGAGCCAGATGTGCTGGAGAAGTTTTCTGGCTCACTTGTAGATGTCATGCTTGGGTGAGGCTTAGGAAGGGGGAGTTTCTTTATCGAGACTAGATATTAGGAGAAGGTTCAAGTAGGGTATGTCAGTCAATAGGAGAGTTGACTCAGACAGCTACAGTCAGTCAAAAGTTTTATCAAATAAGAAGCTATAAACATTAGCTGCTTGATAGAAGGTTAATATAGGTCAGGAGAGTGGAAAAGTACAAAACTGTCTGCTATTGCCAATATTCTTTATGGAAATGATGATGACTTAGCCTAAATGATTCTATATTAGAGTCCTATCATCAAACATGAATAACATAAAAATTACAACTATCACACTTGATTATTCCCCAGAATTACTCTTTCCATTGTTTCTTCTATCAAATATCATAAAATATCAAATGTCTTTCTAAAGCCCTGTTATTTTTACTTTTGATAGATATTTCTTTATCTCATATACATCCCCTTCTTTTGGCTCATATTTTATCAGTATAGTGTAGGCTCTCTTCACCTTATGTCCAGACTATTTCAATAGGCTGATATTTGGTCTTCTTACCTCTTATCTCCTCATGGAAGTCAAACTTCCACTAAGTTAACAAAGTGATTTTCCTAATACACAGGTCTAATTATGATTATTAGACTTCCAACACTCAACAAACTTCTATGACTTTCTATTATATCTGGGATCAAATGCAAAACCCCCCTTTTTTTAAAAAAAAAGGGCTTTTAAAGCCTTTGCTACTTGTTCTCTTTCTTCCTGTGAATTCTGTTTATCCCATTATCCTTAATCTATTGAAAGCTGTATCCAGCTCACTATCCATCTTCCATACTTGTCCAAGATCTATGTATTAATAAACTAATCACAGTTTGCTCATTCACCTGCATGTTATAGTTGTGAGGAGAAGATAAGGATGTTTTAAACTGCATAAAATCAATTTCATCTACTCCTACAGATTTTTCTAAGGAGGAAATGAATTACTCTACTTGTTAACTACATCCTATATTCTAGTTAAATGTACAGCAAAAATGTCTATATAGATTTTTGTCTTCATTCTTTCCACTCTCTACTGCCTCTTTGGTCACTAGACAAATGTTAAAAATACTGTTAAATTGGCATTTTTAGACTACCTAATAACTGTGGCATTGTAGAAACATTACAATATCACAGAATATCAGAGCTGAAAGTGATGTGAGTTTTAGTCCATATCACATTCAAAAATATTATTCATAATATCATAACTGACAAGTGGTCATCTAACTTCTGTTGAAAACCTCCAGTGAATGGGAAGCCATCATCTCCTGAAGTAGCTTAGTCTACTTTACATTATTACATTATTTTATTTACATTATTGTTCAGACTACTTTAGAGAAATTCCAATGATTAAGAAGTATTTTTCCTGTTATCAAGCTAAAGCCTCTGAAACTTTTACTCTTTGCTCTTAGTTTCATCCTCTAAAGTCAAACAGAACAAATTTAATCCCTCTTCCACATGACAATCATTTTTGTTTCTCTTTTTTTTTCTCTAGGCTAATCATCCTGAGTTCATAGAACTAATTGTCAAATGCTGTGGATTCAAGATCTTTCAGCATCTTACCTGCCATTTTCGGGATCTGCTGTTTTTCTATGCAATTTTACAATAAATATTTTAAAACCTCTCTAGTGACAACTTTTAGTTTTGAATCATCTATTTTTCAATATATCTTTATACTCCCATTCCTAGGGGGATATCTCTTTTAACAAAGAGAGAAAATCCTCATTTCTGGAAAGAAGAGAGAAAGGTGTCTTCTCATATTTCTTCTTTGGAGAGAAGCTTATTCTTTATGATTTCAAAGCATTCTTTTTTCTTTTTCATTTTTCAAATTTTTTTACACTGTCGCAGTCTGTAGTTATTGTATATATGCTTTCCCCATTTCTGCTTCTTTTACTTTGTATTAGTTCACATTAGTTTTCCAAGATTTTTCTCTATATTAATCATCCTTATACCCTAGTAAACTTTGATTATATTCAAATATCACGATGGTTATCTCCATCTTTTCTTTCTAAAAAATAAAGGTATGAGATAAGTCCATATAATGGACTTTTATATTTACCTTCTTAGGTTACATGTCTAGCAATATGATCTCTGGGACAAAAGGGGAGAATATTTTATTTACTTTAATTTCATTATTTGAAATTATTTTCAAGAATAGTTTAAACAGTTTTCAGCTAAACCAAAAGTGCATGAATATATCCATATTTTGACAGTAACAATGATTATTCTCAACTATTATAATCTTTATCAATGTTCTGGGTATTCAGTGAAACCTCAGGGTTGTTTTAATTTTAATTTTTTTAAAGTAATTTGAAGTATTTCCCCCAGAGCTAGAGCTATTTTGCAAAGATCTCTTTTGAGAACTTTTTATAGATTTTGACAAGTTATTATTTGGGAAAGTGTATTTATTTCTATATCTTTGTATTAATGATACACACACATGCATGCACATATACATACTATGTCTCTATACACACACACATACACACACGCAGAAAGAGAGATCAAAGCCTATATGATTGAATTATTTATTCCTGCTTCACTAATTCTCTACTTATTTTAGTTGCATTAACTATATTTATTCAAAACCTTTTCAATTTTGTATAATCAAAATTTATAATTCTCTTCTAAAATTTTAGAGCTCATGCTTTTAAAATTTAGAAGAGATCATATCAGTTACTTTTCACAGCTATGACTATGTGCTGAATTTCTAACCAAATAAGAGACAAAAGCAATTGTAATATATAAAAGGTAATTTTGATTATACATTCATGTCCTATAGTGATTTATTTCCTATTTAATTTGTGGGTTTTTTTTTAATTTTTGTAAATGTGGTAATTGATTTCAATTATTTCTGTTTTCTTTTTGTTTAGTCCATTTTTTTTTCAATATTTTCTGATGAACCAAGTAATTTTAATGTCAAATCCTTTATATAGTACTTTGAAATTTAGGGTTAATATTTTACCATAGTTTCCACTTTAAAAATATTTGATCCTTTTTGTAGTTTTTATGTACAACTTTTATTCTTATTTTTCTGGTTCTTTGAAGTATCTATGTGATTGTTTAACAGGAATAGCAACATATTGGTATGTAAATGTAGATAGTTTTGACATTTTGGTTTTATTGATATGGTCTATCCATGAGCATTGAGTATGTTTTGAATTATTTAAGTTGTGTATTTGTCTAAGGAATATTTAACAACTGTATCTGTATAGGTACTAATTTTACTTTGACTTCTAGATAGTTTATGCATTTTGTGAATATTTTTCATTATTTCTTCCTTCTTATTCTTAATTATGCCTAGAAATGCTTTCAATTTCAATTCAATTCAAAATTCAATTTCTATGGGTTTAATTTCTATCCTACTACTTTATTGAAACTTGTTTTAAATGAGTTCTTTGACATTTACTTCTTTTAAGTAATTTTTTTATATTTTATTTTTCCAATTGCTTCTAAAAATAATTTTTAAACATTTTTTTCCTGAAATTTTGAGTCTCAAATTCTCTTCCATCTGTACCTCCTCCTTATTTGAGAATACAAACACCTGTATACAGATAGATTACACATGTGCAATCATGCAACACATTTTTCATATTAGCCATGTTGTGAAAGAAAACATAGACCAAGACAAATAAATAAGAAAAGAAAAAGAAATGAAAACAAATGCTTTGATCTGCATTCAGAATTCATCAGCTCTTTCTATGGGGTTGGATAGCATTTTTAATCATAAGACCTTCAGAATTGTCTTTAATCATTGTATTACTGAGAATAGCTATGTCATTTCTCATTGTGCAATATTCCTACTGTGTACCTCCTGTTGGAGTGCAGGGGCTGCACCAGCACAGAGCCACAGCAGTCCCAGACAAGCTGATTCAACCACTGCAGGGGTGATTCCCAGACCTCTCACCATAGGACAGGGATCTGTTGGAGGTGGGTAAGAGACAAGCACAGCACCTGCAGCAGTGACAGCAACTTCTCCTGGGGCGATCAACCCACAGTCTGGAGGTTTAAAAATCACTTACCTCAACTATTGCCAACATGGTGGAGTAAACCCTAGCTGCTTGTATCTCCCTCCCTGACCCTGAAAACTCAGACAACATTGCCCCAGAATAAAATCCTGAAATAGTGGAACCAGCTGCAGACTTGGGAGTCCTGAGGAAGGGCATGTCTGTGACTGTACTGAGGTTAAAATGCAGGATGGGAGGCTTCCCACCACTCTCATCTCAGTTGACTAGCAGGAGATCCCAAACCCAAGGCGGGGGTAGAGCCAGCAAGTGCTAACACTGGAAGCCCAGGTGTACCTTTGCACAATCATGGGAATCTGCAGACACCGTCATGGCCTAGACGACCATTACTGAGCTCTAGCCCAGGGGTGCAGAGTCACAATCCTGAAGTGGCTAGAACACCCCTCCCTCACACGTTATACTATGAGCTTCAGTGTAACACCAGGGCAACACTGTAAGTCCTGCCCTTGGCCTCAGTATAGACAACCAGAGGCCACAACACACAAAGCCAATAACAAGGTCCCTAACTCCCAGCATAAGAAGCATGGGTCACAGCCCATTTTCCTTCTCAACTTGGGACTATGACCTGGAACTGCATATGGGCAATTCAACGGAGTTATGTATCCAGTGCCATCAAAAGGTCACCTATCATCTCCTTTTGAGAAGTTGTTCAACTCAATTAGCATTTTTGGGCTGAGAGTTTCTGAAATAGGCATTGCCAATGTAGCTGCCTCCAAGGTCTGCTTTTGGCTTATTGCTTCTAAAAACAATTCTTAATATTTAAAACAAAATTGAGTTCCAAATTCTCTCTCTCCCTGTACTGCTATATGGCCCAGGCCTGACCATCACCCTAATGAGAAAAACCTTTGCTGTTAATCTATTGAATTATTTTGGGCTGGAAAATTGTTTCACCCCAACATTTTGTTGGTCCTGCTACTCCAGAGTTAGATTTGAGGAGTTATTTTAAAGTTGTTTGGAGAAGAAGTTGGGAGAGTTCATTTGAATCCCAACTTTTACTTTCTCATGTTGATTCTGCCACAATTCCTTAGTGTTTTTGATGGAAACTTTTATCTATGTCTATTCCACAAATTTATCTTATATTTTATCTTCTTATTACCATTTATAAAACTATGTCAATAATAATTATAGAATGGAAGTGCCTTTTATTTACTCCACTCTTTACTGACAAAAGCTTTAGAGTTTCTCCATAGCTAATGCTAACTTTTAGCTAACTAACTTTTATAGATTTTAAAAATAATATTATAATGGTCTTCCTTTGCTTATGTTTTGTTGACTCTAGATCATAAATAATTTGTGTACTCTGTCAAAGGCTTTTTCTTCCTCACTTGATATAACCATATCATTTAGATTTTTCTAAAAAAATAAAAGATAATTGCTTTTTTATACAATCATTGTATTCCTGGAATGAATAGAGCTTGATGATAATGAATTTTTTAGATTAATTGCTTTTTGCTTAGGATTGTGCATATATATATATATATATATATGTATGTATATATATGTGCATATGTATATATATGTATAGCATTGATAATCTTTAATTGGATTATTGTTTTCTTTCTTTTTTTTTGTATGGAGGAAGACAAGGCAATTGGGGCTAAATGACTTGCCCAAGGTCACATAGCTTATAAATGTAAAGTGCCTGAGAGTGGATTTGAACTTAGGTCCTCCTGACTCCAGGTCTTTTGCAGTATTCACTGTGCCACCTAGCTTCCCCTATTGTTTTCGTTCTTAGCTTTAACCTTCACTGATCTGAATATTAGTACTATACCATACCTATAAATGGAGGTTGTTAAAGGGCTATTTCTTTTAATTGGAGAATATTTTGAGGTATAGTTATTAATAATTCTTTTTAAAATGATGAAATGGGAAAAAACCACAACTCAATCAGTCAAAAAAAATGTATTTTAGAGATGAAACTCATTTAAGTAATTTAGGGTGTGTGTGGAATGTAAACAGAATATTAAAATTGCAAGTATGCCAAACTATAGAAGTACAAGATTAACCAATGTTTGTACAGAGGCTGCTAGGTGACTCAGTGGATAGAGCTCTGGGTCTAGAGCAGTGTTTCTCAACCTTCTTAATGCAGCGACCCTTTAATGCTGGTATGTGGGCATATCTGCATGTGGGCAGACCCACCTGTAGATGGATAGAGGAGCAGTGCCTCGGTCCCTAAGACCATGGGAAATATGTGTTTTCCCATGGTCTTAGGCGACCCTGTTTGACCCAGGGGTTGTGACCCATAGATTGAGAACTGCTGGTCTAGAGTCAGGAAGAACTGAGTACAAATCCAACCTCAGACTCTCACTAGCTGTGTAACCCTGGACAAAAAACTAAGGCAAATCTTGGTTTGCCTTAATCCACTGAAGAAGGAAATACCAAACCACTCCAGTCTTTTTGTGAAGAAATCCCCATGGACAGCATTGGCTTTTTTATAGTCAATAGCGTCATAAAGAGTCAGACAAGACTGAATAAAAAGAACAAAATTTTTAAATAATGCTTTTTCATTCAATCTATTCATTGTTCCACTATCCAAATTTCTCCTCTGGCTCTTCTTCTTTGGTTCCCATAGCTAGAGTAGATGAGTACTTTTCTTTCTTTCTTTCTTTTTTTTTTTTTTTCAAATTTCCAGGTAAGAAGCAAACTCGGAATGAAGTCTTTGAAAATCTTGCGAGACCCTATCTAAAGCTAGAGGAAAGGTAGAAGGAAGAACAGTCAAGAGTTTTTAGCCTCCTGCCACTCCTTTTAACATGGCCCAGAAGAGACAGTGTCTGCTGTTTGTGGTTCAGTGGGGGGAAAGTAGGGGTGTGTAGACAGTGCATCTTCAATAGTGTTATCCCGTACTGGACAGGCAGAAGTTTCCATCCCTGCTTTGGGAAAATAGGAAATGATGGGGGAAGGTTTCTCAGTCCGTTCTTTAAGAATGATGTTTCTTCAATGTTAATTACAAAGAATTCTACCTTGTCTTTCCTTCCTTCTTCCCTTCCATTCTTCCTCTACATTGATTGCCACATTACTCTAAGGTCCATAATAGTCATTCTTAAAATGTGTGAGAGAGAACTGAACGCAATATTTCAGATAATGTTGGAAGGTTGGTAGCATAGAGGCAAATGATACAGAGTCTAGGTGGCACAGTGGATAGAATATTGGGCTTAGTTTCAGAAAGTATTAAGTTTAAATCTAGCTTCAGACACTTACTAGCAGTGTGATCCTAGGCAAGTTATTTAACTCTGTTTGCCTCAATTTCCTCAACTCTAAAATGGAGATTATAATTGCACTCCTATGGTTGATATGAGGGAAAAAAATGAAATAATATTTGTAAAGCATTTAACGAAGTGCCGGGCCTAATAAATGTTAGCTTCCTTTCTCCCACATATTCTGGAGTTTACAAATATTCAGAATAGTAATGTCTGTTCAAAAACTTTGGCTTTAAGTTTTTATGTCCCAATGCTATGTTGAGGTCATGGTAGGCAAGGGTTTTATCTGAGATCAAAGTCTGATTCCAGTCAAGTTCATTTGATGAATTTCTAAGGATACTTGGGAGTTTGCATTTGCACAGAGATTTGTTGTCTGTTAGTATATGAAGAAGCAAAGTTCCTGGCATACAATTTTTGCGAATTGAAATTGCCTTCCTATACCATTTTTTGTAACCTGAAAGAATACAACATTAAACAATTTCCTGCATTAATCAATATGTTTTGACCCCATAAAGATATTTCTTCTGAAATTTCTGGAAGCAAAAATCTCATTTTTAATTAACATTACAAATCCCTTTATTTCTAAAAATAAGTCCACATGACTTTACCATTTTTTTCAAGGTGTTTTTGTTAACTCTGTTGGTGGAATTTAGAGAATATAATCCACAAAAAGGCATTTAGAACCATTCTTGGATTTTGGCTTTACTTAAGTTCTGGTTAGAGGCAAACATAAGTTATTTTAGATAAGTTTATTGTCATCTTTGTTTCTTGGTTGTCTGTCATTATTATTATTATTATTATTATTATTATTATTATTATTAATTATTATTGTTGTTGTTGCTTTTCAGAGGGAGGAGGGCAGGGCAATTGGGGTTAAGTGATTTGCCCAAGGTCACACAGCTAGTAAGTGTTAAGTGTCTAAGGTCAAATTTGAACTCAGGTCCTTCTGACTTCAGGGCCTGTACTCTATTTACTATGCTACCTAGCTGCCCCTGTTTGTCATTATTGTTATTATAAAATTAAAATTTAATTTCTCCTAAGAAATCAAAGGCAAGGATCCTAATGAGAGAAAATTTTGAGAAACTTTTGTACAACAATTATGAAATATCATATCACATAACCCAGGAAACAGTCATAGAGAGATCAATTATCTTACTATTGTAGTGCATAACACGTTCTAAATAGATCTAGAGAGAAATAAATTAAAAGAAGTTGAACTTGGATCTCTTAGGGCTCATTGCAATTTACCATTTCTCTAGCCACATACCCTTCTACATGACACTCAAGAAAAAAAAATTATCTCTATGCTAGGAATTATTTTATTATCTATAAACATAACATGAAAAGGAGCTAATTCTTCAGGAAGATTTTTTTTTTTCCCAAGGCCTTCTAATCTTATTTTGAAACGGGTGAGATGAAAGGCAGTATTTCACTATAGAAACCCCCCTAGGAAGATATTTTGGTTTGCCTAGTAAATTGTCAGTGTCATGTTGATTTTCTTTTTATGACATCATTAAAGGAAGGGATTGGCTTGTTCTGAAAAATGGTAAAAGTGTTAAAAATAAAAGTCTGAAATGCCTGCTTCGTTAGTTGGGTTCTCTTTTCTCTAATAGACACAATGAAGAAAAGAGTGAATCTAGTTACATTCAGGGTTCTTGTTGTCCCTGTTGTTGTTGTCTGTCCTTTGTTTTTGAAGAGATCCACTGACATTATGGGGGGAGATTGGATTTAAGTGAGGCAGAGTTGCACAAAGTCTTCAGCCTCACACTCTCTTCCAGAGTCATCAAAATCCAGTGGCAGGACAAAAGTTAGGATGACTGGTAATGGCCCAGGGTGCAGTAGATGACCTTGGTGTTTTTGAAGTCTGATCAAGGTCTAAGTGCTTCACAGTGCCTGCTTCAGTCATCTCCATTGCCCTGGAATGAACTGTTCTCATCTGCCCATTCTGTCAAGTCCTCACATGCTTGTGGTAGACATCCTCTTAAGAGGCAGGTATGACTAACATCAGGAACATTATCATCTTGGAAATTCTTTCAGCCTTGGCACTTACATCTTATCAGTAGTTTCTGTCTCAGTGATCCCTCAGAAAGGAGGGTGAGTGAAGACTTCCACCTACAAGCTTCATTTAAGGAGGGCACCCAGGCCAGCCATATTTTCATTTCCTACCAGGCTACCTTCCTTTGGACTTTTCCTTCATGCCCTATTCCAGGTACCTATTCCCACTCCACCTTTTCAGCTTCTTTTTATGTGTTGCCTTTTTTTTTTTTAGTAGATTATAACCTTTTCGATGGCAAGAATTATCTTTCTTTTTTTCATATTTGTACCTGCAGCTTTTAGCATAGGGCCTGGAACATAGCAGATGTTTAATAAATATTCATTGACTATGTGTTTCCAAATATCTAGATGTTTTTGATATGTATTTGGAATAATAATAATAATTTAAAGAATATAAAGAAGACAGAGAAGTGGCATGACCTAGCAGACACAGTGCTGGCCTTGAGGCCTAAGAGATCTAGACTGTGTCTCACTTAAGATATATATTGGCCAAATGACCTTAGGCAAGTCACTCAATGCTCTAGGCTATTCCCTAAGACTGTATGTTGGAGAGAAGGTGGTGGTTTGAACTGTTAAAGACATTCCTCACCTGGAAGTTCTGTCTCTCTCTATAAAATCACACCTTTCTGATTTTCCATCAATATGATCATTACAAACTTTTCTCTAATTTAATCTTCAAAACAACCATGTTTGAGAGATGGGGCAACAATTACATATAAAACAAGGCAAAACATAGTATAGGATTTTGTATCAGGAAGACCTAGTTTCGAATTCCAACTCTGGAATCACACTTATCAGATGAACAGTCACAATCATATCATATCACATCTCAACCTCAGTTTCCTCACCTGTAAAATAGTGATAATAACAATGCCTATCTTGTAGGGTTATTGTGCTGGTCAAACAACTCAATGAATATTAAGGGATTTGTAAACTTTAAAGCCTAAAGACAGGCTAGTTTTTATGATTACCTTTATTGTCGAGTCATTTTTAGTTGAGTCTAACTCTCAGCGCCCCTATTGAAGTTTTCCTGGCAAAAATGCCATAGTGGAAGATGGCGGCGTAGCAGCAGCAACATATCGCAGCTCTCACATAGCCACCCCAAAATACCCATAAAATAGGACTCTAAACCAATCCTAGAACTCCAAAACGCACACAAGGATACTTCCCACTAAAGTCAGCTCAGCTACGAGGAACCATATCAGCACTGCGAACCGAAACCAGCCTGGCCCGAAGCTGGGGCTGTGCTCCGGGGGCGGCTGGGCGGGAGAAGAAGAGAAAGCTCTCTGGTGAGTGGATTAGCAACAGCTGCGCGTGGGGATTGCGAAAGGGGGAGATAAGCAGTCCAGCCAAAAGGTCTCCAGAGCAGAAAAGCGAAAGGCAGAGGTTTTGCACCCGCTCCGTGCGTTGTAGCTTCCCGCCCGCGGCCTGCAGACAGCAGGGGGACTGAGCTATTGCTTTCAGGCCAGTGCTCTCGCGTTGAGCGGCCTGGATCCGGATCATCGTCTTGGGCCTCGGTCTTGGAGTCTTCATTATCCAGTCAGCCGGAAGTCTACAGCAGCCAGGAGGACCCCATGATTTGGGACAGAGCTTTCCCTTCTGGAAGCAGAGCCCCATAGAGATTAAAAAAAAAAAATCAAATCACAGTCTGAACAACCATGAGTAAGAATAAGCATAAGAAGCAAAGTAAGAACAACTCCCAAACCCTGGATTCCTTCTTTGGGGAAAAGAAAGATCATGGGAGAGAGAGGGAGGAGGAGAGCACAGCCAGAGCACCCCCACCAGAGGCCTCCAATAAACATGAAGAATGCCTTAAAGCTAGAGATGAGCTGAAGAAGGATTTTCAAAACCAAA
>CM053588.1:182325927-182343841 GCA_028646515.1 Pseudochirops corinnae | reverse complement strand
TATCGTTTAAATACTATATCATGTGTTATCTGATATATGCATGATACTTCATCATGTGATATAATACATTGTGTGTATGTTGTGATGTCAGAGTGGGAGAGCTGGTTCAGATTTGAAAGAATTCACTTAGACCTCTTTAGTCAATGGGAGCTTTATTGACACAAAAGCATTATGGATCTGAGATTTAGCAAGGAGCTAAACAAATATAGGAAACAGATATAGGAAAAGAAACAGATTTATATAGACAGAAAGCCATTTGTCCTGTAGGATGATTTTAGGGTTTCTTATGGAGGTTGGAGATCTAGGGACAGGATTAGTCTTGCAAGATAAGGACACAAGATAAGGGAGACAAGAGAATCTTATGACCCAGAATGGGGGGTGATGAGGAATTCAATAGTCTAGGGCAAAGTGGAAGTTTTATCATATTTCAAGATAAGGGGAAAGACTTTAGGACACCAGGGAAAGAGCAACCCAATCCTTAGGGCATCTTTGTATCAAGAGACTTTACGGCACCTTCAGTTTAGAGGATAAACCAGACAAAGGACAACTCAACCCTTAGGGCACCTTTTTATCCACATCACATATGTATATATTTGTGTGTATGTATGTATATATGTATGTATACCAGAGTAAATAGCAAAGAAAAACTATCACAAAGGAGTGAGCATGTATACAGATATATCTGTATATATTATGTGTGTACATATGTGCATATATATTATATATGTGTGTATGTATGTATATCTGTATTATACATATGTACATATAGGTTTATTTGTCTCTATATTGCATGTTTATCCATATGTATATACATAGGTATATGTATAGATACATCTATATCTATATGTTGTATATATATCTATATATTTCCATAAATGTACATTCTTACAAATGTATTATGGGTGAGCATTCCTGTACTTGTGTCTTTGTTGTGTATGTATAATATGCATATAGGTATATGTATATATCTATACACATTCATGTATTTTTGCCAAGGCTTTTCAATTTCACCTTTGTAACATTTCTGGAATATGCTTTTTTCTCTGTCTCAATACTGCCACCCCCCTGGTGTAGGATCTTATCACCTTATCCCTGGACTATTGCAAAAATCAGCTGGTAGGTGTGCCTAAAGTCTCTCTCCACTCCTGTCATCCCCCATCGAGCTATTTAAAGTGATTTTCATAAAGTGTAAGTCTAACCTTTACTCTGTAAACTCCCCTGGCTCCCTTTCACCCCCAGGATCAAGTACAAAATCCCGTTTGGCATTTAAAGCCTTTTGTAATCTAGTCCCCTCCTACTTTTCCAGTTTTCTTATACCTTACTTCTCATCACATACTCTTTGATCAAGTCACACTGACCTTCTGTAATGGTAATGGAATTTGAAGATCTCTTTGTATTGGAAAGCTGACAAGTACTTAGCACCTAATTTCAAATTAAGCCTCTGTAAAGAAACAGGAGGTATGGACCCCTGTTGCTGATGTAACAGGAAGGGGCTGAACAGGGAAACCCTGTTGCTGATGTGACAGGAAGGGGCTGAACAGGGAGGAGCTATACTGTATTTAAGGAAGAGAACAAGCTGGACAGTCAGAACTTCTTGGGATAAGCATCATGGAGGCACAGCAGCTGCTGCTGGACTGAAGGGTGGACTGAGAATTGAGAAGAACTAAGAGGAGAATGCAAAACTCGAGCTTGTGATGGCATAACTTTTGCTGAGATCTTTCTTCTGGGAACTTCTGCTGAAGAGCATCAGAGAACCAGCCAAAACTTCTGCTGAAGACTTCCCAGGGCCAGCCTGGAGCTGCCAAAGGAAGCATGACTGTGGTGTTGGTACTTTTGTCTTTTTGTGGCTTTGTTAAGTCTTGACTTCCCTGGAATAGAGGCTGTGAAGGATTTAAGATGGACCGGACACTGTGAGCTTCAGTGTGGAACAAGAACTTCACAGAGAACTGGACAAGAAGCTGGGAGCTGTCTGCCTTTGTACCTAGGTGACAGTTTAGTGAATTCAGGTAGGAGCTGGGACCTTGGATGGGGAGCCAGGGAATCTGAGAACCTACCTTGGGTCAAGATGAAAAAACCTCTCCATGGATACTGAGTAGTGACTGATAAAATTGTAACTTACTTGTGACCTAGGGGTGGATGGCCTGTGTATTCTCCACTACCCCTTAAGAGAGTACTGAGTAGTGACTGATATTGTAACTTAATTTTACCCCATGGTTGTAGAACTTTGAGTATTGTACTTTGTGTCCCTTAAGGAAGCCTTGCCTCCTTAAGGATGAGTGAGTTAAGGATTGAGGAGGCTATCCTCCTTAAGACTGATTGAATTAAGGACTTAACTAAATGATTGATTGTCTAAATGAGTGCACCTTCTTCAAAAAAAAAACCACTGAATGATTGAGTTACTAAATGATTGAGTTACAAAATGATTGTGCTTTTTTGAAAACTATGTGACCCCTTTGGTTTAAACTATGTGGCCACTTTCGTGATAAGTTGTTGAGTTGTGACATGCTGAATGCTGTATTTTGATTTTCTGTTATAAGTTGTAACATTATGAATGCTGTATTTTGATTTTCTGTGAATGTTTTGCTCCGATTTGTTATTGAATAGAGAGTTCACTAAACTATGTAATCAGAATGTTAAAAGCTGTTCACAGCAGCAGTCTTCTGGAAAGCTGATCATGCTTGGCTTTACACCTTCTTGCTGTTTCATGAATTAGACATTTCATCTCTCAGTTTTAGTAATTTTCTCTGGTGGTCCTCCAAGATTGGAACACTCTCCTTCCTTAACTCCACCTACTAATTTCCTGGCTTCCTTTAAATCCCAACTAAAATCCCACCTTCTACAGAAAGCTTTCCAAACCCCTCTTAATTCTAGTGCCTTCCTCTCTTAATTATGTGGTGTTTATCCTGTATACATATATATATATGTGTGTGTGTGTGTGTGTGTGTGTGTGTGTATGTGTGCGTATGTATATATATACATATATGTGTGTATGTGTGTGTATGTATATATGTATATATAAACAATCTGTAGTATATATATATATATATATATACAAACATATACACACACACACATATATATATACATACACATATATAAACATATATACACATATATCTATATCTATATCTATATCTAAATCTATCTATATACTGCAGATTGTTTCCCCCAGAAGACTGTGAGCTCCTTGTGGGGAGGGATTGACTTTTGTCTCTTCTTATATCCTCAGTGCTTACTTAGCACAGTGCCTGGAACATAATAGGCCTTTAGTAATTGTTTATTTACTGACTGACTGGCAATATATTTTGAATCAAAGGACCTAGTTTCAAATCCTGCTTCTTGCCACTTATTAGTTGTACAAATTCGACAAATCATTTAACTTCTCTGGGCCTCCATTTCCTCAATTGTAAAATGAATGGGCAGCTTCATACTGGCTCTAACCTTTTATCCCATAAAATGCAAGCAATTCTATTTTATAAACACAAATCAACAAATATGTATTAAATTGTTACAGGGCATAAGACCCTCTGCTAGGTGCTACAGTGATATTAGAAAGGGTATTGGTCCTCAAGGGGCATATAAGCTAGTTATGGAAATAAGACATAGACCATGGAAAAGTTAAATAATATCATAAGACATTAACAACCCCAGTTGAGAGAAGTCAACAGGCCAAGCATGACTATTGTCAGATGAATTATATAGTCAATCATTTCTTTGGGTGGGAGGAATGTTGGATAGGTGGTCACTCAGGAAGCATGAGTTTTCAATAAAAGATAGAGAATATTAAAAAAATAAAAGCTCAGTAGCTTCTGTTTTGGAAGGTGGGGAAATGTGAATTATATTTTAGAAAGATTTTCATTAAAACTGTTAAATTGGGAACAGATAGTGTTGTTCATTTATCTGGAACATTCATTCAGACGAAAAAAAAAATTCCTCCCTCTCCTCTTCCCCTTCACAACAAATAAATAAGCTGTAACGCCAATTACTTGCAATAGCTTTTCTTTTCTTCAGTCACCTCCAAAACTCAGTGGATTTGTCTGTCTCAATTTCTCTAATCTCTTGTCAATGAACTGATTTTATTTTCTTCCCTGCTTGATGTTGTATCTCCTCCCTCCTCACAAGAAACCATTCTCTGGGAATCCCCTTTTAAGAAAGCTTTCACACTATTTTTATAAAAAGATATTTTTCCCTGTTGTGTTTTTTCCCCCTATTGTGAGCATATTTATTGAAGGACTTCTTATGGTGAAAAGCAGAACAAAAACCTGCTTCAAAGCCTACTGAGAAGCATTTACCTTTCCTTAGGACTTGTATTCACCTCTAATCCCTCAGATAATACTTGTTCTTTATTGGCAAATTTTCTTTAATGAAAGGGAGACAGGATTTCAGAGGCTTAAGTGTTCTTTTAAGAAAGGGAAGGGGTTGGGCTCATTCAAAGTTAAGAATTGAAATTCTCTTGCTATACATCCTTACAAAGGTAGTCATTATCATTTGTACCAAGAAGTTAACATAGATAAACAGGAAGCTGCACTAGTAGCTGTAAGGAATGATTGAACTTTTGTTTCCACAGAAATCATATGATATGTGATTTGCAAAACCTAAGGAGTCATACTTGTCAGAAAGTCTCTCACTTATTAGTTACAGCTAATGCAGGAAAGGAAGTGGTGGTAGATATCCCTTTCTGTGTTCTCTGAGTAAACCCAGAGAATAACTTTTCCTGGGTCAACAATTTTCCATTAAGGTTGAGGTGGCTTGACCCCAGACACTGTCTTGAATAATGGGACTTTTCTTATGTTAATGGTAGGGGAAACCCAGATCCCTGGGTTGTATTTTCAATTGATACTTTCTCAACTCTCTTGTTAATTGAGTAAATTCCTTTCTCATGCTATGATTAAACACATATGGACATCATAAATCTATGTGATACAAACATTGAGTCAGGAATATTCTAAAAGGTATGCAGGCTTGAAATGTAGGAAATGAGAAAATGTAATGGGGATGGAGATCCATCTGAAGGGAGGGTAGGTGGTAGATGCTTTGGATATTCTGTAAACTCTACAGTACACAACCAATGGGGAACCAGGGGAGGGATTTGTGTTCTGGACAGGAAAATAAATGTCTTTTTGTACAAGAGTATGTCTTCTTTTTTAGGTCATCCTTTAGAAGAACTTTAGATAACAGTTCTTTCTGAATTCACTAAGGGCCATGTGTAGTTCTTGGTAAGGCAACTGTTTTTTTTACAAAGCCAAATCCCAGCCTAAGTTCAATAAACAAGGAATGTGTAATTTCCCCCCCTAATCTCGCTAATAAATCTCTATTCTCTGTAATAAGAGCTTCACCACAGAACCCTGACCATGTCATCCTTTCTGCCTGACTCAAAAAAACTACAATTCTGCCAGATTATTTTGGCCTAGATGAAAGTGTAGGGATTGAGGAGAGGGTGGAATTGGAGTATACTCCTTTGGATCATGTGGGGACCTGAATTGAACTCACCAGGTCACCTCTACTGCCCCATTTGTGTTCTGTAGCATGATAGAGCAATCTCTTGATCCAACTTGACAGCAGAGAAAAAGGGTTAAATGTCAAAAGAGAATTGATAATAAGCCAGGAAGAGTTGCTCATGTAGTTGGTTTTAAGGGATAGAAAATCTGTTCTCATTTTTTTTCTTCCTCTTTCTGAAACATGTTTCATGGACCTTCTTTGAGGGACTTTACAGTAGAGAATGAAAGTCTTTCTTCTTGTCATCTGTAGCAGCTGTTTATAGATAGCAACTGGAGTTATTAGGTGAGTCTGGGTCTGGGTTTTAGGTCTTAGGTTACCTCATCATATTTTGTTTCTTTCCCTGAATTTTGGCGAGCAAAAAGCGATTTTATTAATTAATAAAATTAATTTTATTAATTAAATATTTATAATTATTTATTAAGCGATTTTCTCTTCTTTCCTTTCCTGTGTGTTTGTGTGTGTGTGTGTGTCTGTGTGTGTGTTGGGTAGGAGGAAGTCTCAGGACTTACAAAGTTCTTGGGTCTTTTAGTAAGCCACAACTATACTGTTAAAGGTACTTCTTGTATACTAGAATATTCCTTAGAGAAGAAACTGACCACTCAGAGGAGAGTGAACCTGTCTGGCTTTCCAGAAGACATAGATGCTGTCAAAATTGTTCAGGATTGTACAGAACTAAGAGGAAGATGGGATACCTATTTAATAGTCTCACTATATGCCCCATGTTTTAATGTTTTAATTACAAATCACATAGAAGAGGATAATTGGAGTTACAGATTAATGTTTCATTTTTAAAGTTTTTTGTCAATCACTTTTATCTATCTTTTCTGTCTTAAATATTTCTCTTATGCTTACAAAATATATAGCTGTCCTATAACTGATGTAAATCATTGAGTGCCTTTCTACTTTCTATTAGGGAGACCCTAGATGTGGGCCAAATCTAGGTTTGCGTCTTTTTCCTTGGGACTCTTGATGTTGTTACCCATAATATGTAGTTGTCTAGGGTTAGGGGTGCGCGAGATCCCAAAATCCCTACACACTGCTTCCTGCCAAATGAATCCGATTCAAATCTTCTTTCAGCCAAAGAAAAGCAAAGTTTATTAAAAGTTCATTAAAAGTTCACCATATTGAGTAGACTCTTAAGGAGCCTAGATATCTGTAAGGCTTGTATTGGACAAGCTTGCAAGAATCATCTGACACAGAGTAAGTCTGTGCTAGGTCATTCTATGGTGCTCTCACAGACATGAGGGCAAGAAGGAGTCTTATATACAGAAAGGTTGTGGGAAGAATTTAGGGGTGGTCTGGAGGAGGAGTTTGGGGAGCGTCTCCAGGAGGAATCAGATGAGGTCAGACTCCAGTAATGAGTTTGGGGAGGGTCTTCAGGAGTCAGATGAGATCAGACTCCAGTAATGAGTGATGAAGGGTGGGAAATTGCTAGAGGCTACCTGGAGAAGACAAACAATGGTGTGTCAAGGGTGGAACAGGAGTATTAAGGGTGGGAAATTGCTGTACAAAGGAGGGCTAAAGACTTAAGCCCAGCCAAAATTTAAGGGCCATGGCCTCAGGCAAATTCCTCACTTAGGAAGATTCAAGGAGAGCTCAAGGGGGCTCCCAGAGCCTGCCTTTCATCACTCTGAGGTAGGGCTTACACCACACAATATAATTAAGGACCCCAATACCTCTCTTTAAAGTCCATGTCACCCTAAAACAGCATCTGGGATCCATTTGAATCTTGTGCTCAAGATTCAAATTATTCAAATTAGATTCAAATTAGAAAGAGCACTCCATTTCTGCAAAGTCACCATTTGCACTATTATTGTCACATAAATAAATATCTAGAAAAGAACAATTGGAAATTCCCCTTTCATATACAGGAAGGAATTATAAATTTGGTGTGTAAAACCTAGATCCAAATCTGGGTATTGCCATACAGTATGAGACAATACAATATGATACAATACAATAAGAAATGATATGATGCAATGTGATTCAATGCAAAACTATGTTATACTGCATATATGCACATATGCATACGTGACTGTATGAGTGCATATAAATAGTTATGCATACATTTATTTGTTCAGTCATTTCAATTGCATCCAACTTTCTGTGACCCCTTATGGAGTTTTCTTGGCAAAGGATTGGACTAGTTTGTCATTTCCTTCTCCATTCATTTTACAGATGAGGAAATGGAAACAAACAGGGTTAAGTGACCTCCCCAGGGTCACATGGCTAGTAAATGTCTATAGTCAGATTAGAACTCTTCCTGACTCCAGGTCAAAAACTCTATGCATTGTGCCACTTAGCAGCCCACAGACATTGATATCTCAATTGATACGTATCTCATAATAATAAAAATATTTATATAGTTTGTTCTGTAGGCTGGGCTCTGTGCTAAACACTATAAATATCTCATTTAATCTTCACGACAATCCTAGGAAATAGATGCTATTATTTTCCTCATCTTATTGATGAGGAAACAGACAAGTAGAGGTTTAGTGACTTGCCAGGATCATACAGGTAGTGTCTGAGATGATATTTGACTCCAGGTCTAGTGATCTATCCATTTTGTCATATAACTACATGTAAACAGATAGACAGCCAGATAGATATTATACATATAGACACTAGATAGTATACATACATACATACATACATACATATATACATACATACGCATACGTGGATATATGCGGATAAATATATGTGGGTATATGTATTTATACAACTAAATATATATTTATAAATGTATATATACATACATGTTTGTGGATGTGTTTGTGTTTATACTTATAGTCATAGTAATATGGTTATAGATATGGCTATAAATATTGATGGGCTGGCTAGATGGCTCAGTGGATAAAGCCCTGTGCCTAGAGTCAGGAACACCTGAGTTCAAATTTGGCCTCAGCCACTTTACTTGCTGTGTGACCCTGGGCAAATCATTTAACCTCTTTTTGTCTTAATCTAAGAGAAGAAATGAAGAAGGAAATGGAAAACTACTCTAATATCTTTGCCAAGAAAACTCCATGTACAATATGGTCCAAGGGGTCCCAAAGACTCAGATACAACTGAATGACTGAACAATAAATGAATATTGATATAGATATGGCTACAGCTATATAGACATAAATAAACATAGTCTGTCACCACGATCAGTATGCCATGTTCTCCATTTATCCCCCTTCTCTAGACATCCTTGACCTAGGTAGGTACATATCTAAAGATGACATCAGGTTCAGTGTGGAAACAAAATGAGACACTCACAAGTTAGTGAACATTGAACAAATAAAATTGACTTTTGCCCAAGATATCAAAAACACACAACACAGGCATGATGGCGCTTGGCTTTTCTGTACACCAGACTCCTTGTCTCCAAATGGAAATTGTGTCTGACAAATCATGCAGCCATGTTTGGTGACTTGGTATCTTAGACGTTCACCAAGTCTAAGAGGTCCAGACCAGAACCCCCTTGAGCTCCCCCTGAATCTTCCCACAGGAAGCATTTGCCTGAGGCCATAAGCCTTTCCTTGTGGCTCTGCCCACACCTTTGTTACTCATTTAGCCCTCCTTTGTCCAGCAACTTCCCACCCTTGATCCTCCCCAAATATCTATACCTAAATCTATTACACCCTTGAACTGGCCTAGCCCACCATTGTCTGTCCTCTCCAGGTAGCCTCCAGAAACTAGTCACCCTTAATCACTCATTAATAGATGTTCACCAAGTCTAAGAGGTCCAGACCAGAGGCAGCTCGGACTATTTATTCCTCTAGACCAGGCAGTAGTGTCAGGGAAACTGGGGCCATCAGGTTAAGGGAAGGAGGAAGTTGGAATTGTCTGGGAAGTTGGGGCCTAGAGAAGCTGGTTCAGGTAAACACTTCCTATCAAAAGCTATTATCAATACTCCATTTGTTTTCAATGTGCTGACATTAGCTGGCTTGAGAAAGAAAGCAAACTAATTAAATTAATTCTCAGTAAGAGAAATGACTGATAGTCTACTTAATATAAGAACCCCTCAAGCATTGACACATATTTTATGACTAAAGGCTATAAACAATATGCTACATTTAACCTACATTAACCTATATATAGATAAACTGGTCTTCCATTACTTTATTTTAACATGGTCTTTTCCCAGGACTCCTCATTTCCTATCCCTTTCTCTTGGAATATTGGTGAGTAGCTTTGTACCCGATCTAGGGAAATCTCACGAGTATTTCAGCGCTCTGTCTCGTAGTCCTACGAAACATACATATATGAACTTGCACGATGCACAGACATAAACAGACATTTCACAAACCTGAGGTGGACCTACTTCTTTCCTAAAAGGGAAAAAAATGAAATGAAATGAAAAAAAAATACATATACACATATATAGTTATATACTTATCTACATATATATTTATCTGCATATATACACATATGTGTGTATATATATATATACACTATTTCTCTGTCTATCTGTCTATATGTAGTTATATGACAAAATAGATAGATCACTGGGCCTGGAAAAATTAATAAAACCTTTTTTTTAAACTCCCAGGTATAATTAATTATAGATAACTGAACAGAACACAGTGAATACTCTTTTCCTGTACCATCCATCTGCTGCAACTCTCCAGACTTTATAAGGTCTTAATATTTCCAGTCTCATTGAAAAAATAATCCTTCTACTTTCCTTTGTTTCTTTGAGTTGGAAAAATATTTCTCTCCCCTCCTGAACAGAGAGCAATCCTACATGTTTGACTTGAGGTGGCAGTCAACAAGAGATCAACCTGGGGAGAGGTAAAAATAAGTTAAACTTACTTAAGACTTTCTGATAGAACAGCTATTAGGGAAGCAAGCACATAGGTGGAGATGAGAAGTTCAAAATGCTAACATTTTAGCCATCATAGATAATATAAGAAGATTCTAGATTTGTAATTATTTGTACTCATCACTAAGACTATTCTGTACATTGGAAAATAAGAAAGTCTTAAGTTAATTTAAATTGACATGAGATGTCCTAGGCAAAAAGTTGCTTGTGTCAGGATATCCTTGAATTCTGACCCTAATAGAATATAAGCCCCTTGAAGGGCATGTGATATTTGATTTTTATCTTTGTTGCCCCAATACTTAGTATGGTACCTGGCACATTATAGGCACTTAATAAATGTTTACTGATTGACCGATTGCCTTGTATATAGCAAATAGTAGACTCTTAATAAAGGTTTATTAAATTAAATTCTTCAGCAAATGAATTTTATTTTAAAATCATAGAATCTTAAGGTATAGTGGAAAGTAAGAACTATGGATCTGATATTCTTCTGCTGTGTGGTCATGGGCACGTCATCAGAATCTTCTGAAACTCTATTTCCTCACTTGAAAATAGGGAAAATTTATATCTGTAGACATCCTTCACAGGGCTGTTGCAAAGAAGGCATTTGATAAACCTTAATGTAGTATGTAAATAGCATGTATTGTTATTCTTTAAGTTAGGTGCCATCTTAGAGGTCCAACACTCACTTAGTGGAGAAATCTCTTCTATGACATCCCTGCCAGGTGATCATCCAGTGTTTATTAAGATAATTCTATATATTGGAAAATCACTTCTTTGTGATATAGTTCTTTCTGTATGGGGGATGGTTCTAATTGTTAGCAAGTTCAGATTTATACTGAGCTGAAATCAATTTACCTATAACTTCTACCCATTGTTCTTAGTTCTGCCACTGGTAGCAATACAGAACAAAATAATTTAGTCTTCCATATGATGACTATTCAAATACTTGGCAATTTTTTTGCTTAATAAGTAGAATTCAGAATTAACTACCTAATGATCAGGGCTGTCTACAGTCTGGTGTCACATTAGTTTTCCTATCTTATTCCATGTTATTCCATTGTCTATGAGTATTCTAGACTTTTGACAAACAGATCAATCCTGTCCTTCCCAAACAGGGTCTTTTATCCTTTATTTGTGGTGTTCTTTATACTTAGAATGTTCATCCTTGTAATTTTTAAAGTCCAACATACATGACACCTCTTCCAGATAGCATAGTCTCAGTAGGGGCAGGTAGGTGATGTACGGGATGTAACATTGTTCTGAGGCAAGAAGACATAATGTCAAACTTACCATAGATAATTAGAGGGTATGTGACATTTTTCAGTCTGAGTTTCCCTATTTTATAGACTATTAGCTACATAAAAGAGTTGTTTAAGTGAACAAATGAGATAAACATTTAACGTGCTACATAAATAATAGCATTAACAATGTCGGTAATGGACTTCCCTTCTCTGACATCAAATATTTTGTTTTGTAACAAATGAATTTGTCATCTAGCTGTGTATATTATTGGAATCTGCCCTGATATTATCCTACCCCTAAAGTATAATCTCTGTAATGATAAGCAAAGAAGTAGTTAACACCTTGTTTCAGCTATTTAATTGTTTAGCACCTTGTTTCCTTTAAGCTTTGCCCCTGATTATATCCAGCCTTTTGTTAAGAAGTAGAACTTGTGAACCCCTGTTGCTGATGTAACAGGAAGGGGCAGAACAGGAAGATGCTTAATGACCTTATATAAAGAGAAGCCCAGGCTGGGAGAGAGCAGAATTGAGGAAGAGAAGTTTGTGGTGGCCAGGCACTCTTTTTGTCTTTTCTGTTTGTGTTGATTTTTGTTTGTGATACTTTGTATAGAAGCCCTGGGACCTTGCTGGAAGCCCTGAAAAAGAATTTTCTTGTTGTCTGTTTACAGAAGTTCTGGGAGAGGGTTTTGGAGGTACTGCAACTATAAGAATAGTTGTATTGAGTTCTCAGACCTTGTTGGTGGGTCTGTGTTGATTTCACAGGCAGATAGTGAATTGATGATGGTGTCAGCAATGTATGTAAGTGTTACAGTGGCTCTTTAAGCTTTGTCTTCCTGGAAACAAGAACTGTTAAGGACTCCAGGTGGACTGGACACTTACTGGTTTGCATATTGTCTCTCGCATTAGAGGCTGAGCTTTGAAAACATCAGACTGAGAGCTATTTGATTTTTGTTGTATTTCTAATGTTTGGCACAGTGCCTGACACAAAGCAGGAACTTAACATTAGTTATATAGCCAGTTGACTAAATGTGTGGATTTGTTTGTTGACTTTTTCCTTTGTTCACCTTTTCTTTTGTCCTTTGAATTGTTCCTCATGTAATATTCATATCATCCTAGTCACCTTTAGAGTTTAAATGTTCTCTAGTTCATCAGTGTTCTTAAACCCAAGCACAATACTCCAGATGTTTGCCTTTATTTTAAATCAGATATTCTAAACCTGCAGTTGATGAAGATCTTTTTAAAATTTATATATATTTTAAGTGTATTTGAAAATAATTTGCTTCCTTTCTTATCCTAAGTATTTTATTATAAACATTTGCAAACATTTTTCTGAGAACAGTTTAGAGGCTTTATCAGACTGCCAAAGAGTGCAAGATAAATTAAGAATGATGGTTTAAAGGTATATTTACTATTCTATATGCTATTCAATAATCTATTAGTATTGAGTGTGTGAGAAAAAAAAGGAAGGAATTCTGTTTCTAAAAGAGGAGTGATAACAGGGTGTAAGTCAGAGGTGACTGATTCTAATCTGAGCTCTGGCCAGGCTTCTGGTCTAGTAAAAGGTCAGAAGCTTGTACACATGCTTAATGAGCTATTTAATATTATCCAACACACCTCTATGGTGGAGATAGCTAATTTAAATGCACATGTGATACGTGACAAGGGAGGGGGAACATATCAAGGAGGAGAACATGAAGTGGGTGATTCAGGAAATTGCATCTAGCCAATGGAAATCAAGGGGGGGGGGATTCAAATTGGAAACAGAGCACAAAAAGCTTTCCATTTGTCTGAGTAAGTGTATTCCTTTAGGGAGTTGCCCATTCACAATGAACGTAAAATAACCAAAATAGAATGAGAACTTTCCTAGCTTCACATTGAATATTTTCTTCCTAGAGCAAGCACATTTCTCACAATTGTCATCTTTTTTTTTTTTTTTGGATTTAACCTTTTGAGACTTTATGTAGTTTCTAATAAAATACTAGTATTTACTCTGGATTCAATCATAAAAAAATATGTTATGTTAGTGAGAAAGGATAGGGAAGAGGAACATACTCCATCTTACAGGACAGAAACAAGAGTCCCAGAGTGGTTGTGACTTATGGCTAAGTGAGTTGACCAAGGTTACATAGCTAGCCAATAACAGAGCAGGGATAAAAACCTTAGGTCTTCTGTTGACATCTCCAGAGTCTTTTCTAATATATCATGTTGCCTCTCCAATTATTAGGTCCATTTAAAAAGTTAACTCTAAGTCCCCTTAAATACTCTATTGTTCTTTATAGAGCAATTCAATTTCATTTTCTTATTTCTTTCTAAATATTGGTGGAGCATATAACCAGGAGCTTTTTGAATACTAAACTATAGTCTAGAAATGTAAAGGTACAGAAAATTTTATTTTCCCAAGCAAACTTGTCAATGTAACAAGTATACATAACAAGTATACAATGTAACAAGTTTTGAGTTCCAAATTTTCTCCCCCTTCCTATCCTCACTTCTCTTCCCTCCCTACCCCCTCCCCTGCCCCACCATGGTGACATGTAATCCTATATAGTTTCAATATATACCTTCACGTTAAACATTGGTCAAGTTGTAAAGAAGAACTACAACCAATAGAATGAACAAAGAAGAGGAAACGAAACAAAACAAAATAAAAAAGAGAGAGAGCAAGTAGTTTGCTTCAATCTACATTCAGACTCCATAATTCTTTTTCTGGATGTGGATAGTTTTTTCCATAATGGGTCCTTTTGAGTTGTTTTATAACCTTGTATTGCTGAGAAGAGCCCAGTCTAATCAAAGTTAGTCAGCTTAGATATGATGTGTCTCTAATTGTGTACAATGTCCTCCTGGTTCTGCTTCTCTCACTCAGCATCAGGTCATATAAGTCTTTCCAGGTTTCTCTGAAATCTGCCTGATCAACATTTCTTATAGCACAATAGTAGTCCATTAAATTCATATGCCACAACTTGTTTAGCCATTCCCCAATAGAAGGGCATCCTTTTGATTTCCAATTCTTTACCACCACAAAAAGAGCTGCTTTAAATATATTTGTACATGTGGATCCTTTTCACATTTGTGGGATTTCTTTGGGATATAGCCCTAAAAGTGGTATTGCTAGGTCAAAGGGTATGCACATTTTTATAACCCTCTGGGCATAGTTCTAAGTTGCTCCCCAGAGTGGTTGGATCAGTTCACAACTCCAACAACAATGCATTAGTGTTCCAATTTTCCCACATCTTCCCCAGCATTTGTCATTTTCCTCTTTTGTCATGGTAGCTAATCTGACAGGTGAGACATGGTAACTAAGAGTTGTTTTGATTTGCATTCTTTAGTCAATAGTGATTAAGAGCATTTTTTTCATATGATTATAGATATCTTTAATTTCTTCCTCTGAAAACTACCTGTTCATAGCCTTTGGCCATTTATCAACTGGGAAATGACTTGATTTCTCACAAATTTGGCTCAGTTCTCCATATATTTTAGAAATGAGGCCTTTATCAGAAGCATCAGTTGTAAAAATTCTTTCCTAATTTTCCACTTCCCTCCTAACTTTGGTTACATTTCCTTTGTTTGTACAAAAAAAATTTCAAATTAATGTAATCAAAGTTATCCATTTTGCATTTCATAATGTTCTCTGTCTCTTGTTTGTCATAAATACTGCCCTTCTCTATAAATCTGACAAGTAAACTATTCCTTGCTTTCCCAGATTGCTTCTAGAATCAGCCTTTATATCTAAATTGTGCACCCATTTTAACTTTATTTTGGTATGCGGTGTAAAATATTGGTCTATGCTCAGTTTCTGCCATACTATTTTCCAGTTTTCCCTGCAGTTATTTTGTCAAATGATGAGTTCTTATACCAAAAGCTAGAGTTTTGGGGTTTATCAAACAGTCGGTTACTATAGTCATTGACTACTGTGTCTTCTGTACCTAATCCATTCCACTGATTCACCACTCTATTTCTTAGCTAGTACCAAGAATAACTGTCTCTCTTAAAATAAAACAATATTTTTTCTATGATGGATAAATGCCAGGTCCATGATTCAATATTAATTTTTCATTCTTTCTCACTTGCATGGATGACATTTTCATCTCTTTATGACAGATCATTGATCAAAAAGACATATTTTTTTCCTTGTTCTTCCTGCAAGGCCAAAAGCCTAACTACTACCTATCAAGCTCTCTTTTCTCCCTACTATTGTTTTAAGTGTGTGCTTCTCTGTGTGTGCATGTGAATGTGTGTGTGTCTGTGACTGTTTATGTCTGTGTCTGTGTATGAGGTTTGAGGTTTTGTCAATTAAAGCTAGAAAGATTTATAAATTTTTCTGATTTGTAATCAAACTACATCCTCTTTACAAAAATGCTTATGTCTTTGTATCTGCTGGGTTACTGCTAAACACACACTTTTGACATATAAATTATAGCAACATTATGTAAATTATAAAAATTATATAAATTTTAATACATTGTATGCAAATGTTTGACCTTTATAAATTATAATATTGTTACAACATTTCAAAGGAGGAAAAGACCTGTATAGGTTCTTGGTCCCTGGTCAGTGTTCATATATTCAGTAGCTTGAAGTAAATTTCTTACTCTTTCAGTGTTCCTTTGTGTTATCATTGCACTGGCATTCTGCTACCCTTGAAGAGTTCGGCCCTGACCTTTTAGTCCCAGCCTGGTGTTGGAACATCTTAGTATTCATTAGGCAGTTACTGATTTTGCCAGCTGTTTTTTTTTTTCTCTTAACTTACTCCTTCCTTTTCCTTCCTTCCTTTTTTCATTTTTCCCCTTCTTTTCTATACCTTAGTCTCTGGCTTGCCCTGTATTAACTACAGAGTACAAAGATATAACCAGGATGCTCAAATGTCTAGAAATTATGCCATACAACAATTGCTTGAAGGTAGAAAGCATAGTAAGCCTATAGAAGAGAAGATTTAGTTGGCAGTACTATCTTCAAGCATTTGAGGAATTTTCACCCTGATGAGGGGATAAACTTGCTCTACTTGACTTCAGAGGGCAGACATAAGAACAATGCATTCCTTGTTCCAAAGAGGCAAGTTCAGGTTTATTATAAACAGAACTCTTTCTAACAGTTATGCTTTATCAGGGTACTATAGACTGCTTCTAGAAGTGGTAAGTACCCCCCTAACTATAAATTTTTGATTAAAAGATTAATGTTCATTAATTGGGTACACTGTAGAGGGGACTCATGTTCACATATTATTTTCACATCCATTCCAATTATGATATTCTGTGATTCTGTGATTCCCTAACCTATATTCTCTTCCATACCTATTGTTTTTTTTCTCTCCTTTTCCCCAGCAAAAGCTATTTAGAATTTTTCATGTGCATTTATGACAATGGACTTATCTAGCTAATATAATCTGTACAAGGGAGGCTGACCAAATTTTTTTAATTGCCTAGGTACTTTTAATAACTGCCAATCAACAAGCATTTATTTTTTTTATTTTTTTTAACTTGTATTTATTTTAGTTTACATCATTCATTTCCACAACATTTTGAGTTACAATTTTTCTCCTCATCTTTCCCCTACCCACCACCCCAAAAGAGCCATCCCATTGTATAACCTGCCCCCAATCTATTCTCTCCTATGTCCTCCCCCATCACCCCTCTGACTTTCCGGTAGGGCAGGATGGATCTCCCTAACACAGTGCCTGTGTATCTTAAGTCCCAGTTGGATGTAGTTAATAATATTAATAATAATAATTGTGTGTGTGTATATATATACACATATATATTTTTAACATTTGATTATAGAACTTTAAATTCTAGATTCTTTTTCTTCCTCCCTCATCATCCACGCCCACTGGAAGGACAAGCAATTAAATACAGGTTGTACATGTGTAATTATGCAGAACATCTCCACAGTGAGCGTATTGTGAGAGACTGATTACATGTGCCTCCTTCCTATCCCGCCGCCCCTTGTTCTATTCTTTACCCTGTCCTTGTCCCTGTCCCCCTACAGACATGTGTACTTCCATCAACCCTCCCCCCCACCTTGCCCTCCCCTCCATCATCCCACCTCTCATCTCCATCCCCCCTACTCTCCTGTGTGGCAAGATACCCAGTTTAGAGTTTATGTCATTCCTTCCCTAAGCCAAGTTCAATGAGAGTAAGGTTGACTCTTTCCCTTTTGCCTTCCTGTTCTTCCCCTCCATTGTAACAATTATCCTTTGCCTCTTCTATGAGATGATTAACCCCATACTGTCTCTCCCTGTCTCCTCTCATTCTAATCCTCTCCCACCTCAGAACTTCACCTTTTAGAGTATTGTCCCTTCTTATTCAATTGATCTTGTGCCCTCTATGTATTCATATAAACACATACTCAGATATGTGTTTGT
>CM053588.1:182306426-182325427 GCA_028646515.1 Pseudochirops corinnae | reverse complement strand
AGCCTGGCGCCACAGGCTCCATGTGACCACATTCAGCCTATTAAGGAACACAGTATACTTTCAAATATCCAAGGGTCCTCAGAGTCACGTAGCCACATTAGCAAAGGGCCTAGGGGCAGGGAAGATCTTTAGATTCCCATAACAGATCCCCTCTGTGGTCCCTTTATATTTAAATTCTTTCTTTCCAATTGTTTACAGTCATTATTTTATCTTAAAACTCTAAATTTTGACCAAATTATTCCTGGAGTTTTCATTTTGGGGTTTCTTTTAGGAGGTGACTCATGAATTCTCCCTATTTTCACTTTTGTCTTCTCATTCTAGGAGATAAGGACAGTTTTCTTGAAATGTGATATTCAAGCTCTTTTTTTTTTTTTGTCATGAATTTCAGGGAGTCCAGTGATTATTAACTTATCTATACTTGTTATACTTTTCAGGTCAATTGTTTTTGCTATGAAATAGTTTACTTTTTTCTTCTTTTTCTTTTACTCTGTTCACACTGTTTTCATATTTCTCATTGACTCATGGAATTTTTAACTTATCTTTGATCCATTCTAACTTTCAAGGAGTCTATTTCTTGGGTGAGGTTTTATACCTCCTTGGCTAAGTTATTCTTTCTCCAAGTTCCAAGTTCTTCTTCCATAGTTCTCATTTATTTTCTAATTCTTTACTTTATAATTCATATTTTATTTCAATATAATTTAAAACTCATTTTAAAATTAACTCTTGCATCATTTTCTCTAATAATTCTCACTGACTTTTTGAGGAAGATTTGTTTTTGCTTATAGGTATTTTAAAGTTTTTCTCATCTTTTGTTTTTGTGTTTTAAGCATCCTTGTTCTCATAATAGCTCTATTTCTTCTTTTGTTTTGTCATGCTTCCAGTAATCCATAAATCTTGCTGAGAATTCTGGAAACTGAAGTCTGTGGCACCAATCCTTCTGGTAGACTCTTCATGTGCCACTTTCCTGGAGGGGGGGCTTGGATCTGTTCTGAGTGACTCTGGGCTACTGGTTCTGGGCATTGTTTTTGTGTTCCAGGTCATAAGTAGCTGACTTACTCTGGGAGTTGAGATTAAAATAAACTCTGAGTATCCCTGTGCTGCTGACCTCTATTGGAACTCTAGGCATTGAAGTTGTGATTTTGGCCTGCTTCTGCTCAATAGTTCCTGTCCTGATCATTTGCCCATACATAATATTTAGGATCTTGTTCTTCAGTTTTCTTATCACTACTTTGTCTGTCATTCATTTTATATTGATTTAGGACTCCTTGTAAGGAAAGCTGGACTCTATTGCTTCCTCTTATTATGCCATCTTAACTCATCTCCCCCTGATGACATCTTGAAATCAACTATGTAAGTTCCACAATAATATTTACACTTAGTTGCAAAACAGAGTTTATTAAAACCTTCAAGGGAAGGTACATTCCTTGTATTTATGAAGCAAAAAAAGTCATCTCTTAAATACTTTATTTCCTCTTTTCTCAAATGAATTAACACCTGAGTATAATAGTCCTGTAAACCTCACAGTAAAGCATACAACAAAGATCACCATGAAGAGAAGGCAAACATCTTTGCTCCTATTATGAAAATATACATAGTAGATAGAAAAGGACATTGAGAATATCACCATTGTCATATTGTTTTTTTCCTGGTCCTCTCAACCAAAAATTCTCTCTTCAGTGAGGAATCCAGGAACATGTTTTGGGAGAAAATAATTTTCTACCATGGAGATTATTTCAAAGGTTATGAATGTGCACTAAATGGAAAAGTAGCATCATTTACAGGGAGTTTGGAATTGGGAGTTTGGAAACTTGGTTGCTAGTCCCGGCTCTGTTACTATATGTGTGACCTTAGGCAAGTTGCTGAAATCCTTGCAGCATTAGTCATTCATTTTCAAAATGCTGCTGCTGAGCCATTTCTAAGCTTTCTTCCAGTGCTAATATCTTCTAAAAATCTGTAAGTTTTAAACTTCCTTTAAAATTTGTTGTAGATATCCTTACTAGAGGTATTATGAATTGTCATATTCACTCTCTTGAAATGTCCCTTAAACATCTATTTATTGATGACATTTCATAAAAATATATTTACATTTAGTTTCAAATGGATCCCATTATGTGTAAGGAAAGCATTTAGGCTCCATGTTTTGATTTTTAATATTCTCCTTAGTCAAGCTTCAACTTTATGTTCCATTACTTTTATATTGTATAAACACCTGTACTCTAATGAAACCAATTTTTTTTCTCTTTAATCATGCCATGCATGATCTTAGCTACATGATTTTTTACAAAATTTCCTTCTTCCTCCTAAAATACCTTCCTTGCCTTCTATGTTAAAAACTCAGATCAAGTGCCACCTTGCCTAGATAACCAAGCCTTTTTTGTGGGACACTGTAGGTGTTTTGCCCTATGCGCTAATGTGAAACTCCCATTGTAGTAGCAATAGAATTCATCAAGTAGAAAAGTACAAAGGTGAGAAGGACCTGGGCAGGCAGCAGAGAAAGCAAATTCCTTTTCAGGCACAAAACAGAGAGCTGGTAGGGCAGCATTTATGTCTCTTTAACCTTTTTTTAGGAAAATAGAAGTATCTCAGCCCTGATGGTATTAATTGGTCAGGAGGCTTTCATTAAACACTTTAAATTTGTTAATTTTTCTCAGAAGGAGGAATCAGCTGGAAGGAATATTCACCTGTTGGGCTGGAAGGGTTTGGGGTGGGTTGATTTGGTTGTAGTTTCAGAGTCATTTATCTGTTGCTTGCTTTGGAATCTTTTTAAAAAACAATTCAACAAACAATGATCTCTCCCTCACCTGAACATGAATGAATGAATGAAAAACTTTCTGCTTATTACCACCTCCACTTAGCCTGGAATCCAAAATCCTCTGGTAAAGTAGAGAAAATGAATCATACCCTTAAGTGGGTCCTTACTAAACTATGCATAGAAACCTGAGAAGATTGGGTTAAGAATCTCCCAGCTGGGCTGCTCAGAGTCTGAATCACACCTCTGGAAAATATCAAGCTTAGTCCCTTTGAACTCCTGTATGGGAGGTGCTTCTAACCTCTGACATCCAGGTGGGCCCAGAACAGCATTTAATTACCCAATTTGCAACTTAGGAGCTGTCAGGAGTGCTCTGAGTATGCCAGTATTTCCCAAAACCTCTTGGCAATGAAAAGGAGTGTCCTGCTGCAGTACAACCTGGAGACTGGGTCTACTTCAAGTCATGGAAAACCCAAAAGGGAGAACAGTTAGATGTCAAATGGAAGGGATGCTAGCAAGTCATACCACTCCAACAGCAGTAAAACTCGAAGGTCTCCCCTGCTGGACTCATAATTCTAGGATTAAACCAGTACCACCTCTTGCTTCCCCTCCAGAGACTCCAGAATATACCTATGAGCTACTGGAGTACCTCAAGCTGCTCTTCAGAGTAGAGTAGAGCAGAGCCCCCCCCTCCCCTTCTGTCAAAAAGGCTAAAAAGAAATGAAATTATAACTGCCTTTTTCCTTTTGGCCTTGCCATAGTCATCTTTAACTCCAACAAGGGAAATTGTCCTTTCTCTATTTTTTTTTTTTTAGCTGCCTGTTTGGTTTTTGTTTGCTTAACCTCCTTGCCAGGTTGTCTCCCCCAGGGTTCAAGACATCAACCTCCAGATGACTACTCAGGCTATACCAACCTCTGACTGAATCCATATTCTCCAGCCCACTGAAACTGGCATTAGGCATGTTCTGGAGTCTGCCCCCTTGAATGTGAAGTCTGAGAAGACTGACCCCCTTGAACGGGACCCAGAGAGGGAGGGATAGCTCTATGCCTCTTGCCAGCAGGAAGCACTTTCAGAAGTTGAGACCTTAGCCCTTTACCCCAAAGGAATTTTGGTCGCATTTATTTGAGGGGGAATGATGAGGTACAGGCTCTGGGAACTGCCTTGAGCTCCCCCTGAATCTTCCCACAGGAAGCATTTGCCTAAGGCCATAAGCCTTTCCTTGTGGCTCTGCCCACGCTTTTGTTACTTGTTTAGCCCTCCTTTGTCCAGTAACTTCCCACCCTTGATAGTCCCCAAATATCTATACCTAAATCTGTTACACCCTTGAACTGGCCTAGCCCACCATTGTCTGTCCTCTCCAGGTAGCCTCCAGAAACTAGTCACCCTTAATCACTCATTAGTGGAGTCTGACCTCATTGACTCCTGAAGACCCTCCCCAAACTTCTCTTCTGGACCACCCCTAGATTCCTCCCACAACCATTCTGTATATCAGACTCATCTTGCCTCCATGAAAGGAAGAAGGCCAGAGAATAATCTAGCACAGACTCATTCTGTGTCAGATGATTCAGGACTGCTTTTCCAATGCAAGCATCACAGACACCAAAGCTCCTTAAGAGTCTACCCATTATGGCGAACTTTTAATAAACTTTGCTTTTCTTTGGCTGAGAGAAGACTTGAGTGGAATTCATTTGGCAGGACCTGGTGTGTTGGTATTTTGGGGTCTTGAGCACCCCTAACCCTGACCACAACTCTTACTTTTTGGGAAAAGGGTTGGTGACGCAAATAGAAAAAAGTAGGCAGTCTCTGCTCTCACAAGACTTATTCTCTAATTGGGGAAGACAGCACATGTAGGTGAGTTCGGCTATAGGGCAGATGGAAAGGCCCAGGAGTCCTAAGGGTGCATATAGAAGGCAGATGGCAAAGCCCAGCAGTTCTTAGCATCTGTGTTTGACCATGCGCTATTTACCATTTTTATCAATGAATTCAATTAAAGGTATAAGTGGTATGCTCATCAAATTCACAGATGACACAAAGCTCAGAGGGAGAATATACAATGGAAGAAGAAGTCAAAATCAGATTTTGACAGGCTAGAGTAAGGTTTCTCAACCTGGGGTTAATAAACACTTTAAAAAAAATATATTTCAAAGACTAGAATTCAATATTATGGTCTTTCTTTGTAGTCCTATGAATTTATTTTATGCATTTAAAAATATTAATCTAAGAAGAGTTCCAGAGGCTAAAGCAGTAGGAAGCCTGACAAAGGGGTCTATGACAAAGGCACACGAAGTTTAAGAACACCTGGGTTAGATCAGTGTTCTGAATCTAAAAACAATATAATTCAATAGAGATAACTATAAAATCTGTATCTCATTGTATTTTTCTTTATTTTATTAAATATTTTCAAATTGTATTTTAATCTGGTTTATCTGCACCAGAGCATTGTAGACGCATGGGATCATCTTTGAACCCTGTGATCTTATCTAAAAATCACTGGTCTAATACAGATATGGTGACTCCAGAGTTTGGTTAGAAGGCACATTGAAGGGCAAATATTTTGAGTTAGAAGCAGGAGAGAAAGTTGGTTAAAATTATGCTGGACAACAGTGCCTTTTCCCTTCCTATGTTCAATGATGCTTGCCACCTTTGTAGCAGCTTGTAATCCTGAGATAGGATGCGAAACTGCTTAAGGATAGCATTGCATTGTATTTATAGAGAAATTATCCTTTCTCATGAAATGGAGGTAGAATTGACTAAGAATCCAGATGGTATACAGTTTGTTGCCTACCTGGGAACTGAAATGGACAGTCTGTTCCTTGTTGCTGCAGGCTGTTGGGCTTTGTCAGTAGCTTCCTTCCCCTAGGAAACAGTTTAATGAGGATGTAAACAACCTAATTTCAGAGCCTCAGGGAAGTGTTATCTGGGAATTTGACTGAACCCAGAGAGGTCTGCAAAACCATCTCTCTGAAGTGGAGGACCAAAAGTCAAAGGACAAGCAAGGGCTTAGTGAACTCTCAAAAGGAAACATTGTTCCTCAAATACTTGCCAAAATTCCAATCTTATATAGAAGAAAAAAAAAAGTTGTCTCTTGCTGGCCTTACTTCTTAAGTCAGGTGAAGGTTGTTTTTCTCAGTTGTTGATAGTTTAGGCTATCCATTGTAAGAGAGGAGTGGAACCTTTAGAAAGAACCACCTGAATATATTGTACTAGATAGAAAATAAAGCATTGGGTGAGGTCAAAGTTAGAGACAAAGGAACAGTTGCTGTAAATTCTTATACTTGAATTTTATTTTTAAAAAAGACAGTGAATTCTATAAGTTCAGGCTGTTGAAATATCCCTAGCTGGACAATAATTCCTATGAAACAACATGCAAGAATGTAGAGGAAACTCGTTATGAATCAACAAGATAGTATGGCAGACAAAAAACCTACTAGAATTTTAAACTACATTGAGACACATAGGGTCCAGCAAGAGGACTGAAAAAAGCCTTGTCCTGGTCAGACCACAGCTGTTTTGAGAGCCATATTTTAAGAACTACATTGGCAAATTGGTGTGTATCTAAAGCAGGGCAAATAAGATGGGAGGGAGACAGGAAATCATATCATAAGATTGACTGAAGGAATTACGGATGTTTAAGACAAGTTAAACTAGCTGTCTGGAGCCAGAAGGCAGAGCTCAGAGTAATAGATCTAAATTACAGAAAGACAAATGTGGGCTTATCTAAGGAAAAACTTCCTAGCAATTAAAGCTCTCTAAGAGTTGAATAGGTCTCTTAGGGATGGCAAGGTTTCCATTTTGGAGGTTTTAAAGCAGAAACTGAATGAATGAATGAATGAATGAATGAATGAATGAATGAAAAAGCAACATTTATTAGTTAATTATCATGTACCAGACAAAATTGAGAACCAGCCTCTGTCCTTGGAGTTTATTGTTCAAGAAACAGACTGGATTATTTTATTGTTGAGTTCTCTTCCAACTCTGAGATTCTGTTATCCCATGATACATTTTCCCATATAGTCCTCAATAGAACGAGAAAATAATGAGCAAAGACATGCCTGTTCAGAGGGAAGAATATTTTACTTTAGTTATAATGCTGGGACACAGATAGAAATTAATGGAACGTAAGTCTGGATAGCATAATGGCAAGAGAATTTGAAGATCTTCCCTGCTTATTAAGATAAGCCTCAGTGACTTTAAGGACCTTCCCTGATTTGAAAATATACTTTGCCCCCTAATAGGCTGAATGTGGTCACGTGGAGCCTGTGGTGAGAGGAGTTTGCTGAAGGGGAGAGCAGAGTCCACAGGAGAAGCTTGCTTAGCCACACCTTGTTACTTCGTAATCACGCAGTGGGTCCTGAAGGCTGTGATGCCTCTGACCCTGGAGAAGGCTATATATACTTCTGAGGTGAGGTTTTCCTTTGGGCCTCACTTATGGGAAGAGTTGTGTGATTTGGACAGATGTTGTCACTTCTCTCTCTAATAACTATCTATGTAGGTATATGATGATCAGACAGCTAGAAGTCCAGTCTGTTGGTCTGCTGACTTGTGTTATTTTCTCTTTCTGTATTTTTTTGTCTATTTGTAACTTCTGTTTGAATTCTCTGAAGTTCACGGTGCTGACTTTTTCCCCCAAACTAGGTAAATGATATATATTTGATTGAAGTAAGATTGTTAACCCTTTTTCAGTTGCTTTCCTTTAGAAAAGTAGATCAAAGAACCTGTGCTAGTAGGCATCCAGTGTATGTTAGGGTGCTTGCTGCTACAGATAGATAGGTTAGGAACAAATTATAAGAGAGTTTGAACATCATTCATGCGGAGAAGGTTAGATTTTTTTGAGTTGAGATGTAGAGGGAAGGCTGTGAAAGCACCCTGGTGGTACTTTAGAAAGATTAGTTTCATAGGCAGTAGCTGATAAACTATTTCCCACTGCCATGTACATTAGAAAGAAAAGCCTAATGTGCTACTGAAACATAGAGAGGTTCTTTGATTTACCTGAAGTCACAGACTTGAACTCAAGTATGTGGACATATCAGTGATGGAGTGATAGGACCTGGACCCCCTAAAAACAAAAAGACAGTATCTTTGAAAGCAACACAGTTCCTGAATTTTCCCACACATTTTAGCAGCACGGATCACTGGCATCTTGCCCAAGGCATCTGGCCTATTCTAGTCCACGTAGATACTGAACAGTCCTTTCACTACTGCACTTGACCTACCCCAGACTACTTTACTCCTTTCACTATTGCTCTTGCTACCCCCCCCCCCCAGTTTATTTACCACTCCTTACTTCCAGCAAATCTTTTCAATGTCCTTTTTTTATATATATGTATCAGTCTTACCCCAACTGGGTTGCAGGTTCACTAGGAATCTGACTTTCACTATTGGCATTACAATAAACCTTGCCACTTTGACTGGAAGAAGGTTTGAGTGCATGAATTCTTTCCAGCTAGACTCTACTCTGTACTCTGACATGTCAGGGTTCCTAGCTACCCCAAACCACATCAACAACATCTTAGAAACTATTCAAGGCCAGCTTTTATTTTCATTTCATGATTTTTTTTTTAGAAAGGAGAGAAAGTATTGCTAGGTAAACCCTCTGCTTTGATAACACTTTGTGTTTTCAGGGATGGGAATAGAAAGAAATTATGAAAGGTAGTGATGGGAAGAAAAAATAATTTCTAAGAAATCATTTCTTTCTACCATCCCAAGACTTAGTTTAATGAGTGCAAGCTTTTTACAACCAAAACCAAGCATCTAAAACATACGCACGAGCAATTGTAATAAGGAAACTTCCCCAATGAACAGATGAAATCAGTCATTTTATTTTTACCTAACAGAGACAC
Organism: Pseudochirops corinnae; assembly: GCA_028646515.1. NCBI lineage: Eukaryota > Metazoa > Chordata > Mammalia > Diprotodontia > Pseudocheiridae > Pseudochirops > Pseudochirops corinnae. Next base: position 182,316,837 of record CM053588.1, on the reverse strand, counting down.
TTAGTTCAGATGAATATATTTATTAAATGATAGCTGAGTAATGTATCATTCTTTCTCTCTCTCTAAGACAAACAATAGCAATAGACGGTGCTACAGATAAATGTCACTTTATGATGTCCTATCTTTCATATCTTTGCCCTACCCAAAAAAAGTATATTGAGTTTAGTTTAGCAATGTTAGCTTTCTTGTTACCTCTCCTCACTTTACTTTCTATGTTCATGCTTTGTAAATTAACCATTGAATTAGCAACTCTGACCTAGTTCCAGGCAAATAAAGTTCCTTTTTCTTGCAATGCTTCTTTGAGGTCAGAGAGAGATTTTTAGAAAAGAGAAAAGAATAAGAACTTTGGGCAGAGAAATAAAGCAGGAACCAAAAAGTTTAGTAACAGAGAGATTGGTGTACTTAGGAAAAGAAAAGAATTCCTGGAGTAATTGTATTTTTTCATCTTTCCCAGAGACCGTATATAATATATACATCTACATATGCATACATGCATATATATTCATAATATACATACATGTATATACATAAATATTTACTACACTATATATCTATATCTCTATTATTACTTATATAAATGTATATTCTCTTATATTCATCAGATACACATACGCATATGGTTGTATATTCACCATGCTATCATCTATATACATATGAATATGTGTATGCTAAGTGGCACAATAGATAAAGTGCCTGTCCTGAAGTCAGGAAGATTAACCTTTCTGAGTTCAGATCTGGCCTCAGACATTTACTATCTGAATGACCCCGGGTAAGTCATTTAACCATCTTTGCCTTAGTTTCCTCATCTGTAAAATGAGCTGGGAAAGGAAATGGCAAATCATTCTAGTATCTTTGCCAAAAAAATCCCAAATGGGGCCACAAAGAGTTAGACACAACTAAAACAACTAAATAAGAACAATAACTATATATGTATTCATATATATGAACATATGTATGTGTATTAGTGTGTATACCTAATATGTCTATATGTCTATACATACACATGTATGTGTATATGTGTGCACATATATGCATACATATATACATATATATTCACGCACACACATATATGTATGTATGTATGTGTGGACCCTTCAGGAAAGATTCACAAATGTTGTTGACTTCAGAGATTTTTTTTTCCTTTTTCTAAGTATACCAAGCTCTCTACTACTGAATTTCTGGTTCTGTGTTTGAGTTTTCTTTTCCACGGAGAAAGCAAAGGGAAAAGAAAAGCTTACACACACACAAGTGTGTGGGTACACACATATGTATATTTACACATATAAATATATACATGTAATACATGCTGATATATACTTTTATGTGCAAAGACATATACACACATACAATCATATATATGTGAATCTGATAAATATATGTACTTATGTGTATACATGAATGTATGTGTATATTATTGTATGTTATATATGTATTATGTGTGTTTAAAGAGCTTCTTCTGTTTTTCTTCACACATGGAAAAGAAGTTCCTATTGTGTATCCAGTAATTAAGAAACCTTCTATATACACAATACACGAGGCAACACTTGAAGATAGAGTTTCTTTTGTTTCTTATTCATAGAAATTTCAGTGACTCAGTGAGAATCTAAAGTTGATCAACTCAGTGAATCCACAATAATCAGTGTAAATGCAAAGGATTATTGTAGTTTTTATAATAGTGTTGTAATTATATATTTATTAATGTGAATTAATTTTGTTAATTTATTAATTGGATTAAATTTATTAATTTGAATTAAATTCAGCAAACATATTAGATAAATCCAGCATTCAAGGCAATACATTATATGTGGGGAGTAGGAACACTCCAATACTCTAATTATACCACTAGACCTACCATTTTATCAAAGCAATAGTGATACAGATAGCAACCTATCCATGCCTTCATATCCTACATAGCTCCTTTCTCTATTTCCCCACAGTTTTACTGCAGGAGATCTGCATAATGTATTGGAGTCTTCCAGAGATTAAATAAAATATATTACATGTCCTAAGGAAGCTTTCCTCAAGGTGATATAACTTTCATATGGAGATTTGCTTTGAGCATTCCCTGAATCCCTAGACCACTGGAATCTTAAGAAAAAGCAGACTGCTCTTATATGTCATGGCATGGGCATGTTATTCTCTAAATTTCTAGAATCCATTGCTACTTGGAATTCAGTGTGGAGACTCAGGTAATCTTTTCTATTGGTGGTTGTTTCTTTTAGAACTATTTTATTGAAGGAAAAAACAAACAAACAAAAACCACTGTGGTTCCATTAATTCACTGGTGCCTAGAAATCCTGGTGAGGAAACTTTCTCTACCAATAGATATCTGTATCTGCTCTGCCACAGGTAGTCTTAGAACAATGGTTGCTATTTACAGGTTCCCGAAGCCCTTGGGGTTCATAACCATGATCCATGTGATTCAAGATAAAAACTTTTTAATGATGCCTTAAGATGTAAATAATTGTTCAATAATTTTACACACATACACACACACACAAATTATCTGTGACAACAAGCATGTATATGTTTCAGTCATTATGATGAGGTACAGGCTCTGGGAGCCCCCTTGAACTCCAACTTGCAGAGGCTATAAGCTTTCATTGTGGCTGGGCCCAAACCTCTGTTACTAGTCTAGACCTTCATTGTCCATCTACTTCCCACCCTTGAGCCTATCAAAATATCAATCCACCCTTGCATTGACCTCATTAACTCCTCCTGAAGACCCTCTCCAAATTCATTACTGGAGTCTGACCTCATTGACTCTTCCTGAAGACCCTCCCCAAACTCCTCCTGCAGACCACCCTTAGATTCCTCCCTTTCTGTATATAAGACCCCTTCTTGCCTTTCTGTATATAAGACCCCTTTCTTGCCTCCAAGTAGGTGAGAGCACCGTAGAATGACCTAGCACAGACTTACTCTGCCACAGACTTAACTTTGTCCTGCTTGCCCAATGCAAGCATCACAGATACCTATGCTCCTTAAGAGTCTACGCGATAGAGCAAACTTTTAATGGACTTTTAATAAATTTTACTTTTCTTTGGCTGAAAAGACTTGAGTTGAATTCATTTGGCAGGACCCAGCATGTTGGCATTTTGGGGTCTCCAGAGCAACCCTAACCCTAACCACATCAATGATAGATTTCTTTCTGTAGTTATTCCAAATCATAAAAATCATGTACAAAATGATTTTGATATCTATGCAGCATTTCCATAAAATACTATTTCTCACTGAGAACCATGTATTCATGCAATTTCTCAATTTGTGTTAAAAAAAATAAGCATTTGCAAACCACCACAAGAGTGTGATATTTGAAGTCAAAGTAATTCCCAACACAGGTTGAAAACCCTGCAGATTTCTTCATTTGTGCTGTGAACACTGCACCAGAGTAGCTCCCTATTACCCCTCTGTTATTCTGTAACCATGCCTCATCAGCTGTATAATCATGTGATCAAGGTATCACAGACCTTTCTGTTTTTATGGTGGAAATATCAGGCTGTCTGAAAACTAGGATCACTGCTCACGGTCTCTCTTTTAGCACGCATTGTAAAAAATATTCTGCAGAAACAAAGTTAAGATTGCTTCTCAATGCAATATGGGAATTATTCTCAAATTTAAAATCATCCTTCACTTATGTCACTCTTCTTCTACCTGGCAGATGGTCAAATGAATTTGTTTATAATACTGGGTTAATTGTTCAATAGAGGTTTTCTGAGAGCTTAGCTACTGTGCTAAAGGTAAAATAGAAGATGTCTGAAGAGGTTCTTTCATTACAAAGTCTAGTTTATTCATAAACATTGTTTAAAAAATAAATCACCATAGACAATTATATTTTAAGGACATCCATCATTTAACATAGTGCTTAGTATTAGCTGGTAGAATGGTAAATGTTCTGTATCATAATAAGTTAATCATTTTCATGCATTCATATTAGCAAGAAACCTTTTTTTTTTTTTTAACAGGGTGGGTGGGCCTTGAACAGGGTCACACAACTAATAAATGTCAAGTATTGAGGCCAGATTTGAACTTAAGTCCTCCTGATTCCAGGATTGAGATTCTAAACTCTGTGTCACCTAGGTGCGCCTCACAGAAAGAAATCTTACAAAATTATCATACCCTATACCACCATATTTATTTTTTGGGGAGCAAGCATTTTTACTTTAGTTTCTTTTTATATTAAAAATACAGACATAAACTTAATGTGGAACCAGATATAAGAGTTTTTGTCTGGTGTTGAGCCAAGTATTGAAAAATATTGCCAAACAAAAAAGTCCAACAACAAAAATTTTGTTTACATATGATAATTATGTTAAGTTAAAATGAGTTAAAGAGAAATATGGGGAAAAAAAAGTTTAAAAGCACCAAAGATATTTTGAGGAAGATAACAATACAATTCATATGGAGACTATTAATTGGTATTTTGGTAAAAAAAAACAAAAACATTATTTTGATATGACATTTTATTTTATTTAATATCTGTCAGCACTTTGAATTTACCTTTAATTTCTTTTTAATGGGTTTTTAAAAATTATTTCATCTGATTTATAATTCACATAATTTTATATTTGTGGAAACCAGATTTTCATTTACAAGTTTATAAGCCATTTTCGTATTCTAATTGTAAAAGAAACCCAAACCCTTAGAATCAATGTTTATTTTTAAATATGTAGCTTTACTATATAAATTAAAATTTTGAAAGAAATTATTAAAATAGATCAAAAGTCTATTTCCTGCTTTGGAAATTATATATCATATTTTTTAAAAATTGGTTTTATAAATGAAGAGTCAATGGGAGCAATATTTTTTTTTTAAAAAAAGTTTTCTGAATCCAGAAATAACCAAGACACAAGCTGAAAGAGAAAAATCTCACAATGTCTATAACCCTACAAAGTCTAAAAGAGAAACATGTCTTGGTCGCAAGATAATTACCTTTGAGTAATGAACAATCCCATTGAGAAGTTCATCTGATATATAAGGTGTTGATGCAAATAGCACAATAACTTTTTATAAAGCATAGAATTTGGAGTACCTATAAGAATTTTTCCATTTCTATCTTGTGCTAGCTAGCTATAGATAACATATTTCTCTCCTTGTTTTTTGTCTCCCTCAACAATAATAATAAGATCATTGAAAAGAGCAATTTCTGTAATTGCATTTGTCATGCAATTCTGTATGAGCTTGCCATTTTCACAGAAGACTCATAATTATAGGACAATTTTTAGAACTACATTTCTTTTGTTCCATTAAATCCTCTTTTTTTTAAAATCAACAAAATTGACAGCACTATCCTATGTTCACTATACTTTGACTCAATTGTACAACTCTAAAGGCTAGTTTGATATAGAAAGACTTTTAGGAGAGCCTACATATTCTTTTCCTATATATCCCAAGGGACATATTTTTAAAATGCTACAGTTTAGTTTTCTCTTTTAGATTGCTGCAGATTATCAGTTTTTTTCATCTTCAAAATGCAGGGGTTACAATAGTTCATCTCTAACATCTTTTTCAGTTCTAAATCCTATGATCCTATAATCTCTAAAATAGTCAGAATGCAGTAGTTCCCTGATAAATACCAAAATCCAAAGGGATTAAGTCAGAATCAGGGTGGAAATACCCTAGTGATTTATAGGGAGGTGCAGAGGATAAAGTAGGACAATAAAGGGTCATTAAGGAAAAGACCTATGTGATTATTCTGATTGCAGGTCAATAAATAACCTCCTAACAGGATTAGGTTCAAAACTTGCATTGGAAAATACATAGGATTTGATTGCTGGGTAGGAGCTGGGATCATCTTTACAGGTTGCCTACAATAGGAATACCACCTTGAAAGAGGTTGACAAGTTCCTAGTGTGCCCATTCAGTATTCTGATGGTAAACAAAGCAAAACTCCTTGGATATAGCTTATGATACTGCTAGGTGGATCTCTCTCTCCACAAAATCTCTTCAAAGAAAACAATTTCAAATCTTCCCAAGAAAGTCTGACTTCTTTCCTCAAAGGAAAGCATTTGGTGGCTTCGCCTTTTGAATTGTAGTGAAAATAAGGTTTTAAAAAATGCAAAAGAAAGGTCTTTGCATATATCCTTTAATTATTTGTTAATCTGCAGTCCTACCTCATGGATTTACATAAACTTTTTTAAAAAGTATACATTTCAATAATTCTATTTATATGGAATGTCATAGTTTGTCAAGGGCTATCTATCATATCTCTATCATACTAATGATCAAGAACTTGTCTAGGTTTACACATCTAGAAAGGGACAGAGTTGGAATCATAATAAGGAAATTCTGGCTCCAAATTCAATGATTTTCATACAACTTGATATGATTTATTTTTTAAATTAAATCATTTGAATTTGAGTTGAATTGATTATGCTTTTCATATGATTACCTTAAAAATATATTTGTGAGAATGGTTTATTAATACATCAGAATATCCATGATGAATTATGAGAAGGTAATGAACAAGACATTCATAGACAGTGTTCCATAGCAGACTACACCTTCACACTCAAACGGAGAGGTATGAAGAACATAGAATCCTGTTGTGGTTTTTGTTTGCTGATTACAAGAAAGCATTTGACTAAATGAAGCCAAACAAAGCTTTAATGGCTAGTCTTCAACAATGGTCTTCTGCGAATATATTAAAATCCTATAGAATTCCATGATATAAATATACCCACAAAAATAATTTTATTTACTATCCTCTTATAAATACCCCACAAATCATTTGCTATTGTCATGGGGAATATCCTACACTTAGGCCAGATGGAAAATACCAGTTGATGGTGAGGCTTTGCAGATAATGTTGCATCGATTGTGCCTGTCCCAAATATTATAAGGCCTTCTCAAAAACTAATGAAACAACACATCAATTAATAAGAGATTATTGAATAGTAATATATGTTGAGATCTATGATAGGCTCTAGAGATATAAATTTTTAAAATGAAGAATTTCCTACTCTCAGAGTAGAAGCTCTCAAAGTTCCTACTCTTACATCCTAAAGATTAAGTTTTAATCCTAATGACAACAGGGAGCCACAGGCATTTATTGACAGGGGACAGACTGTCCCCTGAAAGATATGGTAAGATCTGCACTTAGGGAAAATTACTTTGGTAGCTGAGTGGAAGATGAATGGATGGTAGAGAGAAATGATTTGTGGCCACTCAGAAAGAGATTGTTTTTTATTAGTCTAGAGAAGAAAATGTAGTGGATGAAGAACATATAAGGTTCAGATTCTGACTCTTAAGAGATGTGAATACACTATTTAATTTAAACAATATATAAATGGTTTCTGTTAACAAAGTTTAGAAACACGGATTTTCTCAGGACTGGTCATCGTTGCATTTCATTTTGATTCATAAACAGAATGCAGAAAAAGGAAACTGGCAGAATGAGACAGAACTTTCAATGGTAGTACGAGACCCAATAACCCTGCCATTAGGTTAGAGTGGAATTTGTACAAAGTAAAACTTACTATTCCCTTACTGATTCACCTTCAGAAGGGGTCTAGCTCATGAAAGATGCTGTGCATAACCTCATTCACTGCTTTCTAACCTTGGGAATAATTTCTCTTTTGCAGAGTGCATACAGGTCAATTAGATACAACTAAAGCTACAATTTGGTTCTCATGGCAATAGTTCCAAACAGACAGGTGGATTTAGGGAAAAAAAAAAAAAAAGCCGACCAACTCCATCCTTCATCTAACTCTCAAAACGTAAAAATTGCTACAGATAATGCTACATATTTTTAACATATGTACTAGAACTTGTATGCAACCAAACTTAAAAGCAGCACTTAAACATTTAAAATTTTTCTCCTGACAAAGCCTTCATTTCAGAAACTATGGCCAAGTGTCTGGCTCTCTACAGAATGGCCCAGCATATGTTATGTGTCTGACCTCTACCAAACTAGACTCATAAAGTCACTGTAAGTCATAGAGGATAAAGAATACTCAAGATATGAACATTGCCTTTGTTGAACATACTAGATTTTAATCCTTACTCTTCTCTTTAATCTTATGCAGAATATAGACTTTATTTGGTTTCTGCCATGAAGTCTTCCACTCTTGCCCCTGAATTTCTTCAGATTTTTCAGTTTACACTACACGATTTTTTTGTTGTCATTTAATCTTTCTTCAGTTGTGCCTGACTCTTCATGACCCCATTTGGGGTTTTCTTGGCAAAGATATTGGAGTGGTTTAGCATTTCTTCCTCCAGGTCATTTTAAAGATGAGAAAACTGAGGCAAAAAAAGATTAAATTACTTGTTCAAGGTTGTACAACCAGACTTGAATTCATAAAAGATAAGTCTTCCTGAATCCAGGCCCAACACTCTATCCTCTGTGCCACCTAGTTGCCCTTGCCTATAATGGTTGTTCAGGCATTTTTCAGTCAGATCCAACTCTTAATGATCCCATTTGCAGTTTTCTACAATTTTATATGCAGTAACATTACAAAGGAAACTTCTTGAGGTCTGGGACCAGCATGCTTTGATACTACTAGCCAAGTGTCTGGCATAGAGAATGTCCTTAATTAACACTTTATTTTTTTTTTTTTTTGGCTGTGTATGTATGGACAGTGTGCCATAATAGAGACAGTGTGGAGTTTATTTTCAGGGAAACATAGACTTCAGTCTCCTTTGTGATGCATTGTCTATGTGACCCTGGGCAAATCACTTTGTCTTATGTATCCTAAGGCATTTGAAGTGACTAAAATATCAAATAGTAGATAAAATTCAGTTTACTTAGATAGTCAGAGTTTGAGCTCCAGAAGTTCCCCAAATAACAAATAAAATTATAATTAAAATAGTTAACATTTACATAGTGTTTACTATGTGCCAGGTATTGTACTAAGTATTTTACAACTATTATCTCATTTGTTCTTCACAATCCCAAGGCAGTGTTATTTTTATCCCCAGTTTATATACCAGGAAACTGAGGCAGATAGAGGTGGAATGATTTACCCAAAGTCAAACAGTTACTCAGTGTCTGAAGTTGGATTTTAATTCAGGTTTTCCTGAATTGAGGCCTGGAACTCTATCCATTCTGTTATCAAGCTGCCTCCTTCATGCATTCTCATACTATCATGCTTAAAATATTATCATTGCTATGTACCTTGTAGATCATCTGGATCAATTACTTTCTTTTTTGCAAAAGAGAAAACAAAAAACTAGACAAGTGAAGCATCTTGCAAAAGGTCACATAGATGATTCTTGACCTAGTGAAGATTGTAAGTAAGATCTTCTGAGCAATAATTTTACTCCTTAGATAAATCTTTTGGATATTCTTTTTAGGCAACTTATTTGGGGATAGATGTGTGTGTGTATGCATAGGTGTACATAAAATAAGGATATGAAATAGCCAGTAGTGCAATTGGTTGACAATAAAATTCTTTAATGATTGGTGAAGCATTAAATTATTGCCCAGTTTTGTTACAAACATATTTTTTCTCTGTGGTAACAAGCATCTGTATATTTGGAGTATTACAGGTATATTTCTGTAGCTATTTGAAACTATCAAGATAATGCACATGATTTTGGTGTTCATCCAGCAAATACATCAGACCATGATCATTTCAGCCTAAGCTCAATGTCCTCCTGTTTTATCAACTTACTATCAAATTGTTTTCAAACTATCATGAAACTTAAATATTCAAATGTAAACTGATTCCCAACAGATAGTCAGACACATGTGCATTCCTTTGTTTATTTTCTCTGAACCTGTACCTGAGAAGCTCCCTGCTATGTAATCACATGTTCAAGATCTTATACATATTTGAATTCTTACAGGAGAAATAGCATGTTCTTAGAAAACCATGACCCTTGCTTTGTGCATTTCTAGTCTGAAAACAATGGTAATTTGCAAACTTTCTGCAGAAACAAAACTGATAGTACACTCAAGTATTAAGGTTATTTTCCAATTTAAACTAATCCTCTGTTTATGTTTTTATTCTTCTTTATGGCAGATTTTCAAATGATGTAATTGGCAACACTAATCAGTCAGTAGAATTTCTGTGAGAGTATAGCTGTTATATTACAGCTAGAAAAAACAGTAATGTATGAAGAGATTTTTTTCTGTACAAAGGTTAGTTATATTTAAAATTTAAAAACTTAAATGATATGTACAACTGAATTTTAAGTACATTTATCACTAGCTAAAATACTTATCAGTTAGTAGAAAAGTATTTTATATTGTGACTAGTTAATAATTTTCATCAATGGAGTAGGTAGCTATAATTTTTTAAATGAATTTCCATATTTCAAAAAAGAAAACAAAATTTTTCTACAATTTTCTATCAAATATTTGTGTAAGTGAGCATTTTTACTTTATTCTTGTTTTAAAACAAGTTACAGAAACAAACTTGATGTGAAACCAAATTTAAAACTGAGTTTGTCTGGTGTGAAGCCAAACATT
>CM053588.1:182291934-182306326 GCA_028646515.1 Pseudochirops corinnae | reverse complement strand
GTTTTATAATTCTATTTTTAGACTTTTCATAGTAATAGTAGTGTAAACTTTTATATTTCATCTTTATAATTACATGTGTAAATTTTAATTTGGAGCTTTTAGGGCAAAATTAATCATTTTTTGTAAGCAATTAATAAATAAGTCTAATAATATTATGAGTAGTATATGTAATTACCCTGGGGGTTCAAAACATTTTTTGTTTTTGTTCTTCTTGAAAGAGGTTCTCAGTAAAGTACACTGGGAATCGCTGATATAGGAACTCTCTTGCGAGGAAAATCTATCTACCAAAGCAGGATCCTTTTCTGAAATCTATAGTATTGGAGAGTTGTGTACAGTGGGATTGTGAGACTCAAAATAAATAAATATACAATAAAAACATAGGTAAAAATCCATTTTAAAAGTAAGTCAATGTGTGGTCCATCAGGGTCTTTATGTGTGGTCTTGGACTCCCAACTGCTATTTGAGTTTGACACCATTGTCACAGAGAAGTCAAATTATTTGTCCAGGCTCACAAAAGGCCAGATTTATAGCCACTATGTAACACTGATGGTATATCTAAGTAGGCTTACTAAAAGCAGTGTGCTCATACACATAGACATTTTACCTTTCAGGAATTCATTAATCCAATAAACTCCATTATCTAGAGTACTACCAAAATCTCTGAAGAAAGGGAAGAAAGGAAAAAAAAAAAAGATAACAAGCAACCAAGAAAACCTATTTATTCTTAATATATAAATGATTAAGTTCGGCTATGTATTTTGTCATTGTTGTTTTTTTCCTCACAACAAATTAGAAACAGTAAAACAGAAATAGAGACAGTAAAGGCAAATATGTTGACAACAGAGATTTGAGAGCCTGCTGTGAGAAAGAGAAAAACTATGTGAAACAGACAAAAGATCTCAAGTTGCACAGAATTCTAGGGCTATTTTGTATGAGGACAAATCGTCTGATGCACTTTAGTAGACATTTACAGAGAACATCTCTGTAATATGGAACAGGAAAAATGTCTTATGTGCATTAAGAAGACCCTGAGATAGCAAGAAGAATACAGCAATTACATTCAGTACAAGCTGTTTAAAAAACCAGGGAATTCTGTGGCACATTTTGTAAACATCTTTATCTGAAATGACTAAAATGGTTAGTAATGGATTGGTAAAAAGCTTTAGTTAAGTGGAAAATCTACTTATGTGGGATATTTAATTCCACCATCACACTGAATAACTGAGACATTATTGTATTGGTTTTCAACTTCACCTGGAAAGTAGATGTGGTAGCAATGAATGTGCCATTGGTAGCATACACAGAGTAAGCCATCAACTTACCACCATGAGGGAATTTAATTTTTTTTTTTAATTGGAGTGGGGCTTTCCTCCCCTTTGGAGAAAAGATGGATTTGTACTTTCATGCTCACATATCTTTGCACAGTCTCTACTGGGACTAAGATGCTTGGTGATTTTTAGTAAGTCATTTAACTTTATGAGCTTCTCAGTCTTTAAATGCATAAAATTACAATATTGTTTATTCAACCCATTTCACAGAGTTCTTGTGGGAATGCAAAGAAATGATATATTACATTGGTTTGAGTGAGAGCTGCCCCATGTAAAACCTCAGATATACAGAGCCTGTAGAAATTCAAGGCAAAGAGAACTAGAAATTTTAGATGAACCTCAAAAAAGTTTTATGTAAATATAGCATGCTTTATCCAGCCTGTGATTTCATCTGGGTTGTGGAACTTATAGTATGGAAAATGCTCTCACCATTACAGAATGACACTTTGTCTAAGTAATAGTCTCAATGTGTAACTTGAGGCACTGAGTTGCTCATAATCACAAAACATTTCTGTGTCAAAACAAGAATTAAATCCATTTTTTCCTGAATAACATTGTATTCATTATGCTACACTGTGTATAAGAGAAAAGTGTTGTCTATATTATTTTCAGTGGAACAGCTCTTGTCCTTCTTCCTTATAGGTGAATCATCAACTTGAGGAATCTGGACCACAGAAGTCAAAATTTAAATAGCAAGTAGATTCAGAAAAACAAGAAAAATGAGGGCAAAAATTCACATTTGAGTGCAGGCAATGATGTTTTTGGGGAAACAATGTTATAAGAAAAAACAAATGAAAAGTTCCTCCATTTTCTTACTATAAATGATAGTTTGGAGATTTTACCCATTTTGGTTTTCTTTTGAATTTTAAAATTTTTTAAAAAAATTTTATTTTTTCAGTTCCAAATTCTGTCCTATCTCCCTCACTGCCCTCCCCCCTCCTGAGAATGTAAGCCATCAAATGTAGGTTATATACCTGCAATTATGTAAAACATTTCCATATTAGTCATTTTGTATAAGACGACACAAAAGAAAAAAATGAAAGAGTGAAAATAGCATGTTTCAGTCTGTATTCAGTTGATTTCAGTTCTTTCTCTAGAGACAGATAGTATTCTTTATCATTAGTTTTTTTGGGATTGTCTTTGATCTTTGTATTCCTGAGAATAGCTAAATCATTCTTTATCTTCAAACAAACAAAATTGTTGTTACTGTGTTCAACGTTCTCCTGGTTTTGTTCATTTCACTTTGCATCAGTTCATTTAAGTCCTTACAGGCTTTTCTGAAATCATCCTGCCTGTCATGTCTCATAGCACAGTAATATTCTATTAAAATCATATACCGCAGCTTATTTAGTGATTCTTCAATTGATGTGCCTCCCTTCAATTTCTAATTCTTAGGCAACAGAAAAAGAGTTTCTCTATTTTTTTTTTTGTACAAATAGATCCTTTTCCCTTTTCTTGGATGTCTTTGGGATATAGCTCTAGCTGTTGGGTCAAAGGGTACGCAAATTGTAGTTTCATAGCTTTTTGTAATAGTTCCAAATTGCTCACGAGAATGGGTGGATATTGTCACAATTCTACCAACAATGCGTTAGGGTCCCAATTTTCCCACACCCCCTCCAATATAAAACATTTTCCTTTTTCATCATGTTAGCCATTCTGATAGGTATGAGGTGGTACCTCAGAGATGTTTTAATTTGCTTAAGGTATAAACATTTAGGTGTAAATTATGTACCCATTTTGACCTTATCTTTTTATATGGTACGAGATGTTGTTCTATACTTAGTTTATTTATGCCATGTTCTTTTCCAGTTTTCTGAGCAGTTTTTGTCAGGTAAGGAGGTTATGTTCCAAAAGCTTGGATCTTTGTGTTTATTACATACCAGATTGCTATGGTCATTTACTATAATGTAATTCATACTTAATCTATTCCACTGGTCTACTACTCTATTTCTTAGATAGTACTAGATTGTTTTGATAATTATAGTTTTATAATACAGGTCAGGATCTGGTATGGTTAAACCAGCACATTTTTTTTTTTCTCATTAATTCCCTTGATATACCTGAGCTTTTGTTCTTCCAGATGAATTTTGTAATTAATATTTCTAGCACTGTAAGATAATTTTCTGACAGTCTGATTGGTATAGTACTGAATAAATAGATGAATTTAGGTAGAATTTTCATTTTTATTATATTGGCTCAGCCTGTCCATGAGCAATTAATATTTTTCCAATTGTTTAGATCTGACATTATTTGTGTGAAAAGTGTTTTATAGTTGTGTTCATATACTTCCTAGGTTTGTTTTGGCGGGTGGACTCCCAAGTATTTTATATTGTTTATAATTATTTTACGTGGAATTTCTCTATCCCTTGTTGCTGGACTTTGTTGGTAATACATAGAAATACTGATGATTCATGTGGATTATTTTTATAACCTGCAACTTTGCTGAAGTTGTTAATAATTTCAGGTAGTTTTTTTTACTTGATTCTCTAGGATTTTCCAAGTACAATATCATCTACAAAGAGTGATAGTTTTGTTTCCTCATTACCTATTCTCATTTCTTTAATATCTTTTTCTTCTCTTATTGCTAGAGCTAAAATTTCTAGAACAATATTAAATAATAGAGATGATAATGGGCATCCTTGCTTCACCCTTAATTGTACTGAGATGGCTTCTAGCTTATCCCATATATGGACAATACCTGTTGATGGTTTTGGATAAATACTATTTATAATTTTAAGGTAAACTCCATTTATTCATATGCTCTCCAGTAATATTAATAGAAATAGTGCTATATTTTGTCAAAGGCTTTTTCTGCATTTATGGAGATAATCATAATATTTCCATTGGTTTTGTTATTGATATGGTTAATTATGTTAATAGTTTTCCTAATATTGAACCAGCCCTGAATTCCTGGTATAAATCCCACACAATCATAGTGGATGATCCTTATGATATATTGCTTTAATTTCTTTGCTAGTGTTTTATTTAAAATTTTTGCATCAACATTATTTAGGGAAATTGGTCTATAATTTTCTTTCTCTATTGGGCTCTTACTGGATTGGGTATTAGTACCATATTTTTGTTTTTGCTAGGTCAAAGGGTATGCATCATTTTACAGTGTTTTAGGCATAGTTCCATAGAATGGTTGAATCAGTTTACAACTCCACCAATGACACATTAATGTCTAATTTTTCCCATATGCCCTTCACCATTTATCATTTCTTTTTCTGCCCTATAAGCCAGTCTAATAGGTATGAGGTAGTACCTCAGAATCATTTTAATTTGCATTTCTCCAAACAATAGTGAGTCGGATATTTTTTCATATGTTATAGATACTTTGATTACTTCATCTGAAAACTTCATATCATTTGATCATTTATCAATTGCAGAATGGCTCTTATTTGTATTAATTTGACTCAGTTCTTTGAGAAATGAAGCCTTTATCAGAGAAACTTGCTTCAAAATTGTTTCACAGCTACTATTGGTAACTGAATTTCACTCCACTCTAGTGCTTCCACCATTTATTTTGTTCTTTTTCTCCTTTCACTCTGTCCCTCTTTAAAAGTGTTTTGCTTCTAACTATTCCCTCTCCCAATCTGCCCTCCCTTCTATCACCTTCTCCTTTCCCCTGCCCCCTTTCCTCCTTTCCTATAGGGTAAGATAGATTTCTACACTCAACTGAATATAAATGTTATTCCTTCTTTGAACCAATTTGATGAGAGTAAGGTTCACTACTACCCCCTCACTTCCCTCTTCCCCTCAATTGTAAAATTTTTTCTTGCTTCTCTTATGTGAGATAATTTACCCCAATTTTACTTCTCCCTTTCACTTTCTCTTATTCCATCTTTCTCACCCCTTAATTTAATTTTTTAGATACCATTTCTTCATATTAAACTTATACCCGTACTCCCTACACAAACACACACTCACACACACATGTATATGTATGATATATATATATGTATATATATACATATATATATATATATTTCTAACTGCCCTAATAATGAGAAAGTTTTTATGACTTACAAGTATCATCTTCCCCTGTAGGAATGTAAATAGTTTTACCTTATTAAATCCCTTGTGCTTCTTGAGTTTTCTATTTGAAAGTCAGAATTTCTATTCAGCTCTGTTCTTTTCATCAAGAATGCTTGAAAGTCTTCCATTTCATTAAATGTCCAGTTTTTACCCTGAAGAATTTTACTCAGTTTTGCAAGGTAGGTGACTCTTGGTTTTAATCCTAGCTTCATGCCCTCCAGAATATCATATACCAAACTCTGAGATCCCTTAATATAGGATCTCCCAAGTCTTGTGTTATCCCTTCTATGGCTCAACAATACTTTAATTGTTTCTTTCTGAGGATTTGTAATGTTTTCTCCTTGACCTGGGAACTCTGGAATATAGTTCTTGGGAGTTTTCATTTGAGGATCTCTTTCAGGAGATGATCAATGGATTCATTCAATTTCATTTTACCCTCTGGTTCTAGAATATCAGGACAGTTTTGCTTGATAATTTCTTGAAAGAAGATATCAAGGCTCATTTTTTGATTATAGCTTTCAGGTAGACCAATAACTCTTAAATGATCTCTCCTGAATCTCTTTTCCCAGTCTGTGGTTATTCCAATGAGATAGTTCATATTGTCTTCCATTTTTTCATTATTTTGCTTTTGTTTTATAATTTCCTGATTTTTCATGAAGTCATTAGCTTTCATTTGCTCAATTTGAATTTTTAAGAAATTATTGTCATCATCATCATCATAATTATTTGTTTTTTGGAGGGGGGGAGGCTGGGCAATTGGGGTTAAGTGATTTGTCCAAGATCACATGGCTAGTAAGTGTTAAGTGCTTGAGCCAGATTTGAACTCAGATCCTTCTGACTCCAGGGTCAGTGCTCTATTCACTGTGCCACTTAGCCACCCCAGAAATTATTTTCTTAGGTGAGCTTTTGTACCTCCTTTTCCATTTAGCCAATTCTACTATTTAAGGAGTTTTTTTTTTTTCCCCTTAGTGAATTCTTGTGCATCTTTTTCCATTTGGCCAGTTCTGCTTTTTTAAGGTATTTTTCTCCTTGTTGGTTTTTTTTGTACCCTTTTTGCCATTTTCCTAACCTGATTTTTAAGGTGTTATTTTCCTCAGTATTTTTTGTGCCTCCTTTACCAAGTTATTGACTCATTTGTCCTGATTTTCTTACATCACTCTTATTTCTCTTCCCAAGTTTTCCTCTCTCTCTGTTACTTGATATTCAACATTCTACTTGAGTTCTTTCATGGCCTGAGACTAATTCATATTTTTCTTGGAGGCTTTGGATATTTGAACTATGACTTTGTTATCTTCTTCTGAGTTCTTTGATCTTTGTTGTCACCATAGCAACTTTCTACAGTCAGAATTTTTTTCTGTTTCTCTTGTTTGCTAGCTTACTACTTGATTTTTGATTCTTTGCTAAAGTAGTGCTCTATTTCCAGGGCGGACAGCATGCTGTCCCAAGCTTCAGGGATTCTGTCTAGAGACCTGTAGGTTTTCAGTTCTTCCAAGGTAGTAGGACCTAAGGAGAGATGTTTATTCCTCTCCTGGCCTGTGCTTTTGTCCGTGAGTGATCACAGGCACTCTTTTCTACCCTGAAACTTTGAGGAGGGTTCCCATGACACTATGGTCACAAGTATGGGCAAAGCAATACAGCCCTGCCTCAGTACTAGCAAAGAAAGCCTTACAATCTCTTTCTGACCAGTTGTTTAACCCCTTTACCATCTGTGGGCTGAGAGCTCCAGAAGTAGTTGCTTCTGCTGCTGATCCAGTCACTCCCACAGCCTGCTCATGGTTTGCTGGGGCAGAGTTTGTACTGGCGCGGCCTGTATCGAACTATGCTGCGCTCTTACCCAGCTGTGACAGACTTTTCCTGTTGATCTTCTAAGTTGTCTTTGGTGTTTGTGGGTTGAGAAATCTGGACACTGCGACTTCTACCACTGATTCAGTTGCCCTGAGACCTGCTGCTGGTTTGCTGGGGCTATGGCTGTGCTAAGGTGACCAGCACTGGACTGCGTTCCTCTCTCACCCTGATGCAGTCAACCTTTCCTGCAGACCTTCTAAGTTGCCTTGGGCTGGAAAATTTTGCACTTCATCCTTTTGTGGGATCTTCTGCTCTGGAATTTGTTTAGAGTCATTATTTAAAAGTCTTTGGAAGGATTTGGGGGAGAGCTCAGGCAAGTCCCTGCCATTACTCTGCTATCTTGTATCTGCCTCCTTGGTTGACATTTTTAAAGAAAAGTTCTCAAATGCTTCTTTACCTTCTTAAAAAGAGTATATGGGATGCAATTTTTCCATTTTCTTTTATGTCTCTGGATTTTCTTACGTGTCTAGCATTATTTTAGACTATACTCCATTTATGCCCATAAGATATTATGATATTCTTAGTGTAAATGCCTTTACACTGATGTAGTTTTAGATTCTTTTGTGTCTTTTACATAATTTTTCTGTCTTTTTCTCACTGTCCTGCTATCTCATATCTTTTCTCACTGTTGTGAGACTTGTCTCCATCTACTTTTGTACTTCTACCTTGCTGAGGGAAAGGGAAAAAAAGGTTAAAAATTAAAAACAAACATGGGGAGAAGCAATAGATAATGGGGAAGGTTTAGAATATGTAACAATAAGAAACAATAACATTTATTTTCAAAAATGGATCATTTTGAGTAAAATAGAGAAAACTGTGTACAGTTTTGCTAGTATCTAGGAGCTTAATTTCAGAGGCTAAAGAGAGGAACAGTATCTCTCCTACCACCATATAGTATCAAATGTTTTCTAAACAGGTCATCATATAGAAAGGCAGGAAGCACTTTGGAGCTAACAAGCCACTGTATACACAAAAGGACAGATATACTAGCAAAGCCTATTATAGCATATTGAGTATGACAGTTGCATATTGGATGAAGACTCAAAAATTTAAAAAGGAACCAATAAAATTTAATTTTTTACTTAAGGATATCTAGAAGTGAGAATTCAGCTTTGACTTTGCTTATATGTCTGGTCTAACATTTCATACTTTTGCCACTTAAAAGAAGCAATGTCATATGTACGTGTATATATGTATATGTGTATGTATTCATCTGTATCTATATATAAATATACTCATGCTTAAGTGTAGCCTTCTGGGTATGGAAAGGCAGGGAAGGTGGGAAAAGAACAAAGTAAAAAGTGCACAGCATAGAAAAAGAGAAAACTTACAAGGAAGCAAAGAAAAGATGGACAGCTCAGAACACAATGTGTAGTATTTATTATATAGACTTTCTTGAAATGGAAATTTATTGCTATACATTTTGAATCTTCTCCCATTCTTCTGTGTACAGGACAATCATTTTTTCTTTTCTTATTTTGCACTTAAGTTTCAATACTTAAGTTTATAATTTTTCTTTTCTTATTGTGTATTTAAGTTTTAGTATTTAAGTCTAAAAAAAAAGTTCCAAAGTTCCTAGACCAGTTTGTGAGATATAGTGATACAAAATATTGTTCTAATTTTACCTTACATAAAAACAAACAAAAATTAATCAGTTTCTAAGAAGCTAGGGGCAGTGACTAATGGGTAGATAAGAAGTTGCCTTTTATTTATATTCACAAATCTAAACTTGGGGATTTTGAACATTACATTTAGTTGAGGGGGGTAAAATGGAGAAAAATAAAAAGAAGAAATGTGAAAATCTATTTTCTTGGACTGGAATCTATGGGAAATTTTTATCTTCACATTCTCTAGAAGTAATGTGGTTGAGGAGGTCTACTCACACCAATTTCTGGAGAATGTAAGTATGATAAACAGCAACAAATAACAAATAATAGGTTTTTCCTATTGCCTAAGTGTATAACTTATTTTTAAAATCCCTACGAAAATCCTACCTTCCAAAGGAAGTCTTTCATACCCTTTTTCATACCAGTGCTTTCTTTCTTTGAATTATTTCCAATTTATTGAGTATATAGCTTTTTTTTGTATGTATTTGTTTGCATGTTGTCTTTCCCTTTAGGTGGTAAGCTCCTTGAGGGCAGGAACTGTCTTGTTCCTCTTTTCTGTATTCCCAGCATTTAGTATAGTACCTGGCACATGATAGATGGTTAATAACTGTTGACTGAATTGGACTGAATTTTCAGTACCTGTCCTCCCATGTGTGGAATTCTTTCCTCCCCCATCTCCATTTCCTGGAGTTCCTGGTTTCTTTCAATTCCCTTTTAAAAATCCCACCTTCTATTAAAAGCCTTTGTTAAACCTCCTTAATGTTAATACCTTCCATCTGATGATTATATCCAATTTATAATGTACATATATTATTTATATACTTACTTGTTTGCATATTGTCTCCACCATTAAATGTTGAGCTCCATGAAAACATCAGAACGAGAGCTTTTTGACTTTTGTTGTATCTCCAATGCTCACACAGCACCTGACACAAAGGAACACTAGTTATATAGCCTATCGACATCTTCCTTTATTCTTTTTATCTTCTGTCATTTCAATTGCTACGTACATAATATTCAGATCCCCCTAGTCACCTTTAGAGTTTGAATATTCTCTAGCTCATCAGTGTTCTTAAAACCAAGCACAATATTCCAGATTTTCGACTCTATTTTTAATCAGATGCTCTTAACCAGGGGTTGATGAAGTTGTTTTCTTTTTAATTTTTTGATAATTATATTTGAAAATAATTGGCTTTCTTTATAATCATAAATATTTTAAACATTTATAAACATTATTCTGATAAAGGATCCATAGGTTTCACCAAACTGCCAAACAGGTATAGAGTGGAGGAAGTATTAGAAAAGGAGAAAAATAGATAACCTACCATGAGACCTTTGAAAACAAGATCTTTAAAAGGTGTTATCTTTTAGTTTCCTGATAGAAGAAGAAAGAATAAGAAGCTTTTTAGGGTTGGTGAAGTCCCAGCTTCTGTGAATATAGCAACTTGCCACATTTGGAAGATTTTGACACAAATAAGGAAAAGACAAGAATACAGAAGTATTAGGCGGTTATGTGGTATTGTGTAAAGAACACAACATTGCTCTTTGCATTAGGAATATGATTTGATATCAAAGAACATGGATTTGGGTTGGAGCTGTGTGACCTTTTGGCAAGGGATTCAAGAAACTCTTTAGGGTTCAATTTCCTCATTTGTAAAATTAAGAGTGTAGCACTTACTCTTTGCTGGGTTGTTGTGAAGAAAACAATTTGTCAACAGGAAGGAAGGGAAGGATATTTTGTGTAACGTGAGGTATTTGAAGTGCTAAAGGTAACCAGTATTACTGCTGAACATTCCTTAAATTCAGAAATATTGTTAAGTCTTAAAAGTTTCTTGAAACAACTTGTTTGGTTCCTCCCTAGGATTTGGGCAAGGTTAATTGTGAAGATATGAAATCCTTTGAATTACTCAGAAGGAGAACCATATCCAAACATAAGACGCATCTGACTGACAATGAAGAGCCAATAGTATAAAGCAAATACAGTTTCCTTGGACATATGGGTGTCCCAGGAGCATCTGTTGAAAGAAGAGACAGCTGCATATTTTATGACTAATGATGTATTAGACACCAGGTATTAAAATGTAGAGTCTGAGAAGAGCAGTGGATGATTTTCCCTTAACTCAAAAAGCCAAGAAAAAAATAACCTTTCTCTGAAGGAAACAGTATCCTGAAGTTTGTATTGGAGACGTTTTTTATTAGAACCAGCAAGTAAGGGCAGATGTCTCATATTGTGACAAATCCTAGCTACCTTTGATTGAGAAGTTCTTCTAAGAAGACTTATTATACAGCACAATATTGGTTTAATATGTTTTTTTTATGGATGAAGTCAAAGACATTGTTACAATCTTTCTTCACACTCACTAAATGTTCCCAGATAGGTAATGGGCAGCCAATTGCTCTGAGAATACTAATGATGGTAGACAAGATACACTTTTCTAGTCAAATGGGCTAGGAGATTACTCATTTTCTTTAGCATAACAAACGGACTTGTCAAGGATAAACAGAAGGAAGTCATAAAAGGGAGACACCTGTTATGGCTTTCTCACAGATGTGCTTGCATATGGGCCAAAATGCACACACATAAAATTCTTTAATTATTATCTAGCGCAGCAAATTAATTGCTCTACAGCCACAAGAGTGTCACCCAGGAAAGAACTGTATGGCAGGCAGTAAAATATTTTAGCTATCCCTTCTAGCACTTCTCTAATGAAGGTCCTGTCAGTGGTTCCCTTATAAATCTTGATTTTCCAGGGGTTAGACCAAAATCAGCTCTGGTCTGCAAATTGTCATATGTTCATGGGCCATAGTCTTTTTTTTTAAGATCCAATTTATTTTAAACCTATTTGGTCACTGTAAGCATAAATTACCGGGATTCATTTTTAAACTCTGAATGAGATACTATAAATTACCTTTTAAAGGTCCAGGAAGCATATGAAAATCCTAAAGAAAAAAAAAAAGTAAAGAAGAGAAAGAAAAGAAAGATAATAATGGAATAGACATTGGGGAGAACATTAGCCTGGGCATAAGACGATCTGAGTACTTGATTACACAAACAATGCTACAGTGATATACAGTCATTGCTTCCACATTGGGGTGCCCCCGTGATCTGGAAAGTTCTCATGTTTTTGACCCTTCCTTCATAGCAGAGAAGAAATATGAAATTTTTTTCTTTTATGGGTTGTTTGCAGCACTTTATTTTAAAATTTGGGTTAAGTATTTAGCCATAGGCTATATTATACAATGCTATACATATATTTTATGAATTTCTGAGTTTCTAAACTTTTTCTGTGTCTTCTGCTGGTCTTCACATGTCATCTGTGCCTTCTACAAACCTCCCAAAAATTCCAATTTAATTTATTATGTCAATGCAAAATTCATTGAAACCATGAGGGAGAAAATCACAATGTGGAATGGATAATTGTGGTAAAAGGAAAACTAGATTAATAATCAGAAAACCTGGACATAAGTTTCAGCACCAACACTCATAAAATGGGTCACTAAAACAACAACAACAACAAAAACAAACAAAAACCCAACAATTTAACTCTTCTGAGCCATAATTCCTTCATCTATAAAAAGAAAATATTAATATTTATAATAACTTCTTTATAGAATTCTAGGGTATAGCATATATTCAGGAAGGACTAATACCTCTGGTGATTTTGTACTATTTCCTTCCCCTCCCTAGACTTCAGAATCCTTGCCTGTAAGGAGGCACGGATAAAGCCCGCTTTATCAACTTCACAGAGTGGTTGTCAAGGACTTCCTAAAATACAAAGTACTTTGTTGACAAAGTGGCATGTGATATGTCTTACAAACATCAGGGTTTTTGGAAACAGAAAATCAGAATTTGATTTCTGACTGTTACTTGCTAACAGAAATGACCTTGACCAAATTAACTTCTCTGGGCCTCAGTTTCCTTCACTTCAAATGGAAATGTATTGGATTAAATAATTCTAAAGATCATTCCTGTCTCTAAATTCCATGATTTTGATGATGATCTGAAGACTTGAAGGGGATTATTTTTTTTTAATATTCATTTTAGGAGTTAGCCAAGTTACAGAAACCTCTAATAGTGGAGCATAACTGTAGATAACATTTTAAATAAAATTTTTAGAGATTCTAGATTCTCCCCTCACCTCTTACATATTTGTATCCACCATAGCTCCACACCACAAAGTTGGCTTCTTGAATTACTTGGATTTAGGTTCAATGGTTTCTGGCTTACCCTCGTCACTCTGTCACAGGAAGTAAACATGTAGATGACACAATCTCCTTCAGTTTCTCATATTTCACACTCTCAATTGATTATATTTTCCTCAGCGTTTCCCCAGACTACTTCTGACCAAAAGTATTAGGATTACCTGTAATGGAGATTTCACCCAACCCTCCATGTCTACCAACATGTTGAGGACAACATGTTTGAAATATTTGAAGTTATTGAGGAAGGTAATGATAGAGTTCTTTAGCGTCAGGGGAAGACAAAGAGTAGATTCCATTAGAATATTGTTTTTTAAAAAAATTGCCTGTACCTACTGAATGGTGAGTGTGATAAATTTGCCTTAATGAAATTTTGTTACCCAGTATAGAATATTTGATTACAAACTCCTGATCCCACATCCCACTAGCTAGCCTCTTGCACTTAGTTATGCTCCAGATTTAAACCTTGCTGCCTCTGCATCCACTGCTAATTTTTCTCACTCATTCAGGACCTTCATGGGAAATTCCAGTTATGAATGAATGAAAGAAATGCATTTATTAAGTGACCAGTATATGCCAAGCACTGGGCTAATTCTAAGGATACAAAAAACAAAAACAAGATAATCCTTGCCTTCAGGCAGTTTACATTCCAATAGGAGAGGCTACACACAAACAGATAAAGTATCCAAGGGCAAAGGAGTTAAGGCCTGGAAAATCTTAATGACTGTGAATAGAAATGTAAGCTATGGTAGTGTTGATTCAACTTCATTTCCTAAAGCAAAATATGGGAAAAGAAGAGACAGGGGAATGATACTAGCATCAAAGGGAAAGCTTAAAATAGAATGAATATGAAGGCATCGTCCCAGGGAATATTGAGTTGACTGGCTTATTTCACTTCAGTCACAGTCATTGGGCATCCAATTAACCAGGACAATCAGTAGCAGGGTAGAAGGTGGTCTGGGGAAAGAAAAGACTGTATAGTTTAAGGGAATGTCAAGCAGTGAACGTTAGGTCCTTCTTTTCATTCAAACATCACTACAACTAAGTGCTTTTAATTCCAAGACCTATATCTCTGTGACCAAACTCTGCAAGAGCTTTTGTGATTCTGCTCTTACTCTCATTCTACTACTTGCGCCAGAACAATATGGCTAAAGCCTCTCACCCTTTTTATCAATGTGAGAATTATTTGAGCAGCATCATATGTTGTTAGATCCATTGATTATATTACCGTGCTTTGTTTCTCTGAGAACTAAACTAGTCTAAATTTCAGTTTTCTCTCTTTTTAAATGAAGGAAGAAGGGAGTAGAAAAACTGTTCTCTACACTCTTTCCAACTTCCTGACTAAAGCATTTTCTTTTTTTTCTTTTTGTTTTA
>CM053588.1:182263080-182283068 GCA_028646515.1 Pseudochirops corinnae | reverse complement strand
TCAGTTTGTATAAGCCTCTCCAGGTGAATATGAAGACAATCTCCTCCCCATTTCTTATAGCACAATAGTGTTCCATTATATTCATATACCACAACTTGTTTAGCCATTCCCCAATTGATGGACATCCCCTTAATTTCCAATTTTTTGCCACCACAAAGAGAGCTGCAATAAATTTAATATTTAATTTTCAACTGTATTTAAAGTGAAAATATACCAAAGGTGTGTGTGTGTGTGTGTGTGTGTGTGTGTATGTGTGTGTGTACACATGAAAATGGAGGTTACTCTTTCTTTCATACTCTTAAATTTTTCAGGATGTTATTCTTTCCTGGTTTTCCTTCTGCCTATTTGACTGTTCCTCCTCTATCCCCTTTGCCAGAGCCTCCTCTAGATCACGTCCTTTAAACAAAGTATCTCTCAGGGTTCCTTTCTTGGTCCTCTTTTCACCCTCTTCACCCTCTTCACCCAACAGAGTCGCTCCTACGTGGCCCTGAACTATCAGCTGCAGCTGGACTGTGACCTGCTGAAAGAGAAGTGGGAGGAGTTGCGGCAGTCTGGGGACAGCCTTGAGCAAGACATCTTAGAGATGAAGCAGAGGACCCTCTGGGGACACAGGGTTCCAGCTGTCTTCCTGGTGTGGGTTCTTCAGGTTGATTTCATGCTTTTTGATTTATTTTTGGAAGTAAAATTCAGGACCTCTGTGTCTGCAGAGACACAAGCTTTTCTGGAAGCTGCTTTTCCAAGGCTTAGTTGCCTGCCCTTTCTGGCCCTGTGGTTTTTCCTCCACCCTTTTCTCTCCTTCTAGCCCACCTGTACTGTTAAACTTGAGGCCCTGTCCCTAGCTTGGGGAGGGGTGGAAGAATATTGCACTATGACATCTACCTCTGGCCCTATAAGGAAGACAAAAATGCCCCACAGAGCTCACACATAGTATCAGGACCCAAAGCCAATTGCCAATACACAACAATTAGGGTCACCTGGGCAGGCCAGGATTGACCTGGGCAGATTTGAGCCTATGGGGATCTAGCACAGAATCTAAACCAGACCCTGGAGCTGAGCAATAAATCCTCTTGGAATATGATGATGGGAGTATAATGAAGACATTATCTCCAAGGATGGTTCTTCTGAGAGACACTGCCAGATCACCAGAGAAGAATGCTGGCTCCAGGAATGCGCTCACTTAATTATTGCCGCTCCCAAAAGTGTCATCTGGTGCCGCTGGCACAGCTTCTTCCCATTCTCTCCTGTTTCTCTATACATGGACCTCAAAATCCTATTAAATCCATGCCTTTTACCTTTAAAAAAAAATCACCATCTTCACTTGGTGATCTCATCAGCTCCCTATGCTGATGATTCTCAAATCTCTATTTCCTGCGACAGTCTCTCTGTTGAGCTTCAATCTCACATCTGCAACTGTCTTTCAGATATCTCAAATTAGATAGCCAGTAGAAGTCTGAAACTCAATAGATGCCAAACAGAACACATTATCTTAACTGCACCCCTCCCCACCTCTATCTTTCCTATTATAGTAGAAGGCAACATCATCTGCCCAGTCCCTCACACTCACAACCTAGGAGTCATCCCCGATTCCTCATTATCTCTTATCCCTCATATCCAAGTTGTTGATTTAACCTTTGTATAATCTCAAAGTTTTCTCCTTCTCTCCTCTAATACTATCACAACTCTAGTGCAGGCCCTTATCACCTCCTGCCTGGATGATTGCAATGGCATTCTGGTGGGCCTCCCTGCTTCAAGTCTCTCCTCACTCTAATTCATTTAGTCACTAAAATGATTTTGTAAAACCACAGGTTCTATCATATCACCCTGTAACCAAAACTATACTGACTTCTTATTATCTCCATGAGCAAAAAAAAAAAATGCTCTATTTGCCATTCATAGCTCTTTATAGCTTAGCCCACTCCTATCTTTTCAGTCTCTTTTCACCTTGCTCCCTAAAGTATATTCTTTGATCTGATGACACTGGCCTCCTTGTTATTCCAATAACAAGATACTTTCTGACTGTTCTCCTTGCCTGGAATGCTGTCCCTTCTCTTCACTGACTATTGACCATTCCGAGTTCCTTTAAGTCCCAACTGAAATCTTCCCTTCTATAGAAAGGCTTCCTCAACGCTTCTTAATTCCAGTGCCTTCCCTTCATTAATGATTTGCTATTCATCCAGTATATAACTCGCTTTTTATGTATTTGTTAGAATGCTGTCTCCCCTATTAATTTATAAGTTCCTTGAGGATGGGGCTGTCTTTTGCCTTTTTTTGTATCCCCAGCATGCAGCACAATATCTGGCACATAATATGTACTTATTAAATATATATTGATTGATATGTCTATTAGATACATATGTACTATGATGTATTATATAAATATGTATATGTTTATGTGTATAGATGTGTATGTATATATGCATGTGCATATGTTTATGTATATGTATCTATTCTACAACATCTTCTAGAAATAACATCCCCAAAAGTGGTTGTATTCCATCCATCCATCATAGGGGATGGAATGCTAAAGCAGAAAAATCAAAGGATAATTGCTATAACAGGCAAGTTTGGCCTTGGAGTACAAGAATAAGCAGGGCAGAGACTAATGGAATTTTTTCAAGATAATTCACTGGTCATAAAAAAAAAACAAAAAACATAAACTAAAACTAAAACAAAAAAACACCTTTTTTCAACAACCCAGAAAGCAACTCTACACATGGACATCATTAGATGGTCAATACTGATATCAGACTGATCATATACTTCACAGTCAAAAGTGGAAAAGCCCTATGTAGTCAATTAAAACAAGACTTAAAGCTGATTGTGGCTCAGAACATGAGCAGGGCTCTCTTACAATGCCCATGTGTGTTTCTGGGTTGCAGTCTAGGGATAAAGAGGAGTGGTAGCAGGAACACAACCCTGATTACAGGTTCAAGGTAGAAAAGAATGTATATGGTTTCTCACAAACCACAGGACAAGCCAGGAGAGCAGTGACCATACCACCCCTTAGAGCAGCAGTTGTCAACCTGTGGATTATGTTCAATTTGTAACAATGAAAATACATCCTGCATATCTGATAGATTCATAACAGTAGCAAAATTACAGTTATGAAGTAGCAGCAAAAATAATTTTATGATCGGGGATCACCACAACATGAAGAACTGTATTAAAGAGTCACGGCATTAGGAAGGTTGAGAACCACTGCCTTAGAGCACATGATGACAAGGAAGGTCAAAAAACAAACTCCAAAGACAATCAAGTCAAAACAGCTATATGCAAAGCCTCAAGAAAATTGTGAATTAGGCTCAGGTCCCTAAAAGAAGAATTCCTGAAAGATATATAAAATGATTTTAAAAATAAAATGAGAGGTATAGGAAAATCTTGGAGGGGGAGGGGAAATGAGAGAAAAGAAAGAAAATCATCAACAAAGACTCAACAGCTCAGTAAAGGGGACACACACACACATACACACACACACATGCACACACACATATTGAAGAAAATAACATCTTAAAAAATTTAATAGGTCAAATGCTAAAGAAGTACAAAAATACATTGAAGAGAAGAACTCAAAAAGCAGAACTGGCCAAATGGAAAAAAAAAGACAGATAAAAATTCACTGAAGAAAACAACTCCTTAAAGAGCAAAGCCAAACAAAATCTCAACGACCAAAAAAAAAAAAATTCTTTAAAAATTAGAATTGAGCAAATGGAAGCTAAGAGACATCAAGAAACAATCAAACAAAATCAAAAGAATGAACAGATTGAAAAAATGTGAAATATCTGATTGGAAAAGAATTATTGAATTATTGAAACTCATGATAAAACAAAAGCCTAGACATCATATTTTCAAGTAATTATCAAGATAAACTGCCCAGATATCCTAGAACCAGAGGGTAAAATAGAAATTGAAAGAATCCACCAATCACTTCCTTAAAGAGATCTTAAAATGAAAATTACTGGGGATATTTATAGTCAAATTCCAAAGCTCTCAGGTCAAGAAGAAAATATTGCAAGCAGACAAAAAGAAACATTTCAAATAACATGAAACTTTAGTCAAGACAGCACAAGATTTAGCAGCTTATACATTAAAAGACAAGATAGTTTTCAATATAATATTCTGGAAGACACAAGAGCTAGGATTACAACGAAGAATCACCAACCCAGCAAAAATGAATATAATCCTTGAGAGGAAAAAAAATGGATATTTAATGAAATTGAGGGGTTTCAAGGTCCTCATCACCCCTCATCAGGACTATTGCAACAGCCTCCTAATTAGTCTTCCTGCTATCAGCTTCTTCTTTCTCCAATCCATCCCCCATGTACTTTCCTATTTTAAGTTCTTAAAACATAAGTCTGGATTTTTTTGCTCAAGAATCTTCAGCGGTTTCTACTTTCCACTAGGATAAAATACAAACACCTTTCTTTGGCTTTTAAGGTTAAACTTGCCACCAACCTTATCTTTTCAGACTGATTTCACATTATGCCCTCTTTCTAGGATACGTTGAAATTGACCTACTTGTTCTTTCATGGTACACATCTTTCCCTTCTCCCACCTCTGTGCCTTTGAATATCCCCTACATCTGCAATAAATTCCTTCATTCCCACCTCATCTTGGATGGAATCATATCTCCCTTTAAGATTCAGCTGAAATGTGACTTACTACATGTGACTTTTCCTGAAACTCTCTAGTTCTTAGTAGTCAGAATCCCCATGCTAAGACCACACCCCTCTTTTTACTATTAAAAGACACTCTGTTTTCCAGAGCTAAGGCCAAGAAAGAAAGGTGTACCCTGAGCTTGGCATAACAACAATCCTTTTTGTTTACCCTCTGGATGAATTCAGCTACAGCAAAATCCCAGAATTATTTCATACCAGCATTAGGCAGTCCCTGACCTTGGACAAGTACCTGCAGAAGCCATGCTTTTGTAGTGAAGCCTTATGAATCAAACTTGTCTCATTGTTGCTGTTACCCCTCACTGTCAGAGCTGTAGCTTACTGTGTGCCATTGGTATATGTATTAACACCTGCTCACACTAAGAGCGGTTTTTCTTGGTATCAGAGGAGGCCTCAACATATGTGCCTATTTTCCTACTCCCAATGGAATAAAGGAAGCTTTTTGTTTATGACTACTGCTATTTCTTTGGTTTTATTATTTTTCAGAGTTAACTGTAGTTGTAACAACCTATGCTAGATTTTTGGTATTTTTAGAATTAATGGTTATTGCAAAACTTTTGTGACTCTTTGGTCACTTGTTTTCAGGGTTGACAAGACTTTCCCCCAGAATTGTTTGTGTTTATTTAGTATACATTTTGTATTCATTTATTAGTGTACCACCCCTACCACCTTTGAGGTAGAATGGTAGAATATAAGTCCTTTGAGGACAAGGACTCTTTTTGTCCTTGTATCCCTTGCACATAGTAAAGGTTTAACAAATGGCTATTAAAATGAATGAAATTGGAGTGGAAAGTGACAGAGAAATAAGGGTTTACTTTTAATGCAGTTACAGAGAAAGTTAGGAATTTTTAGAGGACTGTTGGCTTCCTGCTTCTCCATCTAGTATTATGCCACTGCATATGTGCATATATACATATGTATGTACATACACACATATACATATACACAGATATTTCTATTAGCTTACTTTATTGAGTATATCACCTAGATTCAATTCAATTACATTCAACAAATATGAATTCAAATTACATAGATAAATAAAAACACAGTGACTATATTGAGATAGCTTCCAGAAAGACCAGTATTGAGAACAGAGACAGTGTGTTGGGTGTGGATATCTGAAACAATCTCCTTTTCAGTATTATTGACTTCATTTTGGAAAGGCAATGTGGTGTAGTCTTTAGAGTGGCTTTATGTGGCTTCTTCAGTTTTTATCCCATCTTTGACACTGATGAGTTAGGTTCCCAGGACGTGACTTCTATGTCTTACCTTAGGGATGTAAGAGTAGACTTGTGAAATGGGTGGGTTATCATTCTACTCCTTTCAGTTTGAGTCCTTATTTGTCCACGTCCTTCCCAATTAATTTCCAATGATTCAATACCCAATATCATTTAATCAATACAAATCTATTCAATTTTACAAAAGTTCATTTTCTGGGAATATATAGCAAGAACAGAAGGACAGTGATGTCTAGATTCTTCAGTGCTTTGAGAGATAGCACGGTATGGTGGAAAGAATCAAAGTACTGGGGCAGCCAGATGTTGCAATAAATAGAGCACTAGCCCTGGTAGCAGGAGGACCTGAGTTCAAATCTGGCCTCTGGACGGTTAACACTTACTAGCTGTATGACCTTGGGTAAGTCAGTTAACCCCAATTGCCCTGCCTTCCCACCTCCACAAAGCAAAAAAAAAATTAAAAAATTTAAAAAAGAATCAAAGTACTTAGGTTTGTAAGTTGACTCATGCTTATTTTTTTGATAATGGGCAAACCAATTAACTTATCTGAAGCCTCAGCTTATTCATTTGTAAAATGAGAGGGTTGAACTAGCTATAAAAGGCCTTTCCTAGCTCATGAGAGAGACAGAAACAAGGAGATAATGAAAGACAGAGAGAAAGAGACAGAAAGAAATGAACATTGGGAGGAACAGAGAGAAAGAGGAGGGAAAGAGATATAGAGACAGACACCAACATAGACTCTGACATAGAAACACAGACACACACAGACACACACACACAGACATAGACACACACACACACACACACAGGCACATCAAAATAACACCTACCTAAAGTTTAAAAGTGCATGAATTCTTCTGTAGCTCTAACCTTTCGTTTCTCTGACTCCATAAGAAAGAAAAAAAGAGAATTTTTGATGCCCACTCATAAAAAAGTGTTGCACTTTGTCTAAATTATTATTTTAAAGATAAATTAAATGTCATTACACAGGAGCAATTTGGCTTTTCAGGTGCTGTGTGGAGAACAACAAGCACTGAAAAGGACAGCAACAATTGCAGAATAGCAGCAAGCACTAAGATAAAATATAAATGGGGAGAAGAAAAATCATATTCCCTAGAGGCCCAAGCTAATGCATAGCCAAAGATAATTGAAATTGAGCACAAGTTTACCCTGAACACATTCCATTTTCACCAAATGGAACCCTCTGATACAGTAGCATATGTACTTATTGAGAAATAAGTTCCCTAGCTTTTACTCCAAACTTAGCTAATTGAATTTATAATCCAAATTTCACTCTAAGGTGTCAGGTATCAGTCAGGAAAGCAGCAGGGTGGGAAGACAAGGGGGCTGGAATAGGAGTCAAGAAATTTGACTCTGTTATGTTAGCTATGTGATTCTGAGGAAGCCATTAAGTCATTGTGAATTTCAGTTTTTTATCTGTCCAATTCAATTTAACTCATTAAGAATTTATTATGTGTTTACTATGTGCTCAGCACCTTCTTAAACTCTGGAGATACAGTCAAAATCAAAATTATACCTGTCCCCAAGAAACTTCTATTCTACAAAGTATTATGGTTCTTGTTCTCCCTACACTAAAAGGATTGTAAGAATCAAGTGAAATAATAAATGCAGACATCATTTGTCAAGTATAATATGATGTTAAATTTTCTGACAAACGACACCATGTCAGACAACTTGTCTGAATGTAGATGGAAGCATCATATTAATTAAAGACATTCATTCTCATGTGTGCACCTGGACTCATTATACTTGACATTTCTGTGACAATTGAGAGAAAATTATATTGACAGACCTTTCTTGAGCATAATTACTCAAAAAGTACCATCCTAAATCAATTAGCAGTGGATTTCAGCCTCAGTTTTGTGATAAGGAAAATAATACTCAGAAAAGCAAACACCCAGAATTCTTAGATGCTAAAAGCAACGGTAATAGAAGAAGATGGTATCGTCCACCTCCACACAAATGCTTGGGATAGAGACACACTGAATCTTGTCATTGCCCATAGTGATTTTTGTTTGTACTCTCATATGGTTATTTTTATCTGTCTTTTTCATATCTATGCTAGAATATTGCTGCATTTCAAACTACAATGTTGAAGGAAACAACTACCTTGATGAGAACACAGATATATTTGAATATCTAAGTTTTGCATAAGCTTATATATGTATATACACATACACACATATACACACACATAGATATATATGTATATATGCACAGACATTCATACATTCATTCTTTGGTTATCTGAGCATAGGTCAACTATAGAATGAATGTAATAGCCCACATGCTGTTATTTGTTAAGATTGCAATAATTTTATATGAAAAGTATTTGGGAAACTAATTGCCCAATATATGAGAAAAAAAATCTGTTTCTAAAGCCTTTCTGTGATTTATCATATGCAAATATATGTTTATATGTTTATATATATGTATATGTGTGTGTATGTGTGTGTATATACACACACACACACATACACACACACATACGTTGTACTTGTCTGTTTTCTTAGGGTTCAGACTTCTATCAACCCAGCCAGAAAATCTCTTTTATTGGCAAATAGCTATAATAAATTTTGAGAACTTCATTCCCTTAGTGAGGTAATGTTATTTTCAGGTTCTCACTAAACAGTTATCTCTTTTTAAAATTAATTAAATGAATGAATGGATAGACAGACAAGGCAGAGTTTGGTAGGTGAATCCACCTTGACCTCAGAGACTTCCTGCCTGCTTGTTCTCTTATCCCCAGTTCAGGCGAAGAGCCCACATTGGACTCCAGGGTCTAAGCTCTATCTCCCTCAGCTTCCTTAGGGCCAAGGTCGAGGCCAGGGTCCCAGAATCAACTAGATCCTCCAGACCCTTGAATATTTCCCTACCCCACTCCCAGGTATAGGTGGGCCCCAAGATAAGGTTTCATAAGGAAACTCTGACCCACCTTAGCAGAGCAGAGAACCCAGGGACTGCCTCATGACTCTCTTCCTAGATATGAAAAGAGAAGGGCAAGACTTAGGTGAGAAACTCATCAACCATTTCCCCTCTCCCTCCATCCACCTATCTATCCATCCATTCAATCAACCAATCTATAAACACTGATTAAGTGTCTTCTATGTGTCTGTTACAGGGGATTCCAAATGAGGTAAAAGAAAGTCCCTGACCTCTAGGAGCTCATTATCGAAAGGAGGAGACAACAAGCAAATAAGTATGTACAATCAAGCTATATACTTGATAACTAGGTAATAATAAAATTAAGGATGGAACTAGAATTAAAGGGATTGGGAAGGCTTCCTTCAGAAGATGAAGTTTTAGTTGGGACTTGAAGGAAGCCAGGGAAGCCAGTAGATGGAGATTATGAGGGAAAGCATTCCAAGCAGGGGGGAACAAGCAAGAAAATGTCTAGAGTCCTTGGATAGATGGATAGATGGAGCATCTTGTCCCAGCAACAGCACAGAGGCCAATATCAAGGAGTAGAGGTGTAAGTAGGGAGTTAAGTGTAAGAAGACTAAAAAAGGGTAGTGGTTTGGCTAGGCTATGAAGGCCTTTGAATGCTAAACAGAGGATTTTGTATTTGATACTAGACTCATCTGTCCAACCCATCTATCTTTCCTTCCCTCATTCATCCTCCTCTCCACATCTTTCACTTACCTCCTTCACCAGGGTGCAGCCTCACCCTAATGACTCCCTCTCTTCATTCTCACACTCACAGATCTTATAAATACCTTCTTCACATTCCCCATTTTTGCACTTTCACATTAACCTTATACTAACTTACCCGCTATCCTCACACATACATGGATAAGTACATACACAGAGTGAATAAATCACACCTGTACTGCTGTGGAAGTACACACACATAGGGTATAGGTACCCACTTACAGGTACACACATAAAGGGGATACTTCTGGCAAATCTGTTCCTATAGAGGGGCATATAAACAACGAGTACCTGGGATGGAGGCAGATGCACATAGGGGTGACACACTTCTGATGTCTCAGGGCTACTCATTTCTTCTGTGCTGCCTTTGTAGAGCTTAGTCATGTTGTCTCTGACAGATTTAATTAACATCATTTATGTTCTTATGACATTGACTCTGGGAAAGAAGAGGCTTTTTTTTTTTGCTGAAGACAAACCTTTCTCCTCTATTCCCATAGTAACTTGCTATGGCTGGGTTCTTTCTCCTTAGCATGCTCATTTTTAAAAATTTGTAGCAGCTTATTATTGTAATTACCTCTAGTCCTGAGGTATGGAGGATAGTGCCTCTGGCCTCAGATTGTCCTTCAGTTCTTCCCTATATCTTGAAACCAAAACCAAGAACTCTGCCCTCCTATAAGTGGCCACCGCCAGCAGCATCCTTGTCCCACTGCTTCTGCACTCACATGGCTACCTCTCAGCAACACAAATGGGTCTCTGGATGTTATCAGCAGAGGTTCCCTCAATCTTTCCCTGCTCAGAAACCTGATTCGCCACACTGTCCAAGGAGTGAAAATCCTTGTGTCTGGGGCTGAGGCTACCTCCCAAGCCAGCTAGCTCAGGGGATCACACATGTCACAGGGCCCAAATCTCAGATCTTCTGCGGTTGTCCCAGGAGGATCAACATTCTAACCCCAACTCTTTATTTTTACTGCTCTCCATCTGGCCCAAGGGTCTATTTTGTCTTATTTGTGAAGGAAATCTGCAGAGGTTGGAATTTTCTGACCTATTCCATCATCTTCCTTCCTCTCTCTTGACATAT
This sequence comes from Pseudochirops corinnae, assembly GCA_028646515.1. Taxonomy (NCBI): domain Eukaryota; kingdom Metazoa; phylum Chordata; class Mammalia; order Diprotodontia; family Pseudocheiridae; genus Pseudochirops; species Pseudochirops corinnae. The sequence continues at coordinate 182,272,410 of CM053588.1, read as the reverse complement.
TTTTAAAATACATATTTCACTAGAAATTCAGGGGACAGGTTGCCTTTTTCTTTTTAAAGTTTCTTGTTTACCACTTCTATAATCTTATTTGTTTGAGTGTATTTTCAAGAGTTTGAGAAAAGAAAAGATATTTAAGCTGCAAAAACCCTGTCACAATTTTTGACTGTAAGTTAACAGAGGAAACCAATGATCAAAATATCTAACTTATTCCCTGTCCAAAGTTGATTTAGCTAGTGTCCTTGCCTCAGGTTTCTGTGCACCCATTTTCCTTACACAAGCCTGTCAAGTTATCTTCCTGAAACTCTGTTCTCATCTTGTCATTCTCACACCAGGGAACATAAATGGTTTCCTATTCTTATAAATTTAAACTCCTCAATCTGGCATCTCACAACTGGCATCCTCTTAGCTAATTACTGGAGTAACTCAATTGGAACCATTATTTGAATTCTTATTAATCCAAATGTCCATGTTGTGTCTCTGATAATGTTTCATTTGATAAATATGAAGACATTATTGCTTTTTAAAATTTAGAGTGAAACAATCTCTACTTTTTTAGCCAATTTGCATACAGCTGCCAAAATAATCTTCTCAAGGCACAGGTATGACCATGTTGCCCCTAGCCTGATCAAAAACCTTCAGTGGTTCCTGATTACTTCTAGAATATGTATGTGTGTGTTTGTGTGTATTTTTTCAATTTGACCTAACCAAGATGGTTTCCCAGCTCTTCTATTATCTTAATGCCATTTCCTACCTCCTTGTATTTGCAAAGACTGTCTCATACCTAGAATGGACTTTCTCCTTATCTTTGCCTTTCAGAATGCCATCTTCTGTCAAGAACCTGATCAGAGGCTTCCTCCTATAGGTATTTTGATCCCAAGAAAAAAGAAGCAGACATCTTAAACTCAACATATCCAGAAATGAACTTGTTATCTTTTCTGTAAAGTCCTTGTCTTCCTAAGTTCCCTATTGATATTGAGGGTGCCAGTATTCTCCCAGTTATCCAACCCTACAACTGAGGTGTCCTACTTGATTCCTCTCACTCTCCATATATAATCAATCGTCAGGTCCTATTACTTTTTGTTTTGTTTTGTTTTGTTTTATGGAGGGGGGAAGGCAGAGAAATTGGGGTTAAGTGACTTGCCCAAGGTCACAAGGCTAGTAAGTGTTAAGTGTCTGAGGGAAGATTTGGACTCAGGTCCTCCTGACTCCAGGGCAGGTGCTCTATTCACTGCACCACCTAGATGTCCCTCCTATCACTTTTTTTTTTTTACCTTTGTAACATCCCTGATGAATATACTCCTTTCTCCTCTGACTCTTAGTTTATGCCCTCAAGACCTGCCACACTGATTATTTCAATAGTCTGACAGTGGGTCTCTCTGCCTCAATTCTTTCTGTATTCCAATCCATCCTATACTCAGTTGACAAAACGATCTTCCTAAAAGACAGTTCCTACCATATCATCTCCCTGCCCATATTCAATAAAGTCCAATGACCTTCTTTTATCTCCAGCACCAAACATAAAATTATCTGGCTTTTAACATTTCAAAGCAGAGTAGATGTTCATTTCATCCTGCCAATAATGTTGGGAAATTAACGGGTCCAGTATTTGCTTCTTCCTTTGTGGTATAGTGGAAAGAATGTTGACTTTGGGGTCAGAGCACCTGAGTTGAAATTCTGCCTTTGTGATACCTCTCGGACCTTGGGCAAATTACTTATCATCTCTGGGCCTCAGCTTCCTCATCAGTAAAAAGAGGGAAAAGAAGGGTAAAGAATTTTGATTTGGGGGAGTCAAATAACTTTCTAAGTTCATGCAGCAGCAAATACAGGGACTAGATAATATTACCCAAAGAAACTCAGTGTTGACAAAGCATTTCTTTTTGTAAGGAGTTTGTGAAGGGAATCTCCTAATAAGTTTGACGTACTTATTGTGAGATGTGACTTGACTTGAAATTTTTGATTGCTAAAACCTCTCCCCTTACAGAGGATGGAGAGAACTGCTGGAACATTGTTAATATGATGAAAGACATCTATTGTTTAAGTTTCTTCAAATAAAGTTATCCCCATGATGATGTAATTGACTGGAACTCTTAGAAAAATAATATATTATTTTCTTTTATTAAATTAAAATTTTAACATCTTTCATTTTTCATTGCCTAAATTTACCCTTAAATTCCTTCTCTTCACTCTCCCAAAGAATTCTTTCTTGTATAAAAAAAAAAAAATTCAAGAAAAAGAGGAAGAGAAAAAAATTAAGAAAACGGATCAATATTAAAAACAACAGCCTCATACTTATGCAGTGTTCCACATCTGTAAACCCTACCACCTCTTCAAAGGCATGAGGAAGGTGTCTGGTCACATATCTTCTTTGGATCAGTCTTGTGTTTTGTAACTTTGCAATGTGCAGGAACAAAGGAGCTAGCTCACCTATAAAGGAGATTCAAGAGAGCATTCTCATTCTTTTACCTTTTTTGCTTAAGCTTTCTAATCTACCTTTCCCTCTCCCCACACTGCCTCCACAGCTGTGGTGGAGGATTTCTCCCTTTTCCCAAGAAGGAAAAACTTTATGGGGGCTATATTTTATTTCTTAACACAGGTCAGAGACCAGGGACTGGAGGGTGGACTTTTCCAGTTCTGAATATGATAGGGTATTGATAACATATCAAGGGCTCTTATAGCCTTGCTATGGCATATGGAAAAGTTGGATATATGCTTGTACTTGTGGTCCTAAGGGGAGTTTATGGATCGTGTTCCTGAAACCTAACCTCCTTTATAGAAGAAGGAAGACTTCTATTCTGCAATGCCAAAATGTAGCACTTTTGCCAAAGAAGGGCTATTTCTTCGGAAGCATTAATCTTAGAGGTTGTATAGTAATTCCAAATTCAAGTTTTTAATAATGTGTTGTTTTAGTGGGCTTCCTACATATCATGCTTTTTAGATAGAAGAAGGTATTGTATAGGGACCTATAGCAGGGCTAGAGATTCACCAGAAAGTCAAGATATTGTCCTAATCCTTAAGTTCAGTGTGTTTTTGAAAGGAATCAAAGGTCTGAACTGGCAGAGTTAGAAAAACTCTAAGATGGTGTAAAGGTAGGACCCAACTGAGAAGAAGAGTTGCTTTAATTCTTTTTTGGGCTACTGTGAGGGTTTTATGTTTTCTCTAGCTGTTTACAGGCAAATGTGAGTACTGTCTACACATTCTACACTTTCTATGATGTGAAATACTATCAGTCAGTCAGTCAACAAGCTTACTTAGTACTTTCTATGTGACAGGCATTGTACTAAGTACTGGACATACAGATACAAACAAAAAAAGATTCCCTGTTCTCAAGGTACATCTACTGAGGAAAGATTTTGATCCTTTGGAAAAAAGAGAGGGGACCTAAAGGGAGAAAAAAAAGCAAAAAACTTTAATATTTGATATTTTCTAACAACCCTTAGAGGACAAAAGTGTCAGCAAAATTGTCTTAAAAATTCGTGTGCTTGCCTTAGACAGCCCTTACACTGAATGTTTCCTTAGTGCTTCTTAATTCCTCCTGACAGCTAAGAGGATGTGACATTTTTTCAAAGTACAGATCTGATTGTCGTGATTTTGGGCTATGAATTGGAAGAGTTTCCATGAGACATATTAAACAGGCTAAAAAAGGTGCTCGATTCAGCAAGCCAACATCACTTGGCCAAACCTACCATACCAAAGATGTCATTAGCCACAATGACAAAAGAAAATTGAGTCTCATTATGTCAGTCTTAGTTATGTGACTACTTCAGGCCATGTGCAAAAGGTGAAAAAAGAACAAGTCACACATTCCCAAATTCTGGAAATTTGTTTCATTTTTTTAGTTTCTTTGCTCCAAATTGGTTTCAGTCATGCCTTTAGAGAGATACTGAATCAAATGTTTACCCAGTGGTGAGGACTGCCTTGAGGACACACGCGACCTTCTAGTTCACTGGGTGGGGCCTTTTGACTGAGTCCAAGTTTTACAGATTTTACAAGTTTTATAAATCCTTTTTATTAAGGGGATTAGTTCTGTTAAGTTTGGATTTAGTCAAAGGACTGTACTTGAGGATCTAGAGCAGTGGTTCTCAACCTTCCTAATGCTACCACACTTTAGTACTTGTATGTGGGCGTATCTGCATGTGGGCGGACCTGCACATAGACGGATAGAGGAGCGGTTTCTCAGTTATTAAGACCATCGGAAATATGTGTTTTCCCATGGTTTTAGGTGACTCCTGTGAAAGGGTTTTTCGACCCCCAAAGGGGTCGTGACCCACAGGTTGAGAGCCACTGATCTAGAGGAGCACATGTAGCCTAGAGGTCACAGGTTCCCCACTCATGTTTTAGTCAAATGCATGTTTTTTACACTAATCAATAAAACTATTTTTGAAATCTTTGTTGAGTGTCTTCCAAATTTCTGGGCACTGAATAACTCAGAGAATCTTATTGAGTAGAAGGCTCAGGGGCAGGCCTTTGGAAGAGAAAAGGGGTTTGCCTAGGGCATGGGATAGATGAATATGGTAACATAACTGTTAACAGAAGACATGAATTTGTTTAGCCACAAAGTGTCTTTATAAAAAATTAATCCAGTTGCTGGATTTTGGTTTAATGAACATATGAATTAGCTTCAAACTCAAGCCTAGAGCAAACATATTTGTATAGATAGATGGAAATGTGTGTATGTGTGTGTATGTATGTATGTATATGCATGTCTACATATATATGTGTATATGCAAATATATATGTATATATAAAGATAATATGCATTTATATATATATGATACATACAACTTGGGACTGTTTGGTGATATTTTTAGTTAAATATTGAATTATGGAATTATAAATGACATATTCATAGACTGTCAAATTAGAGGTAATTTCTAAGATCATCTAACTTTGGGGCTGTTCAATTTTGGGGGCATCATAGATCCCTTTGCAAGTCTGGAGATGCTTATGGACCTCTTTCAGAATGTTTTTAAATGTATAAAATGAAATTCATAGGATTACAAAGGAAAAAAAATGTATTGAAATAGTTATCTTTTTAAAATTCAAAGACAGCAAATTAAGAACATCTGATCTAAGCTAACACCCTCATTTTCTGGATCAAGACACTGAGATCTTGAGGGGGTAAATTACTTGCCTAAAGTCACATAGTGTTGGAACTGGTATTGTAATACAACTACTATGCTTCCCAGGCTGGTGTTTCTCCCATTTCATTAAATAAAAAAGTTGGAGTTGAAGGTGAAAGATGGTTGAATAACATCAAATAAACTATGTGACTTGAATTTTTCATATTTTAATTTGTTTGGGGGAAATTTTAGTGGTAAACATATCCAACAAATGTTGGAGTTTCTTCAGTATGTAAATGTAATACATTGTTTTTTCTGGGATAGAAGAGGACTTTAAAGGTCAGCCACACCTTCTGAAGAATAGCCTTAATAAAACAGCAACAACTTTTTCTATCATATGAATGTCTCATTCTTTGCTCTCTGCAAAATGACCCCTCTTATTTTTCATCAAAGGCAAAAGAAAACTTTCAAACCATTCTGTCAGACTCATCATAAATTCTGAGAAAATAGGGTCTAATTCATGAACGTTTTCCAGCACTGCCAAGGGAGTAGCAGATTTAATTGTGAGTCAAGCAATGGCAGTCTCTTCTCAAAAAGCATCCAAACACAATGAGGCTGCAGCAGGAAGCTCAGGCAACTTTATTAATCAGTGCTGTTTTTGCTTAATGCGCCGTTAAGTGTCTTTGTTAAATAACATTGCCTCTCTGGTGCTCATCATGATCTTAGATGATTAAAAAGCATTTGGATAATATCTGTAATAAAATTAGGCTCCCTGAATTATGAATACCACTGAGTACTGGGGACCTAAATGAGACAGAAGTTTCCAACTGTCAAATTAAGTAGAGAAAATAAAAGGAAAATAAAAAGTCTAGTTGCCCCAGAGAAATGCAATAGACATATTCCATCTTGTCATTTCTTCCAGCTTCTTGCTTTATCCTTATAGACAAATGTTGACAACTGCCCTTTGTGGGCAACCTTTGAAATGTGTCTTGGGAGTTGAGTGGAGGGGGCAGTTAAATAGCATGGATCCACTGAAAACTGAATTTTCAATTTTGCCTAATTTATCATGACAATAATCTCATAGGAGATGACTGGACTTGGGCCTGTTCTGTGTGCCTTTCATTTAGCTGATCCACAAAGGAATCTTTCTTTGAGCAAGTAGACCTTCATCTTGTTGGAATAACAGCTCCACATAAATACAAAGTAGTTTTTCCTTCAGTAATACAGTCTATTCATTCCAATGGACAATGCCTAGGGTGACGTATGGTAGAAGAGCCAGCAATTAGTTGTTGGAGATCTCATTTTCTCATACCTAAGAAATATTCTTTTTAATAATAGTTACTGAACCCAGGGTTAAATTCAGTCATATCTGTTTCCTTAATGACATAGAACTTTCCATCACTGGAATACAAAGAAATTTTGAAGCCTACAAAACTCCATTTAGTTCGTGTTTTGCTTTGATGACACTATATTAGTGAAGTAACAGAAGAGGAAAAATAAGGTGGGGGGGGAGCAGAGCCAAGATGGTGGCATAGGAGCAACAAGGTACTGCAGTTCCCAAATAGCCACCTCAAATACCCATTAAAAAATGACTCTAAACAAATTTCAGGGCTCTAAAACTAACACCTCTCATGGAAGGCACCTCAGCAGGAAGAGATCACCACAACTCTGGGAGCCGAAAGCAGCCCAGGCTGAAACCTGCAGGCCTTGCCTGAAGCAGGGGTGAGGGCAACCAGGACGAGCTGCAGCTGGAGCTTCAGGAGAGTGGATCAGCGACTGCTGTGGCAGTTTCGAGAATTATCAAGCCATAAGAAAAAAGGACTAAGTGAAAGGTCAGTGGATCTTGGTTAAAATTGGGGGAGAAAAGCAGGTCAGGCCAAACTGCCTCCAGGGCAAGGAAGAGGCAGAAGAAGAGGCCCTGCAGCCACCTCCATGTAGCTGTTTCAGAGCTCCCAGCCTGTAGACTGCAGGGGGGGCAAGCGATCCTTCAGAGGCCAAATGCTGCTGTGTTGAGTGGCCTGGATGTAGATTGTGGTCTTGGGTGTTGGTCCTGGGGTGCGTTTTCAGTGAGCCAAAGCTGGTGGGGGCTGCAAAAAATGACAACCTCATAATAGCTCTGGCAGCTGGGAAAACCCCAGCGATTTGGGATAGACCCTTTTCCTCTGAAAGCAGAGTTCCACAGAGCTAAAACATCATTGACTGGCCAAACATGAGCAGGCAAAGAAAGCAAAGTAAGAACAGCAACCAAACTCTAGATTCCCTCTTTGGGGACAAGAAGGATCAAAGCATGGAACGGGAGGAAGACAACACAGTCAGAACTCCTGCACCAAAAGCATCCATAGATCTTAAAGGTCATAGATATCTTCTATAACAAAGATTTTGAAAACCAAATGAGAGAAATGGAGGAAAAATTGGGAAGAGAATTAAAAATGATGCAAGAAAATAATGAAAAGAGAGTCAACAACCTGACTGAGGAAAATAACACCTTCAAAAACAGATTAATTCAAATGGCAAAAGAGGCCCAAAAAACCAATAAGGAGAAGAATGCCTTAAAAAGTCGAATTTGCAATATGGAAAAAGAATCTCAAAAGCTTTCTGAAGAGAACAAATCCTTCAGAATTAGAATGAAGCAAATGGAAGCAAATGACTTTATGAGAAATCAAGATACTATTAAACAGATCCAAACAAATGAAAAAATAGAAGGCAATGTGAAATATCTGCTTGAAAAAGTCAGGATCTGGAAAACAGATCCAGGAGAGACAATTTAAAAATTATTGGACTACCTGAAAGCCATGATCAAAAAAATAATTTAGAAAGCATCCTTTAAGAAAGTCTCTAGGAAAATTGCCCTGATATTTTAGAACCAGAGGGCAAAATAGAACTTGAAAGAATTCACTGATCACCTCTTCAAAAAGATCCCCAAAAGAAAACTCCTAGGAATATTATAGCCAGGTTCTGGAGTCCCCAGATCAAGGAGAAAATATTACAAGCTGGCAAAAAGAAACAACTTGAATACTGTGGAAATATAATTAGGATCTAGGATCTAGCAGCTTCTACATTAAGGGAATGAAGGGCCTGGAATATGATATTCCAGAGATCAAGGGAGCTTGGATTAAAACCAAAAAAAATCACCTACACAGCAAAATTGAGTATAGTGTTCCAGGGGAAAATATGTTCATTTAGTGAGGTGGAGGACTTTCAAACATTCTTGCTGAAAAAAACCAGAACTGAAAAGAAAGTTTGACACTCAAATACAAGAAGCATGAGAAGGTAAACATGGAAAAGAAATCATAAGGAACTTATCAAAGTTGAACTGTTTACATGTCAACACAAAAAAGTGATCATTGTAACTTATGAAACTTTTCTCAGTATGAGGATAGGTGAAGGGAATACAAATGTATATATACATATACATACACATATGTCTGTATAGGAGGATTTATATATGGGTGTGAACACATATCTGAGTATGTGTATATATGAATATATAGAGGGCACAATATCAATTGAATAGGAAAGGATAATACTCTAAAAGGTGAAATTCTGAGGTGAGAGAGGATTAGAATGAGAGGCAACAGGGAGAGACAGAATGGGGTTAATCATCTCATAGAAGAGCCAAAGGATAATTGCTACAACGTAGGGGAAGAACAGGAAGGCAAAAGGGAAAGTATCAACCTTATTCTCATTGAACTTGGCTTAGGAAAGGAACAACATAAACTCTATACTGGGTATCTTGCCACACAGGAGAGTAGGGGGGATGGGGATGAGAGGTGGGATGACAGAGGGGAGGGCAGGGTAGCGGTTAGGGTCGATGGAAGTACACACCTCTGTAAAGGGACAGGGACAGGGACAGGGTAGAGAATAGAATAAGGAGGGTGGAGGTGGGATAGGAAGGAGAGACATAAAATCAGTCTCTCACAATATGGCCATTGTGGAGAGGTTCTACATAATCACACATGTACATCCTGTATTTAATTGCTTGCCCTTCCAGTGGGGGTGGGTGACGAGGGAGGAAGGGAAAGAATCTAGAATTTAAAGGTCTATAACCAAATGTTAAAAATATGTGTGTGTGTATACATATATACATAAATATATATATATATATATATATATATACACGCACAATTATTATTATTATTAACTACATCCAACTGGGGATTAAGATACACAGGCACTGTGGTAGGGAGATCCGTCCTGCCCTACCAGAGAGTTAGAGGCATGAGGGGGAAGACATAGAAGAGAGTAGATTGGGGGAGGAGTTATACAGTGG
>CM053588.1:182214324-182262580 GCA_028646515.1 Pseudochirops corinnae | reverse complement strand
TATTATTAACTACATCCAACTGGGGATTAAGATACACAGGCACTGTGGTAGGGAGATCCGTCCTGCCCTACCAGAGAGTTAGAGGCATGAGGGGGAAGACATAGAAGAGAGTAGATTGGGGGAGGAGTTATACAGTGGGATGGCTGTTTTGAGGTGTTGGATGGGGGAAAGATGGGGAGAAAATTTGTAACTCAAAATCTCATAGAAATGAATGATATAAACAAGAAAAGAAAGAAAGAAAGAAAGAAAGAAAGAAAGAAAGAAAGAAAAAGAAAGAAAGAAAAAGAAAGAAAGAAGGGAGATTATTAATGCTATGGACATGTTTTCCATTTTCATGTCCTTTATTTTCATATCTCTCAGTGGCCCCAAGCTGGATTTCCTTAGGTGTGGTGCTAATTTACAAGGTCTTTTTATCTACTATACTAGAAATAAAATTAGACCAGAGATTCATGTTCTAATATAGTTTTTGTCAAAGATTTACCAAAGACCTTGAACATATTATTTAGTCTATCTCCATTTCTTCTCTAAAATATGAAAGTTAGGTGGTATGATGCAGTACAATGTGAGAATCACAAAGATCTGGGTTTCAAGATCCAACTTTGACATAAATTGGTTGTGTGGTACAGTGGACAGAGCACTGGGCCTGGAGTCAGGAAGATGAGAGTTAAAATATGACTTCAAACAGTAACTGTATGACCATGGGAAATTAATTTCACTTCTGCCTCAGCTTACTTGATTGGAGATATTAATAGGATCTATTTCCCAGGGCTGTTGTGCGAATCAAATGAGATAACATTGGTAAGTGATTAGCATAATGCACCATACATAGTGGGTGATATTAATAAGTGCTTCTTGGTGTCCTTTTTTTTTTTAATATGACAATGAGTGAGACATTTAATGTCTAAACAATTCAGGTAACTCTCAAAAACTATGAATTTCGAAGTAGGTGCTGACCTGCATTGGTTGAGGGATGTTCCTCACTGGAAGATGATTAAATAAACAAACAAAAATTATAAATGTGGTAAAAGAAAAATAAAATTATTCCTACCCTAGCTACCTCATTGGAGTTTTGTGACAATCAAATGAGATGTATCTACATATACAAATATGAAATATGGGTATTTTAAAGCTAAAAATAGTGTCTCACAATTTATGTCATTTTAAGGTTCTTTCTTCACAATATTTAATATATATTTGCTAACTTAATGCTTAACTTGATTTGACAACACCTCTTCTAGGTAACTAATGAAAAATATTTATTTTCCCATTTTATAGAAGATATAATAGAGGCTGAGAAAAGAAGGATGTTTTTATTTGTTTGTTTTCTAAGAGTCACGCATTCAGTAAATATCAGAAATTAGATTCAAGTTCAGGTTTCTTCCAAATGCAAGTCAAAAGACTTACATTAAAATTTAACTCTTTACTTCCACTTATTTTGATGGATGCATTACCAATAACAGATAGTGAGCTCAGGGTAAAACAGGTCAGACAATAGTCAACAACAGTAGTCACGTTACCATATTGTGGCATCACATCATGAAGGACTTTGATAATTTTGTTGTTCCCAGAGGAGGAGCATTAGAATACTAATAGCCCTGGACAAAGACCCTATTTAAATCAATTAAAAGAAAATCAATATTTAGCCAGTAGAGATGACTTATTGGGGATTTTAATCTTTCTCCAAGTGTTTGATAGGGAGACAAATAAGGTTTTGTTCTGTCATAAGAGAAGATACAGGCTTCATATTGGGAAATACTTCCTAACAGTCAGAATTATTAAAAATCAAATGATCTCCTTTGTGTTATAGTAGATTCTGCCTTACTGGAAGTTTTCAAGGAAAGGCTAGATGACTACTTCTCAGTAATAATGTAGAAAAGATTATTGACTTGCATTCAATATTCTCTGAAGACCTTCACAACTCAGAGATTACGTGAGAGTTATATAGTCTTGGGCAACTCAATTAACCTTTTGGGACTTTAGTTTAGAGATATGATCCAAATGATCTCTGAGGCCACTCTAAGTTCAAAAATCTATGATCCTATTATTTTGGTTCATGCCAGTCTAATCTCATTCCGTTTGTGGATATAATAACTAGAAAAGGAGATTAATAATAATTGACATTTACATAGCATTTTTAAATTTGAAAAACTCAATACATGCTTTATCTGCTATGATTTTCATGACAGTCCCATGGGAGAGGTACTATGACTCTTACCATGGTCATTTTATAGATGAACAAACAGAATCAGAGAAGTTAAGATCTAATGGGTAGGAAGTATTAGATTTGTTATTTGAACTCAGGTTTTCCTTATTCCAAATCCAGTGCTATGTCTACTTACTTACTTTTCCTACTATCTCTCTAGAGCAGGGGAATTTAACGTTGGAGTTCCATGAATAGGTTTCAGAGATTTTTAAACTTAAGTAGGGGGAAAAATCATCTTTTTAAAAAAAAATTGAAAATATTTGATTTCCTTTGTAAGTCTATGTATTTTATGCATTTAAAACGTTATTCTGAAAAGGAGTCCATAGGTTTCACCAGCTTGCCAAATGAGTTCATAATACAAAAACTGTTACTAACCTCAGGTGTTGTGAAAAAGAAAATGCTGTTTCAATAAGATGTGTGTGTTGTAGAAACTCTCATGAAATACTAGTGCACAAGAGGGAGAAGTTGTGTTGGATTTGGTATGGTCAATTGAATTCATAAGTAGTTGAACAAAATTCCAAAAAAGAATATTATTTACTTATGGATAAACATCAAAGTTAAAGGGTGTCTTTAGTGGCAATCACAAGGCTTCGTCGCCAGCTCTATTCCTTTCAGCATTTTTATCAATGATTTGGATTAAAAAAAAAAAAACAGAGAGAAAGCATACCTATCAAAAATTTGGATCATGTGAACATAGGATAAACAGCTAATACAGAGCATGATTGAGTCAATATCAAACAAACCAGGGTTGCCAGTAAGCTAGCACAGTGAATGAAGGCTAGAGATAAAATCTTAATTTAGTTCAATTAAGCAAACATTTATTGAGCATATAAGTCTTTCACTGAGTACACACAGTAGGGTGGGAGAGACATGATTGGACAAAAATTCACATGAGAAAAAAGTGAGGGTTTTTAGTTCACTGCAGCTTAATGTTAGCTTTGAAAAATATGTGGTAGTCAAAGGGACTAAGATGATCTTAAATTGAATATTTCCCCCCTCTATAACTCTGTGAATATAGTGAACTCCATGTATGGAAACTCATTTAATTGCTGTAGATTGACAAGCCATCTTCAACTTAGTCTTCTAGTTTCTTGGTGGACTTAATATTATCTGGCTTTCTCACAGTCACACATGGGGCTATCATGTATCATATCAGATCTTGAACACAGATCTTTCTGACTCTAGTAGCATACATTTTGTATTTTGTGATTGAGGTTGCATCGATACAAGAATAATGCCTAGAATGATGTAGGTGATTTTCCCATTGTACTCTGCCATGGTCAGAACATTGTAAAATAATGTATGGGACTTTACACATCACATTTTATGACGTAGTTTCTTTTTCTTTTTTTTGGGGGGGGGAGGACAGAGATCACTTTATTTTAACTTCTTCCAAAAATGCAAAAATGTTTAGAAATATTAATTAGATTTCTGAATAAAATCATTTCACTGTCTATCTGCCTCACTCAGGAAGAAGGGCCAAGATAAGGAAAATCTTTGTTCTTCTACTCCCTTGGCCTCTCCCCCCTCTCCACCCCCAATCTCACACCTTCCTCCCTATATGAGGGTGAGAAAAGCTTAGAGTTGCAGAGGTCTAGGTGAGGGGAGGAAGTAGGGTTTGTGTGAGAACAATATCTCACTCTAGATGCTAGGATCTCAGGATGGGTGAGGCTCTGCTGGGGGGGGGGTAAGAAAGGGCACCAGGGCTCCTCATCTTTGTCCCTAAGATTTGCTCTGGTCCATATTCTCTTGCAGATGATAAATCAAGAAAATCATAACAACAACAACAAAAAAAACTGCTTTCAAAACATCCAGGAGAAACAGGACCATGTGAGTAGGAGGGAGAGACAACTTTGAGCCTTTGCCTGTTATAGGTTCCCTTGCTGCTTCTTGGCAGACAGAATGGGCAGCATTTCTTCACTCTTATAATCTTCTAAGAGTTCATTGCCCTCCACAGAAATAATTTGGTACTTTCCGGTGACATGCACAAAGCCAGAGCCAGACTTCAGGTGGAAGGTCCCTAGAGGCTGGAGTGGGAGGTCACCAAGGCTGAGCATGGGCTGGCAGGACGGTTTCAGGTTGGCCAGTGGAATAGCAAATTCCTCATTGTTATGGTTTTAGGTCACTACTTCCACAACAATGCACTACTCCTTAGCATATGAAGTAGTTTCATTTATGATTTCTTGGAATAAAGCTCTGGAAAACCAGCTTTGATCAAGCTCATCATGGTATAAAAGTAGGAACTTGACTAGGTCTTAAACCCAAATTATTCTGACTCTCACAGATTGACCAATAATAGGTCCCAGCCCAAGCCTCAGTCAGTCAATGTTTGGGTTTTGGTGGCTCAGAATAAGTGTAAATAGCAATTGTTTCTGTTTTGTCCAGAAATCCTGAGGATCTTCCCTTCCCAGACTGATTTTTTTTTTAAGTAGGAAAGCTAGAACATCTTTTGCCTAATTTCTTTCTTTCTTTCTTTTTTTTTTTTGCCTAATTTCTTACCTAGATTTAAATCACTGAATCACTGAAAGGATATTATCTCAAACTGAGGCAACTGAACAAACTGAAAAATGGCAAAGACCTTAGCTTAAAAAGGCCAAGGTCTGCCAACCTCATCTGGGCCCATTGCCAGTTGTCCTGACCTATAATATCTTGCTACTGGTCTCAGGTGATTCTGGAAGAGAGAGTGGAGTTGATGACTTTGCACAGCCCTGCTTTACTTAAATACAATCAACATGCAACTCAAGATTGCACCCTCCTGAGACATTAGTCCTATTTAAGAATAAATGACAAAACAACAAAGGAGGGATACTAACAAGGTAGACTATATTCAGAAAAAAAAAAATAGTATTGAGAAGAATAAAACAAGACATATGAAGATCATTTGAAAGAAATTAAGGAACTGAACATATTAATGAATGTTTATCCCAGAGAAGATTTTGAGGGTGAAAGTAGGAATTGTTATCCTCAACTATATGAAATGAAATCAGGAAGATATAGTCTTCATAAGGAAGAAGAACTAGGAATACAGTAGAAATGATTGGAAAGTAGATATTGGCTCAGTATAAGAAATAACTTTTTTACTTATTAGAATGGTCTGACAATGTGATGAACAGTTTTGGGTTGTCATGAGTTCTCCAACACTGAAGGTACTTGGTCAAAGCTGTTTGAACACATTTAGAATGTTGTACTGAGGAGCTTAACCTCCTCAACTGATTGATTAGACAACCAATAGAATTAAGTGACTTTTGAAGTCCCTTCCAGCTCTAGAATTCTTTAGGTATACTATTTGAGAAGTATTTCTTTACTTCTCAAAAATCTTACTAAAATGTATCTATCTTACAGAAGAATCATAAAATTATTGACAGTGTTGAAAGAAAGCTTGTAATACATTTTATTCAACTCCATCTTTATACATATAAGGAAAAAGTTACATGTAGAGCTATTAGGAGTCATTCACATGTTAGTAGAAAATTTCTTTTCCAATAGCAATGCTAACTTGAAGAAAGGCGTTGAAGTAACAGGAATTTTTATGGAAGAAATCAGAGATGATAAAGCTGAAACATTTGCATTTGCTTGGGGAAAAGGGGACCTTTTTATTCTTTTGTTCTCAGCATGAGAATAATAGATTTGTAACTGGAATGGATTGGGATTAAGCTATTGAATACCGAATGAAGAATTAAGAGATTTCCAAAGAAATAATTTGCTATTGTCAAAGTTGTGCTAAAGGTTAACCATATTGGGGTAGTTCAACTCCTATCTAGAAAATGAAGAGCTGGGCAGGTCTTGGTTATGCCCCTGATTTCCCATGCTCTGGGTTCTGTCTGTAAAAAATGGATATAACAATATTAATCTTACTGAGAGACTATGAAAAATCCTAGCAGACAGATTTTTCCCAGGATTCATATGTCAGATATTATAATCAGTAACACAGATATGGATAAAAGCCCTTAACTTACTCCTACAAGTGATCTGAGTATACCACTGATAATATACACCACTATATTGGAGAATTTTTATAATGTTTAAAGGATGGATAAATCAGGAAGTCAGGTTGGGACAAAACTTGGAATGATTTAAGGGGGGAGAAAGCTTAGCATTACATTATCTGATTTAGTCTTTGTTTACATCTTGGCTTACTAAAATCTCTCCCATCTCCACATATGTATATCTCATGTCATCAACAGAATTCTAATCTTCCCAAAAGCAGCAAATCAATCTATAATTCAGATTGCCACCCCATGACTCTGGAGTGATTTTCTTGAAGGAGAGGTCTGTGATCTGCACTGTGAATTCTTCTGGATGATATGATGACTGATTACCTGAATGTTAAACCACAGGTGATAGATAGGTAGATAGATAGATAGCAGAGAAATAGACAGACAAATAGAGTATTTATTGATCCTTTACTATGTATGAGGCACTGTGCTAATTGCTGGGAATTAAAATACAAACAAAAAGGCTCCGTCCTTAACAAGCATACATTGTAATGGGCAAAGAAAAATACATAAAAGGGAACTGAAAGGGGTGGGGATACTATTAATGTGGGGAAAAAGTCAAGAAGTAGTCCAGGGAGTCATGAACTGAGGCAGAATTGAGTGAGAATAGCTGACACTTCTTCAAATAGCAATTCTTAAAACAAATTCACTGATCAGAAGAAGAGACCATAGAGGTGGAGGTATTGCTTATGTGATATATCTCCTGGGGCAGAAGCAGACAAGTGGCCTAGGGAATATAGATTGAGTCAGTTTTTGAAGGAAGAATGATTGGCACAGGCCCTTCTTCAAAGGGAGTTTCCAGAAATGAACTCACCAATCAGAGGAGGAGATTGTAGATGTTGGGGTATTGCCAACAAGAGAAAGCTGTTGGTGGAGGCTGTCTTAGAATGAAGATCTCAGGAGATACTGATTAAGAGATAGGCAAAGTGAAGATTTTAAATGAACTCAAGTTTCAGACACAAAGACTTCCTATCATGTTTTTTTGACTTCCAGTACTTCCAGTCCTAGAGACTTCTGAAAATTGATTCCCCCTTGATAAGTTTGTCATTCTCTGTCTGGTTGAGTTGAAATCTTATTTTGCTCTCTGTTTAAGAGCTAAATTTTCAAATCTGTATAACTTCTGCAATTTCTGTTTGGTATTTAAAGAACTTTACTTGCTGTTCTGATGGTCTTTTGTGTAATCAGCTTTTGGTGGGAAGGAGCCAAACTGGTGAGTGTAAGCTAGGGACTACTCTCCTCTTTAAGAAGGATCAGGGGAGAAGATTCATTGTGAATTAAAATTCATAGTCTCAGACTAGAAATAACTGAATAACGGCAGACAGGATAGATCTAAGTCTATTACTCGTATAGTATTATTTTTAATGAAGCTTATGTTTCCATTCTGAAAGGAAAAAAAATATAATATTTCTGAGAGAAATGATATTGGATATTTCAAAACAGAATTAAAGCTCCTTTCTCGGAGATGCTAAATCATTCAACCTCACTGATTCTGCCCTTACCTCTAGCTGTGCCCACAGAACCCTCAAATGTGCATGGATCACCTTGCTCTTGATTTGGCTCTCTCAAACTTTTCATTCAAAGTATGACTTCAACAAACAGAACTAAGTCCCTTCTCCAATCACAAAGTATTCAGGCTTAATGTTCTCCCAGTCAATTGGAAGTCATTTCCCCTCACACATACACAGCACAGTTCACAGGGATGTCCCTGAGGAGAACTGCCCTAAGTTTGGACAGAAGTCAGATTGTATGTTTTCTACTTATTTATGTTCTGCATGCCATTGAGCCTAACATTAAGCACAAAGCAAATGAGACCATCTTGGCACAGAAGATAGAGCACTTATTTGAGGTCAGAGGATGTGATTCTGCCACTTACTAGCTGTATGACCTTTGGAAGGTCACTTCATCTCTGTGACTCATTTTCTTCAGCTGAAAAAGGAGATACTATGCCTTCCTCTGAAAAATTCAGGGACGAAAGTCAGGACTCCAGCAATATGATGAGCATTTCTAAATGAAGAGGCTACTTGATATTTCCAACTATTTAGGAATCCTACTGCTGGTTTGGCTGTTTAGCATTTGAAACCTTAGTTTTTGATAAAAGAGAAAAAAGGAACATAAGATGAAAATATCCCAGGTGTGGGTCCTCCCACCCAAGTTATAAAATGCAAGAAACTGGAAGAAAACAAGCCATCGAAGTTTATTATTTCCAGATGCTTTTCTGTATTCTTGCATCTTGAAGTTACTTTCTTTTTCAAATGCCAAGGTGCCAAATGATCAGCAGCATAATACCAACTAGATATTTTTATTGAATGTTTCTTTAAAATGAAACTTTAAGTTTAAACATCCAAGCTGTTTCTATTTGAAACTGTTTCACCAGTTTAAGAGCAATGAATAAACAGCAGGATTTTGTTTTCTTCTTTTTTTCTTTCTTTCTCATTAAAAAAAAAACAAACCAAGATTTCTAAATATACAGCTGAATAGATGCAACTGAACAACTTCCCTTATTTTCAAAGATAATAATTCCAGGTAAATGTGCATTGTGAATCTAAATGCTTATGACATTCAGAAAAATCTACCTGTTTCATAAAATTTCAATTGTTTGTCAGGGAATATATTTATCTAATCATATCATTTATTAAGAAAGTAGAAAACAAAAGAAAATTGCTATTCTCTTACATAAAAAGCTGAGAAATATCTCTTTGCATCAAGACCATAATTGCTTCAGATCAGGAAACTGTCTCAGATAGGGGTAGCTGAGCTATGGGTTATGAGAGAGAAGAATTGTCTTTCATGCTGTCATCTTCCACTAGTCCACAAATATCTATTGAATACCTTCTGTGTGCTGGGCAATCTGCTTAGAGTTGATTAAGCTTCAGAGGTTAAACTTTATTAAATACCTTTTCTGATCATCTACTGTATTAATGAATCTAAATCCTTCTCAAACCTGCTTATATTATGATGTTGTACCAATTTTTAGAGGGAAAGTTTTCTTATCTTTACTCTCTTTGGTCAATATCCACTGTCAATTACTTCAGATTTGACTTAACCCGAAAGCTTTTGCTAAATATTCGCCTCTTCCCTGCATTCTTCCATTGGTTTACAAAACAAACATGGATTCTAATGGAGCTTTAAGGGACCCTGAAGATCACTTATTCAATCCTTTCATTTTAACAATAAAGGAAATTGATGCTTACAAAGCTTACAGGACTTCTACAAAGTCATAATCTTATTAGGATTAGAGCTAGGAGAAGGATATAAAATTTGTGATATAGAGTCTTTGACACTATATCGTACTATCTCCCCTACTTCTCCAGAAGGAACATCTTTAATTTTTTTATTTGATGCCAAATAAACATTCAGTTGGAGGCTGAGGTACATTTTGAATTGTTTAGGATTGTGAATCTTCTCAAAAGAACTGTTGGATAGTGGCTAGAGAGATGGATTTGGAGAGAGGAAGAAATAATTCATGTCTTACCTCTGAAATTTTTATGCTATGTGATCTTGGACAAGTCATATAACTTCTCAGTGGCTCAGGCATCTCAAAGATTGTAAGTTTCAAAAGAACTGTAGATCTACATTGGTAGAGTTTCTTAACCCTGGAGCCTCCAACTTATGAAATCATAGGTCATCAATGCAACTGATGAGATCAGTAAGACAGTGTGTTGAGAGTAAAAAGAGGATCTATGACAAAGTCTTATACAACATTGAAAGCTGAGAGAACAATATAGGGAAGTAGGAAAAAGCACTTATGTAGCACACACTATGTACCAGGCATTTTACTAAGTATTTTATTAATATCATCTTATGCAGTGTTCAATCCTATGAAGTAGATTCTGTTATTATATCCCATTTTATAGCTGAGGACAACTGGAGATGGCCCAGGATGCAGGGGGAGACCCTAGCCCTTTTAGATTAAGGTCTTTTCAGGTTCACACTTTGAATGAGATGACACCCATTTAGCTGAAGAACTAAGGCAAACAGAGATTAAGTGATTTGTCAGGGTTACATAAGTAGTGCCTAGTGTGTGAGAATGGATTTGAACTCAGATTTTCCTTACTCCAGGTGTAACACTTTATCCACAATACCATCTAGCTGCCTCAAATATATATGTGGTCCACTATAGATCAAACAGAGGAGACCAAGGAGCAGTCAGGTAACAGAGAGACATAACCAAGTAATGTTTTGAAGACTGAAAGAAGATATTAGAATAGTCAAGGGAGCCTAATATTGCAGAAAGCTCCAGAAGGATTACTACTGAGTGTAATGGTAATGGGAATTTGAATAACTTCTCTACCCCTTAATAGGCAGAATTTGAAGATTTTCCCTGCTCCTTAATAGGCCAAATGTAATCACATGGAGCGTGTGGTGAGAGGAGTTTGCTGAAGAGTGGAGCATGAAGTTCGTCAGAGAAGTTAGAACAGAGGGCGAGAGAGGACACAGGCAAGCAGACAGCTAACATTGTGAATGTTTGTGGGAAAGCCTGATCAGAGGTTGGGCTTTGTGATGGAGTTGCTCCCTTCAGTGATGATGTGTAT
Source organism: Pseudochirops corinnae (assembly GCA_028646515.1). Classification (NCBI taxonomy): domain Eukaryota; kingdom Metazoa; phylum Chordata; class Mammalia; order Diprotodontia; family Pseudocheiridae; genus Pseudochirops; species Pseudochirops corinnae. Next base: position 182,251,850 of record CM053588.1, on the reverse strand, counting down.
TAACTTCTTTGTTGCTATGAAGGATTTGGTTTTCGGCTTTCTAGTATCTGAATAAATGTTTTGCTTATGTCTTTCATATAGAAAGTCTGTTATATTTTGCAATTCAGCACTGTGCTGGCATATTCATAGTACATCAGTGCTGTGAATATTGCCTTTTCAATACACTGAGGGGGAAAAAACAATTCATCAGATTTGAAAATGAAAAGATAACTGAAAACTGAAAATTTTTGAGTGATGAAGTTGGAAAGGAATTCACAAAGGTCTGAAGAAATGAATGAGAGATAGAAGTAATGTAAGCTAACAAATGTCCTTTGCTTGTACTTTGGCTATGAAAAGGAGGAGAGAGAAATAGTTTAAGGACAGTAGTGTCAAATGAACTTTGTGTGCATGTCTGTATAAGTCTGTGCATGTGTGTGTGTTGTGTGTGTTTATGTGAATGTTTCATGAAGTGTGTTTATGTGAATGTTTCATGAAGTAAGTGGCTTAAGTATATTTGTTAGCATCAGGGAAGGAGCCTCGAAAGATTGAAAATGAAAGACAGGAATAATTGTGGATGCAATCTGCTGGACATGATAGGAAGAAAATGAGATCAAGGGTATAGAGAGGTCAATCTTAATGAAGAGAAAGGCCCCAGAGACTACAGCAAAGGTATACTGGCTGTACGAGAATATAAATATATAGAGATGTGACACAGTGGGGATGAGGATGTTTATACCAGAAAGGCCCAATTTTCTTGGTAAAACATGGAGTGACATCATCTGCTAAGATCAATAGGGTGCAGGGGTAGAGGATCCTAAGGAGTTTTAGTGGACAGCTAAAGCTTTGGAGAGTATTAAGAAAATCAGTGAGGAAAGAATCAAAAGACAGCTGTGTAATAGTAAAAATTCAGTTGAGGTTAGATAACATGAATTTGTAATTCCATTAGAAGGCTTGGTTTGTGACCTTTCCAGTGATATTTTATCCTAAGATTAGGGCTAGATTTTAGGGATGAATGAAGTTTCATAGGATAATAGATTTAGACATAGAAGGGCCTTAAAAGGCAATGAATCCAAGCCTTTCATTTTATAGATAAGGAAATGGAGGTGAAAAGAGTTTAAGTGACTTGTTCAGGTAGCTTGTGACTGAGGCAGGATTTGAACTCAGTCTTAGCAGAACATGAATGATGGTATGACAGGGGACAAGGGATTCAAAACATAGAGTGAAAGATCTATATGGCAAGAACTCTGAAGAGAAGAAAGTGAGGCAAGAGTTTGAGTGATAAATTGTGAAATTCAAGAGAGATGAAGGATTTAGAAGTCTTAGGGAGGACAAAGAATAAGTGTAAGGGACAGTAAGACATGCAAGGTTGGAGTTCATAATACCAGAAGCTTTGAGATCACAAGATCGGCATTTTAAAGTTAGAGTTAAGAAGGTGATATAGTTATAGGTGACAGTGGCATCTACTATATGACTACCCCGTGAGTGGCAGAGGGATAATGAAGATGTAAGTCATAGGAGTTGAGGTTATTGGTGAACTAGTTGGTCAAAGTGTTTAGGGCAGTGGTTCTCAACCTTCCTAATGCCGTGACCCTTTAATACTCATATGTGGGCGTATCTGCATGTGGGTGGACCTGCCTGGAGACAGATAGAGGAGCAGTGTCTCGGTTCCTAAGACCATCGGAAATATGTGTTTTCTGATGGTCTTAGGCAACCCCTGTGAAAGGGTTGTTCAACCCCCAAAGGAATCGCAACCCACAGGCTGAGAACTGCCAGTTTAGGAGAATATCAAAAGTATGATCTCAAGCATAGAAAGAAGTAGTATATAAAAGAAAGATCATGATTCAGCTACTGAACTCACTGAGAAAATAGGTGAGTGAACTAGATAGAAGCATATCAAAGCAATAAGAATCTTAACATGATGACAGAGAATGATGGAATGAACCTAAAAGAAGTATTTGTAGAGTAGTAATAGCAGGAGGGTCTAGAAGTCAAAACAGAAAGGAATGAACAAGACAATTCTTCCTGCTGGCCCAACACTTCAGAAGCATGAAAAATGGACCATTGATTCAGTTCTTTCAGAAGAGACAGATTTCTGTTAACGACAATAATAGAAAGACAATCACTCTTTTGGAACAATTTCAAGACCAACATAAAATAGATAAAGTTTGCTCCACAGTATGTTTCTTAACTCTTCCCTTTTCTATTTTCTTTTCCTTAGGATACCTTGTAGCCTCTTGCACTGCAAGTCCCTTTTTTATCTTTCTCCTCTCAAACCTAGTAACATTCATTCATTTACAGACAGTATTCAGTAAATGACTGTGGTCCATCTTTCAAGAGCGTTGAATGTTATGTATTATAATGAACTGTGAATTGAAACATTTTGTTCCATGTGAAAGAGATTTCAGATATTGCAGAGTAGGTGAGAGATTTGTGTGTGTGTGTGTATGTGTGTCTGTGTGTGTGTGTGTTCTCATGAGAACAGTTTGCCTTCTCAAATCTGTTAAAATCACAACATGGTAGGGGCTCATCTATTCTGTCTTAGCATAAAAATAGACTGGAATGCCTTTTCTACAACAAAATTTCTGTTCACTCTCCTTGGTTAGATTTAGGCTATTTTAAGTGAAATGTGAAAGATACTATGTTATCATTAATTTTCTTTAAAGGAATTATTTTTAAAAAATCTTTACTCTTTATAATTATTTTAATTAGTCATTTTTTCTTCAGAATTATTAAATCTTCAGAATTTCAAGCCTATTGCTACTCCTTTGGTCCTTTTTATTGCCATGAAACTAAGAAAGACATCACCCAATTATAAAAGAAACATTACACAGGTAGCCAACTCTGACAATGCTGACATTATTCACAAAACAATGATGATACGCTTCCTTCAAAATGTTTTCCCCTAGTATTGACAAATACAATTAATCCCATTTTTGTGTTACCTGAAGTGATAAAGTCACTATTAGTGCTACAGTGCCAAAAACATGGATCTAATTAGTTAATTATTACACAGAAAATAGTGGTACTTGACAGTAAATTTCTTTTTTCAGAATACAGTGTGAAACAGGGAGAAAGTTCAGAGAAATGCCTTCATACTATAGGGAAGAAAAATGCTTTGGAAGGAGGGCTTGTTTTTAAATTAAAATGTTGGTTATTTCCAAAGGTTTGCTATAATTTCTATTGCTTTATTTTTAATCTTCTTTAACATTTTATTTTTCATCAATTGCATGTAAAAACAATTTTGACATTATTTTCTCCCAAAATTTTGAATTCAAAATCTTCTTCTTTCCTCCTCTCCCTCCCATTTGACATAGGTTATACGTGTGTAAAACACGTATCATGCAAAACACATGTCCATGTAAGACATTCTGGAAAGAAAACATAGACAAAAAAAAAAGAAAGAAAGAAATATAATGTAAAGAAAAAAGTATCTTTGATCTGCATTAAGGCTCTACCAGTTCTTTTTCTGGATACGGACATCACTTTTCATATTAAATCCTATAGAATTGTTTTAGATCATTGTATTGCTAAGATTAGCTAAGTTATTCATAGTAAATCATTATATAATCTTGTTGTTAATGTGTAGAATGTTATCCTGGTTCTGCTCATTTCATTTTACATGAGTTCACGTCAGCCTTTTCATGTTTTTTCTGAGAGAATTCTGCTCATCATTTCTTTAAGCACAATAGTATTCCATCACAATCATATGCAACAACTTGTTCAATCATTTTCAATTGGTGGACATTCTCTCAATTTCCAAACTGCTTCCACCATTAAAAGAACTGGTAAAAGGATTTTTGTACACATAGGTCCTTTTCCCTTTTTAAAAATCTCTTTGTGATAAAGATCTAGTAGTGGTATTGCCTGGTCAATGGATATGCACAGTTTCATAGGTTTTTGGGCATAGTTCCAAATTGTTCTTTAGAATGTTTAATCAGTATACAACTTCACCAATAGTACATTAGTGTTTTAATTTTCCCAGATCCCCTCCAGTATTTGTCATTTTCCTTTTCTGTTATATTAGCCAATCTGACATGTGTAAAGTAGTAGCTCATAGCCATTTTAATTTGCATTTATCCCATCAATAGTGATTTAAAGCATTTTTATATGCCCATAGATAACTTTGATTATTTTGTCTAAAAAAAAATTGCTTGCTCACATTCTTTGACCATTTATCAGTTGAGTAATGGCTCTTATTTCTATAAATTTGACTCAGTTTTCTACGTATGAGAAATGTGAAGTCTTTATCAGAGAATCATGAATTTTTTTCACAATATTGATTACCAACTATGTACTTCCCTCCACCCCTGTTTATTGTACTCTGTCTCTCCTTTTACCCTGTCCATTCTCAAAAGTGTTTTGCTTCTGACTTTTAGCTCCCTCAAACTACACTCCCTTCTATTAGCTCCACTTCCTACTTTCCTATATGGTAAGATGGATTTCTACACCTAGCTGAGTATATATATATATATATAAAATTTATCCTGTTCTACCTCTCCCTTTCTCCTTCTCCCAGTGTATTTTTCTTTCTAATCCCTTAATTTTATTTTTTAAGATAATCATACCATCACATTCAACTCACACATCTCCTTTCTATCTTGTATACTCCTTCTAACTGCCCTAATAATGAGATACTTCTTAGGAGTTATAAATATAATTTTCCCATATAGGAATATATACAGTTTAACCTTATCAAATCTCTTATTATTTTTCTTTCCTGTTTACCTTTTTGTGTTTCTTTTCCATCTTGTATTTGAAAATCAAATTTTCTATGAACCTCTGATCTTTTCATCAGAAATGCTTGAAAATCCTCCATTTCATTGACTATCCATTTCCCTCTCCTTCCCCAAGATTATTTTGCTAGGTAGGTTATTCTTGGATGTAGTCCTAGCTCTTTTTTCCTTTGGAATATCATATTCCAAGCCCTGCAGTTTTTAATGTAGAAGCTCCTAAATCTTGTGTTATACAGCCTTTGGCTATATGATATTTGAATTTTTTTTGATAGCTTGTGGTATTTTCTCCTTGATCTGGGAGACCTGGAACATGGTTATAATATTCCAGGAACTTCCATTTTTGGAATCTCTTTCAGTACATGATCAGTGGATTCTTTCAATTTTTATTTAACTTCTGGTTCTAGAATACCAGAGGAGTTTTCCTTGATAATTTCTTGAAAGATAATGTCTAGGCTCTTTTTTGATCGTAACTTCTAAGTAGTCCAATAATTCTTAAATTATCTCTCCTGGATCTATTTTCCAAGTCAGTTGTTTTTCTAATGAGGTATTCTATTTTATTTTCATTCTTTTGGTTTTGCTTAATTGTTTCTTGATTTCTAATAAAGTCCTTACCTTCTACTTACCCAATTTTAAATTTTAAGGAAATATTTTCTTCAGTGAGCTTTTGTAACTCCTCTTTCAATTTGCCAATTCTACGTTTTCAGAAGTTCTTCTCTTCACTGAACTTTTGTATATATTTTTCCATTTGACATATTCTGCTTTTTAAGGCATTCTTCACTTCACTGGATTTTTGTGGCCCTTTTACCATTTGGCATATTCTATTTTGTAAGGTGTTATTTTCTTCACTATTGTGTGTGTGTGTGTGTATGTGTGTCTCCTTTACTAAAATGTTGACTCATTTTTCATGATTTTCTTGCATCACTCTCATTTCTCTACCCAGTTTTTCCTCTACCTGTGTTACTTGGTTTTCAAAATCCTTTTTGAGCTTTTCAATAGCCTGAGACAAATATTTTTCTTGGAGTCTTTGGATGTAGAAACTCTGAATGTTTTATCTTCTCAGTGTGTGTTTTGATCTTCCTTGTCACCATTATTTCTATGGTCAGAATTCTTTTCTGTTGTTTGCTCATTTTGCAGCCTTTTTCTTGACTTTTAACTCTATGCTAAAGTGGAGCTCTGCTTCCCAATTGGAGAGGACACTGTCCTAAGCTTCAGGTTTTTTTGTGCAGCTCTTTTCAGAGGTAATTCTGGGGAGCTGTAAGTCTTTGTCTTTTTCAAGGTGGTATGATCTAGGGACAGGTGCATTGACTACTCTCCTATACTGTCCACTGCTTTGTGAGTAACAAAAACCACTCTTTTCAACCCTAGAACTTTGACTATCGCCTTTGCTCACCTGTGGCCATGAGATCTGCTGTGCTAGTGCTCCTCCTCACATTGAGACTAAGACTCAGCAACATGACATAGATCAAAGTACGGGCAAAGAAACAGAGTCCTGTCCTTAGTGCAAGCAAAGGAAATCCTGTAAATATCCTTCTCACACATTGTCTGATTACCTTACCATACGAGGCTGAGGGGTCTGAAAAGAACCACTGCTACCATTAATTGAGTTGCCCCAAGGTCTGCTCCTGGTTTGCCAATGCCCTGTCTGAGCTGATGTAGTCTGAGCTGGACTGTGCTGCTCTCTCTTCCTGGTGCAACAGACCTTTCCTGTGGATGTTCTATGTTGTCTTGGATTAGAAAATTGTTTCACTCCATCTTTTTGTGGGTTCTGTCACTCTAGAATTTGTTTTGAGTCACTATTTAAAGGTATTTGGAGGGGTTTAAGGGAAATCTCAAGGAAGTCCCTGTCTTTACTCTGCTATCTTTGCTCTTCCTCTATTGATGCTTTAAAGCAAGAACTGACAACCTAAGCTGTGTATATAACAGATGATCTTATAGCCATATGGATGATAAGTAATGATTTACAGAGTGGTTTCTACCACTGCATCCTATTATCTATAGATTTTTTTTGAAGTTATGCCCATCTCATGTATGCACAAATACACATCATTGTGCAAGTCAATGGGTTCATGTTTACTCTTCTCCAGTAATAGGATGGTAATACTCCATTTTTAAAAATTGTGGATGCCTGATTTGAAGAGGGAAGTTAGCAGGGGTGGTAAGAAAGCATGTATTATAGTATTTCCAAATCTTACTTAAGGATGAATTTGACCAACCATATTAATAGGCTAACAGATCAAGTTTTGGGAATATATTAAAAGTAAATACAATTTAGCCCAGATTTAGTTAATGTAATGGTGTTAAAAGATAAGGATCAAATTTAAAAGTTTTTCATCTTGGAGAGAAATAAGTGCTATGGCAATTAGCATGGTGCATGAAAAGACATGAAATTAAAAGACTCTTTCTCCTTGAAGGAAAAGGTATGCCAAATTTGGCCAGTGTACTGTACTAAAAATCAGATATGTCATCTTGCCAACAAAGGTCCACAGAGTCAAAACTATTGTTTTTCCAGTATCAATGTGGGACTGTGAGAGTTGAACTATAAGGAAAGTTGAATATCATGGAATTGATGCTTTCTAATTGTGGTGCTGGAGAAAACTTTTGGGAGTCCTTTAGACAGCAAGGACATCAAATCAGTCAATATTTAATTAATTCAGACTATTCACTTGAAGGTCAAATGCTGAAGCTAAAGCTTAAATACTTTTGCCACATATGGAGAAGATGCGACTCATTGAGAAAGAACCTGATTGAAGGCAAAAAGGAAAAGGGGTTGACAGAAGATGAGATGGATAGTGTCATGAAAGCAATGAACATGTACTTGGGTAGACTTCAGGAGATTGTGGAGGATAGAAGGATTTGGTGTGCTGTGGTCCAAGAGGATCACAGAAAATGACTCAATGATTGAATAACAATACAAAAAACCAATTCTAGGTTTAGATTCAGAAGACTATGTTCAAGTACTGACTTTGCCACTTTTTAACCTGTGTGACCTTAGAAAAGTTGCTTCCCCTCTCTGGTTTTATCCACAAAAGAACGGATTTGGAGTGAGTGATTTCTAAGGTCTCTACTTCTAGATTAGGCCCATGATCTTAGGTTTATAACACTATGTAGGTAAGAATATAATTTTATCAAAAACATAACCACATGGGTTTATAAGGGACTTAAATATCAGAACACTACCACAGCACTTTGACAAATACAATAAATAACCATTATATGTCTGCTATATTATAGGCCTTACACTTTATCATGTAATTGCAATTTACCAATCAAAACTGAAAAAAAAGAAAATATTAAAGAAACAAACAAAAGGAGTATATAATGATACAGTAAGCTGATCTTGTGAAAAGAAACAAACAAACAAATGACTAGATTAAAATGTTATCTATGAAGGTAGAAATGTGGTATAGGAAATCAATTAGGTGTCACAATAGATAGACTGTTGGTTCTGGAATCAGAAACACTTGAGCTCAATTCATACTTCAGACAATAGCTGTGTGACTGGACAAATCACTTAACTTCTGTTTGCCTCAGTTTCATTTTATGTAAGCAGGGGTAATAATAGTACCTACTACCCAGGGTTGATGAGATGATGAAATGAGATAATATTCATAAATTACTTTACAAAACCTTAAAATATATAAATGGTAGTCATTCTTAATGTTTTCTCAATTATGCTCTTTCCCAGCTTGTGCTTCTTATATGTGGTCATTAGCTTCTCCCTATTCTGCCCCCTTTCTGTTGCATCAGCAAGTTCCTCCCACTGTGGGTTTCACGCATTTAATTAATGTGCGTATTAATTATACACACATATGATAATTAAATGAGTAATGAGTTTGGAATCAAAAAACCTTAATACAAGAGGTGAGGGGCAAGAATAAGACCCTTTGAGAGATGGCCACCCTCCTCTCTAGAACTGATTCCACAGGTGGTCAGATTATCCTCTACATTGAAACTGTCCTAACTTGATGCACAATTTCTTTTTGTCTCAAATGAAATAATCCCTAGTTATGATTTTGTTTATATTTTAAATCACTGACAGAATTCAGAATGAATTTTCTGCTATATTCATGTGTCTTGTTTCAAAAAATAAATCTGCACACATAGATCTGAAAGAAACATAAACAGCTATACAAATCCATAATGTGTGTGAGCACTGATCATTAAGTAGAGATAGTCCCCTTGTCAGGAAGATTTGAACTTAGGCCCTGACTCTCACCCTTAATGTCCAGGTTACTCTGGGAAAATCAGATCTCTTAGTGGCCTAGGCAACTCTCAAAAAGTTAAGTTACAAAGTAAGCACTGACCTGCTTTGGTAGAGAAATCTTTGCTTTGTGAGCTCCCTCCTCTGCTCAAATCACAGGTCTGGTCTCCCCGAAAGGGCATTTGTGTAGATTTCACATATTCTTACTTCCCAAAGATAGATATATGTGTGTATACATTGTTTTTGCTGTCCTCTGTTCTTGAAGATGACCATGACATCAGGGAGGTGATGCCATGACATGTAAGTGAATTGGGAGGGATATAAAGCATATCTTGCCCACAATTAGCTCTGTGTGTCAAGGAGGATAGAGAATAAATTATTTCTTAACAGCAATCAGAGTTCCTCTTCATTCTTTTCAGGTGTCTTAGTTCCACTCTTGGTAACTGCCTGATGTCTTGGACTCTGAGACTTTTATTCTTTGACCTACCTTCAGTATCTGTTTGAGTCTTCTTGCCTTAGGTGAATTTTCTATATTAGTTTTATTTTCTGCCTTGACCTGTGGGCCATCCTGATACTTTCAATCCTTACATTTTTTTTTTTCTGTTACTCGCCAAATGTACCAGACCCTTCCTGCCCGAATCTCACTTTTGATACCTTGTCACATCAAGGAGGTTGCATAAATAACTTATAAAGCCAAGCATGATCATCTTTCCAGAGAACTGCTGCTGTGGACAGCTTTAAGTTTCTGATTACAAAGTATAGTGAACTCTATTTATTCAGCAGTAAATTAAAGCAAAAAATTGACAGAAACCAAAGTACAGCATTCACAATATTATAATATAACAACCTATCACTAAAGTGGCCACATAGTTTTAAACAAAAGATATCATTCAGGAAGTCCTTAACTCAATCATCCTTAAGGAGCAAGCCTCTTAAGGGACACAAAGTACAAAGGTCAAAGTTCTCTACCCTTATATCACATTGTCTTAATCTCTCAGTCAAAAAGTCTTTTTTCTTCTTGATTGGAGATTAATTTCCAATCATCCTTAACTCCATCATCTTTATGAGGTACAAGGTACAGAGTTAAAAAATTCTCCCAACCCAGGCCACAGTAAATCATGATCTTCTCAGTCAGCATTAAGTATCCAAGCAGAAGTCTTTTCATCTTGACTCAAGACTGGCTCTCAGATTCCATGGTTCCTCTTCCATGGGTCCAGCTCCTGCCTGAATCTACCCAATCGTCACCTGGATTCACAGGTAGGCAGCTCTCAGGTCCTCATCCAGCTCCTCATCCAGTTCCATGTTGAAGCTCAGTATCCAGTCCACCTCAAGTCCTTCTCAGTGTCTGTTTCCTAGGAATATAAAGCTTAACAGAGCCACAATAACACCACCATCATCAATTCACTTTTTGTCTGTGAAATCAAGACAGACCCACAAACAAAGTCTGAGAACTCAACACAAATTGTCAGTATAGTCCCAGCACCTCTGAAACCCTCCTCTAAGACTTCTGTAAACAGACGACAAGAAATTCCCCTTTCAGGGCTTCCAGTAAAGTCCCAGGGCTTCCATACAAAATATCACAAACAAAAATCAATACAAACAGAACAGACAAACAGAGTGCCTGGCCACCACAAAGTTCACCTTCTCAATTATGCTCTTTCCCAGCTTGTGCTTCTTATGTGTGGTCATTAGCTCCTCCCTATTCTGCCCCCTTCCTGTTGCATCAGCAAGTTCCTCCCACTGTGGGTTTCACAAGTTCTTTTTCTTAACAAAGACTTTATATAATCATGAGCAAATTTCAAAAGAAACTTGAACTGGAAAAAGGTGCTAAATAATTAAATAGCTGAAACAAGGTGCTAAGTACTTCTTTGCTTGCCATTACAATAACCCTTTGAATTTTTGTATATTTTCTTAATGAATAAAGATTGGACAATTGATAGTTGAAGTAGGAATATATATATATATATATATATATATATATATGTATATATATAAAATATATATGTGTGTGTATGTGTTTATGTGTGTTTGCTTACATACACATATATACAGACATATATAGTGTACATATGTGTATATATACATTCATGTGTATACACATATATTTAAAGACTGCTAGCTTATGGAAAAGCAATGAAAAACAAATAGATGTATAGATCACAGTCAATTAGTCCAAGGTTGTGTCGAATTCAGTTCAATTCACAGCACTATAGCTTTAGCAATAAAAGGAACTATAGAGGCAATCTAGCCCAACTCCTTTAATCTCAAGTGAAAAAAAAAGGAAAAGGGACTAACCCAACATCACACAGATAATAAGATACAAAGCCAGGTGGTGAACCCAAATTTTCTGTCTGAAAAGTCTATTTTCTTTCCACCATACCAGAAAGTCAATTTGATGTCTTTATTAAGATTTGATTACAGATTCCAAGAGATTACAAGGGTTTTTAGAACCAGCAGGAAAGTTAAAGATGGTCTAGTCAAATTTTCTCATTTTATTGATGAGAAAAGAGAGTCCAAAAAAGTTTGTGTGATTTATTCAATATCACACAATAAGAAGGTTACAGAGAGAACTAGAATCCAACATGCCTAACATCTATCCAGGTTGCTTTTTCCATACTATGTTGTAGTTTATTTATAAATAACTAAGTAGGTCAGGGGTGATAAATATCTGAGCAAAGCAGATCAAGTTGTCTTTGTTTTATCCTATGGGTGCTCACTCAGTTGGCTGGACAATGCCATTCTTCTCCAGAAAAAGTTGCCTTTAAGGTTCCAGCTGTTAACAAGGAAGATCACAGAAGTTTTGCCATTTAAACAGGAAGAGGTTAAGGAGAGCTAACCATAGCACTGGTAATCAAGTGGAAGGTGATGCTTTCCTGAACATTCACCCTTAACTGGAGGGTTTTTGTGTCAACTGAACAATAGAGAAAGACCTATGGTATTTTGTTACAGAATAACTACCAGAAACCTAGTCTTTAATTATTCACCAGCCCTAGGGGATACTTCCAATGTTAAGATAAAAATAAACTTCTGTCAGCAGCAAGCCTTCACTCCAGCAGAGTTGGGGCAGGGGAAGCCTTACATTTATCTCCATGGCAGGCTGCAAAATGTACTCTGGAATAGATCTAAAGAAACAGGACTATGATCAGACCATAGCCTTGGGGCACATTTTCTTTAAGCAACAAACTCCTCTTTAATAGATCACATGCCATTGTTCTAAGGTTTAAAGTATTGAGAATTGCTACTGAGTACCTGATTCTTCTAACAGTTCTGCTCTGTAAGTCCTCAGAGAATCTTTCCCAGCCACAAATGAAGGAATTCATGTAGACCCCATCTATAGAAATTATCTGGAGAATCTGAGTGCTAATTGACCTTGTAAGCCCATCTGGGGTAGCAACTTGCCTGCAGGCAGCTGATTGACTCAAATGTCTAAGACACCTAGTGCTTATTTGCTTATTGAAATGTTCTGGGAATGGAGGCCCAATAACTTCTCTTCATAGTCCAATTCCTGGATTTTTTCACCCAGCAATCATTTAATCCTTGCTTTAAGATTTTCCTTACAAACATCTATTAGAGTGGAAAGGGCATTCTATTCCCAGATCTGCCAATAAATAGCTATGGATCCTTAAGCAAATCACTTCTTTGAGCTTGGTTTTCCTTATCTATAAAAAAAAAAAAAAAAAGAATGAGGAGATAGGCCAGGATAATCCTGTACTCTCTTTTAGCCATAGTAGTTTACAAACTATGACTTTGTGATTGATAGAAATATCTTCTTTTGATCTAACCATCTTTCTTTTTTTCTTTCTTTCCTTCCTTCCTTCCTTCCTTCCTTCCTTCCTTCCTTCCTTCCTTCCTTTCTTCCTTCTTTTCTTCCTTTCTTCCTTTCCTCCTTTCTTTCTCTCTCTCTCTCTCTCTCTTTCTTTCTTTCTTTCTTCCTTTTATGAAGGGAGGAAGGTAGGGCAATTGAGGTTAAGTGACTTGCCCAAGGTCACACAGCTAAGAAGTGTTAAGTGCCTGAGGCTGGATTTGAAGTCAGGTACTCTGAACTCCAGGGCAGTTGCTCTATTCACTGCCCCACCTAGCTGCCCTGCTTTTTTTTTTTTTTTTATCTTGTTTGGACTCTTGTGGGCAGAAAACAACTGATTTCCATCTCCATAAAAGCTTTCCCTTCTCCATTCTAGTCTAATCTTCTCCATTCTTTTTCATCTTTTTCCTCGTAAATATATTTCTTTCTTTTTCTCTAGAACCTCTCCATGGTTTCTCTATTTCCTTTCCAAAGGACAGTGACCCAGAATTTTTAAGTATCCCAATAATGAGGAAAGATTGTATCTCACTTTTGAGAATTTCGATTTATTTTAACATTTTTAGAGTAATGGAGACATAGCATGAAAGTGTTAACTTCTTTAGTCAGTCAGTGGTCACTTGAGACTGACTCTCAGTTATTGTTTTTTTTCTTTTTTTTCCACCCACATATATAATATGCCTTGCAAGGCCCTCAGTTTTTCATCTCTGTTGTTGCTTTTCTGTGTCTAAGTATTTCATCAAGGTTCTCACAGTCAGAGGGTCCTTGTCCCCACTCCTTGTCAAACTCATCAGGCTCCTGACAATTTTCTCCCTCCCCACAGACACAGAGCTAAGCCTCATATCTTCCCAGAGAATTTGAGTTTACAACTACACACAGAGTTACTACAAGTACCTATATATGAGGCTGAATAAGAATCTGTCCTAGGTCTTTCACATTTTGCTGTAAGGGACTAAAGAAGACTTGAATTTTAAGAGATAAAAGGATAGTTTGGCTTACCCTGCCTTTTATGCCTTATCCTGCCTTTAATTCCTTTCATTTGATCTAGACTTTAACACAAATCCTGTGAATAGGAACTGTCTAGATCCCTTGGAGTCACACTTGACCTCTTGAATGAATTTGCCTGCAACTCTCATTTATCTTTACTTGGTCAGCCAAGACCAGAGGCAAGACTTCTGGGAGTCCTGGGAAAAGCAAAGCAGGTAGATGCCATGGGTACAAGGAGGGATGCAAAAAGAGACACTTTAACAATATTCTTTTAAAAGCGTATATATTTTAACTCCAGTAAAGTCTGCTCTCTTTAGCCCGTAAAGACATATATGTGACAAATCAAATCATAGTGAAGGTGCATAACTTCCTAACATCATATGGAGCACAATTTTCAAGCTTTTCCTGGGAAAAGGAAGGCCTATTTCATTCTTCTACAGGCTAAATCTTGAGATTATGAAATTATTCTACTTTTGCCTTTCACAACAAGATTTCAAAGTCCTACCTGTAACTGATCAATCAACAAGCACTTATAAAGCACCTACTACATATTTGGAACTTTATGGGATGCTAGGGACACAAACACAAGAATGAAACAATACATACTTGTAAGGATGTTTCTACTAGAGGAGATAATAAGTAAATGGGTAAATAGATCAAAGATAGAAATAAATGAAAGATAAAAGAATTGATAAAGCAAGATAAAAGCAAAGATAAAAACAAATAAAAGCAAAGTAGTTAGGGAGGGACAGGGCGGTGTTGTAGTAGACAAAATGCTACTCCTCACTGGTAAGTGCCAGTGGTACCTACAACTAAGAAGAAGAAATGACACAGAACAGAAACAAACACCTTCAGATCAATTTCTCAGAACCCAGGTAAAAGAGAGGGAGAACAAAGGAAGGAAATCCTTCCCTTCTCATCAGTTCAGTTCACATTGCCAGCCCGTGTTATGAAAGAACTGCTAATTCTTTTTTCTTTTATTTGAGTCTTCTTCAACAAAAATTACTAATATGGAAATGTTATACATGATTGTACTTGTATCATCTATATTTGATTGATTACTGTTTCTGGGAGGGAGGGATATTATATATTGAAAGAAATAAAGACTCAATCTGTTCCAGTTACACAACCAAACAAAGAAGGTTATAGCCATTCAAATGACAGGTTACACAGAGGCTTCCATGTTTGATAATCTGAACAAGCTCCAAAACCCCCTCAAGGAGACTCCACATTGAACAATCTAATGCCTAGACAAACCTCAGCTGTATTTAGAAAATGCTTTATATGCTTTAAACTGTTATATAAGTATATGTTACAAATACATATATAAATATAATTTATATGTTATAAAGAGTAATAATACTATTATACTAGATATAAGATAATATTATATATACTAGCATTTATTATAGACATATGCACATGAGTATTTTCATATTATGTTTATGTATTTATATATAATACATTTTGTATTGTTTATAAAATACATAAAACAAATACATTTATATTCATATAGATATATATCATATACATATATTATGCACATGTATATGTAAATATGTGTGTGTCAACAATAGTTTTTTGATATTTAGCCAACACATCTGAATATCTCCTTTTTAAAAGGGAAAAAATACACACGTATGTAATGAAGCCAAAACATAATCTTCTATGACAGCAAAAGCACTTTACTGGTTTTATTCCAATTATCTCCAAAGGTTATGGAAACAATAGAGACACATCCTTAAGTTTAGAGAATACATTAAAATCTGTTCAGGTAATTGGAATGTGTGTGAGTTCAAGACAAGAATTAATAAACCAGAGAATTTAAAACAAGTAACTATTTTTTTTTCCTAAATAAAATAAATAGCTATTCAACTCTCAGCTTAGAAAATAGAAGACTTACCATTGTCTACTTGCATAAGTCCCTGAGACGTATGGAAAAACAAAAAATCACCACCAAAAAGCAAAACAAAACAAAAAAATGTTTCAGTTGACTTCTAAAGAATCAAAACCTCAGCTACAAAGTAGACAGAATTTTCTTTCCCAAGTAGCAGATAGATCTTGCTGGCAAAAATTATACTTCATTTAAGTTAGTGGTACCAAGTAAGTCTTTAACCTTTACCTGGTGGATGTCCAAGGCCCTTGCCATTGGTCCTTTTAGTAACTGCATTCAGTCTTATTTGCAGGGATTGATCCCTTAGTACTTTCTTATTGCTTCTAGTCAGTGATGATAAGACTTAGGAAAATCAAAAGGAAAAGCCTCAGATCACCAGATCTCAACTTATTTCTTCATTATCAGCACAATTTTATCAGCCATACTGAATTAACCAAAAATTCAAATAAATATCTGAATCTGGTCCACCCAATACCAATAAAAAGACCTCAGTTTTTATGTAAACAATGTCATATTGTGAGTCAATCAATCAGTCATTATATATTTATTAAGCACTTACTAGGTGTCAAACACTGTGGCAAACCTTGGGGATACAAATAGAAAAAAAAAAAGTCCCTACTCTCAAGAAACTTATAATAGGGGCAAGACAATACACACAAACAGACTGAAAAGAAAGGAAGGGGCAAGGAGGAAATGGATCCTATATGGCAAGGAAACTAAAGGAATGTAGCCAGGTGGGAAATAAAGAAATAGCTAGTCTGACCTGAGCGAACTCTTTAAATGAAGGTCTGAATTCCGGGGCTAATGTGATATTGCAAGATGATATGCATGATAGAGAAGACCAGAAAAGTACATCTGGATGGGAAAGGACAAGATATCTGGCCTGGGCTCCCTACTGAAAAGGAGGTTTTAAGAGGAACTCTTGGTTTCAGTCTCCATTCAGAGGGCTGCAGGTCAGAAGGTATTGATGAGATGTAAATTCCAAGGCTGATGTGAACTTGTAGTATGGACAGGTGTAACTTGTATATATAAGTGCCATAAGTTGTTGTTGTTGTTGTTTTTTAATTGGAACATTGGTTTATTTAGCAAAAAAAAAAAAATACTCCCATACCTGAACTGCTATAAAGTTTGCAAAGTACTTTTCAATGACCTAGGATGTAGGCAGTTAGCCACATATTACAAATGAGGAAGTTGAGGAATTCAGTCAGGATTTAAGCCCAGAGCTCCAAATGACAGGTATAGATAGCATTCTTTTCAAAGTACCATCAATGCTTCTCAGAAAGCCAGAAAATAGATTATCCATCAAGTACACAAATACTCCAAAGAATGAGCAATCTCATTGATTCAATGTTATATATCAAATGTCTACTCCTCCTTTTCCATATTCTAAATCTACCACAGCGTATCCTCCCAATATGTTTGAGGCCTTCCTCAATCAAAAGGATGAATACCTATGGAGCAGTATATGAGAAGAAAAAGAAAGAGAGAAAGAGAGAGAGAGACACACAGAGAGAGACACACACAGAGAGACAGAGGCAAAGAGGCAGAGAGACAGAGAAACAGAGACAGAGAGAGATGGAGAGAGAAAAAGAAAGATAGCAACAGAGACAGAGAATAGATAAGATGCTTAAAAATAAGAAGAGGGAAAGGATTTATTTCTTTTCTGCTATTCTGGTGTATATTTGAAGTGTGAAGGAGAGATATCTCAGTCTCTTTTAGTCATCTGCAAAAGAAAACAAAGGGAAGGAAAGAAGGAAGGAAGGAAGGAGGGAGGGAGGGAAGGAAGGAAGGAAGGAAAGAAGGAAGGAAGAAAGGAAGGAAGAAGGGAAGGAAGAAAGAAGGGAAGGAAGGAAGGAAAAAAGGAATGAAGGAAAGAAGGAAGGAAGGAAAGAAGGAAGGAAGGAAAGAAGGAAAGAAAGAAAGAAGGAAGGAAGGAAGGAAGGAAGGAAGGAAGAAAGAAACTGTTAGGATAATAACTGCCCTGAGCCTCCAGTGATACTTAAAGAAACAAAAACATATAGCACAGCCTGGCAGTTCCAAATATTTTTAATTGAAAGAAGTGTTGTAAAACTCATTTTTAGTGATCATTATTTACGTAGGAGAAAATTTCTCGTGGATACTTTGTACTGAAGAAACAATGAAGTGATATCAACAACCTTAACTATTAGTCCCCTGAGCCTATCAAATCACAAGGGTATTCTTAAAACCTTTTAAAGAAACAGTAGACTAACTTGTATGGTAGCAGGGATTAGGATATTGCTCCTAGTACATTCCATACCTTAGTCGTAAAATCCTTAAAGTCTTAATCTAGAGGACCTTCCATTATTTAAATGCCTTTCTGGCTATTACTCATCAACCCAAAGCTCCATTATTCAAGAAATCTGATATAAGCAGTATTAAAAGATCAAGTGAGATAATAACTTTAATGCATCTAACAGTGCCTGGCACATAGAAGATTCTATATAAATGCTTGTTCCTTTCCCTTCCCTTCCCCTCCCTGCCTTAAAGGAGCAACGGAAAGACTAAAAACAGAAAGAGAAAATAATGTAACTACACTGAAGGAGCGATTGTGAATGGGATCACAAAGATAGGTAATACTAGTATTCACCCACTTTCCTCATTCCTACCTACTACCTTCTTTCCAGAATCCAAGCTATGTCCCAAATACATGTCACCCCTTGGTCCTCTTACTAGGTGTTTTCCTGGCAGCAAATCTAGATTATATTAAGCAATGCCTTTTTCCATTGTCCATTCTTCTGCCACCACTGTGTTGCCACAGAGGTTAGGACTTGCTTTGCTTTCTATTGCTATACATTCTGCTTCAGGAACCTATATTTGCCTTTTGCCCCCTGGCCCATCACTTCTGGAGCCCATGTCACTTCCAGTCTCCCCCTCTGCCAATATAAACTACTACTATACTGTGATGGAGGAGGTCAACTGCCACTATTGAGGTCTCAGATCTGCTGTGCTTGCTGTAATAGAGTGTTAACATAGGCCAGAGCACTACTGCTGTGGGACTGAAGGATCCTAAGTATACCCTCTTTCTATCCCCAGCCTGACTCTACCCATTCTGTGCTACAGTTCTATGCTAATCTATGATTACCAATATGACTAGAGTCTGACTCTCCCCTCCTATGCCGAGGGTATAATTGCAGAGCATAGGAGACTAAGTGCCAATGGCCAGAGGCTAATCACTCCCTGGGTGGTCCATTATAGAAGATAAAAGTCCAGAAATGCCATATTGAATCTTTCAGATAACTCCAAGGGATTCCAGTCAAAATGCTAGTCCTTGGGCTCTCTCTTCCTTTGAGTAGTCTTCTCTCTAATACAGGCAATTTCTTTCTTTCCCTTACTTAGAGATTTAAGAGCTGTTATTGGAGGCCATTTTTAGTTATGTTGCAGCACTGTCCAGGGTCACACAACTAGGAAGTATAAAAGGACAGATTTGAACTCATGAAGATGAGACTTCCTAACTCCAGACCTGGAACTCTACTACCTAGCAATGTCATGCCGTCCAACAAATCAGATTATAACCTATCCATCCCTTTTAATTTTTGCCTATCTTCACCCATAAATTCACCACAGGTATTCATCCAATGTCTATGGCATGTATATATGTATGTGTTTATATATGGGGGAGGAGGTATTTCCCTATTTTCTCTTAATAAATCTACAATACAAATGAAAGCTCCAAGTAATAGAGGTCTCTGGGATTCAATATTATAGGATGAGGAAGGGGGTGGCTAGGTGTCAAAGTGAGTAGAGTACTGGCCCTGGAGTCAGGAGGATGTGAGTTCAAATCCAACCTCAGACACTTAACACAAAAACTAGCCATGTGACCTTGGGCAAATCACTTAATGCCAATTGTCCTACCTTTCTCCCTCTAAAAAAAAAAAAAGATGAGAAAGTCACAAGATCAGATAGTTGCCATAACTAGATTTAAAAGCTGCTTAATAAGGCAATAATGAGAGTACTACAGTAAGGATTCAGGAGAAATATAGAAACAACTATTCAGAGAGTGAATGATCTAAGATAATGACCAGGGTAGTAATTGATCTGTCAGGGCAATCTACCTAGTACAGAGGTAATAAGAGTAGAAGTCACAGAATCATGACTTTGAGGAGAGGATTCTGAGAAGATGGCAGAGTAGGTCATGAAATTCCAAGCTCTAAGATTTTCCCCCACAAAAAAGAAAAAAAAAACAGCACCTTAGGGAGGACAAAGTGCAGGCAAAAATTAATTAGAATAGAGTCACAGCAGGGGTCTTTCTGGGACAATTTGAGAAGATCAGAAGAAAAATCCCAGGAAGAGGTTTGGTCCAAGTAAAAAGTAAATACCTCCAGGCTAGGGTTCACTTTAACAACAAGCAGCAAGCCCTAAGGTTAGTTAGTTTGAGAGGCTGCCTTGGCCCAAGCAACTGAAATTTCCCTTCTCCATAACTCCATAGTGAGGGGAATTGGGTGTCTGAGCTAGGAATGATCAAGAGAAGCTCTGCTCACAAGGAACACCAGAACCAGATGTGCTTTAGAGAGCAGCTGGGATGATAAGGAGCCAACACACACCCGGTGAGTGCAGAAGCAGTGGGGCAGAAAGCTCCCGGATGTGAACACTTACAGGAGGTTGGAGATTTGGCTTTGATTCCAGGCTAAAGGGGAATATTGAAGAGCTGGGGCAAGAGGCACCATCCCCCACACCCCAGGGATAGAAATGATTACAAAAATTAAGCTATTATACAAAAAATGCACTGGCAAAAGAGAAAGAATCCATCCATAGAAAGCTATTATGGGAATAGAGATGACTGGGATTCATTGTCAGAAGAGGATATTGAAGCAAAGAAACCTCCTTCTGTCTCAAAGAGTCATGTCAAATGGTCACCTGTGCAAAAAGAATTGATAGAAATTTAAAAAATATATATTTTAAAAATTAAATGACAGAGATGGAGGAAGAACAAAAAAAAAGAGAAAAAATAAAAAAGAACTGAAGAAGATTATTAAAGGAAAATCAACAAATTAGAAAAGGAGATCAAGAATATTAAAGAAGAAAATGACACCTTAGAAAAATTAGGATTGGTCAAGGCAAAGCCAATGAAATTACAAGAGATCAAGAAATAATGAAACAAAACACAAATAATGAAAAAACAGAAGAGAAAGTGAAACATCTTATAAGAAAAACAACAGATTTGGAGAACAGATCAAGAGGAGAAAACATAAAAATAATCTAATTAAGTGAAAGCTGTGATAAAAAAAAATCTTGATACAATAATACAAGAAATAATTAAAGGAAATTGTCCTGAAGCTTTAGAACAAGGGTGGGGAGGAATGTAAAAATAGAAAAATAAAATTCATCAATCACCATTTAAAAGAGATCCTATGACAAAAACTCATAGGAATAATAAAATCAAATTCTGAAAGCCCTGCTCAAGGATAAAATATCAAAAGCAACAAGAATAAAACAACTTAAATATGGCGGTGCCACAAATAGAATCACACAAGACCCAGAATTGGAGACATTAAAGGACTGCAGGTCTTAGAACAATATGTATCAAAGAGCAAAAGAACTGAGGCTAAAAATATCATGCCCAGCAAAATTAAGCATAATCCTGAATGAAAAAAAAATAGATATTTGATCAACTGTCAGACTTTCAAGACTTTGTTGAAAAAAAACAAAAAAAACCCTGAACTTAATAGAAGATTTGATATACGAGAACCAAGAGATACATAACGTACATACCAAAGACTGATTATAAGGGATTCAATAAGGACAGACCATTTACTTTTTACATATGTAAAATGCAAAATGTATGTCTAAGACAGTTATTAATAATTGGGTAGCTCATAAGAAAGATTCAGGTAAATTTGAGTATGTTTTGAACTTGAAAAGTAAAACCATTTAGGAACAACTAAAAAGAGTAAATATTTATACAGATAAAGTGCAAGAGGAAGAGTTGATACAGAGGAATTAAATGAGGGAGGAGGGTTGGTAGTTCTGGTAACCTACTTTCATCAGGAATGGGTTTAAGAGAGGGCAATATATACATACATACATACATACATACATGCACACACATTATATATATACACACATGTATTCATATATATATATATATATATATAATACACATTTATTTAAGAGACTATAAAAGTCTTCTAAATTCAGAAGAAATAAAATGGTAGGGGCATAGGGAAAAGGATGTAACAACAACACAACATTCACAATGCTTACAGTGACTATAAATATGCTAGTATATTTGTGAATCACAAAAGGTAACAGGCTCTCCACAGGAGGGACAGAATCAAAAAAATTTATTCAAATACCAGAAAGTCGAGTCCCCACACCAAAAAGTCAAAGTCATTATAGGAGCCACTAAGTTGGAACACATAGTTAATGCACTTAACACCCACATTTCAAAGTCTTTAAAACAAAACAGGCTCCCTCAGAGGCTAAACTGGGAGAAGCTGTGAATTGGGAGAGAGGCCCAAGCCTAGAGAAGGCCAGAAGGACTTTGGGAGAGCAGTATCCAATATCGTGGAGCCTGCGTTGCTGACAGAAAGACTGCTTGAGAGCCCCTGGGAGCTGCCCAGGACTTTTGAGAACTGCCACCCAGAGCTGCCAAGAACTGAGGAGGCATGGCTGTGATGCTGGTATTTTGTCTGTCTGTTTTGATGTTGTTTTGCCAGATTCACTGGCTGGTGAAGGACAATGCTGCTGTTGTAGAAGTTCTGGAACCTTGCTGTTGGTTCAGAAGCCCTGAAGGAGGATTTTCCTGTTGTATGTTTACAGAAATCCTGGAAGAGGGCCTTGCTGATGTTTTCAGGCATTCTAGGACTGTTCTACAGGCAGAGAGTGACTTGATGAGGACACTGGCTTTGGCTTTGTTGAGCCTTGTCTCCCCAGGAAGTGAGATTGCTGAGGGCTTGCCTTGAGTAAAGATGAAAGAAGGCCCTTTCCTTGGGTATTCAATGCTGAGATGATATCTTAACCTTGTTGTAATTTAAGGGTGGATGTCCTTTTGTGCTCTCCTGCCCCTTTTGAGATTCAGGGGTGGGAAGCCTTTGAGTTTTTCACCAAATGATTGATCAAATGTATGTACTTTGTTTATGATTGGAGACTAATCCCCATTTGAGAGAAGAGACTTTGTTGACTGACTAAATGTACAGCCCAGGAGTGGGCTACTTTGACTAATGTACTGGCCAGGGGTGGGATACTTGGACCCTGATACTTTGCAATTGAATTGAGAACTTACTTCCTAAATGAACAAGTTACACTGTGTTTTGACTTTCTCTGTTCTGTGAATGTTTGCCGAATAAATGGGGTTTGCTATGCTGGTAATCCAAACCTTGGAAGTTGCCTTTGCTTGGCATTACAGTAGGCAAGTAACAGGAGGGCAAGGTAACAGGTAGAAGTAAATCAGAGAAGGCAGGATGGATAGTAATCAAGAGATATGCACAAACATAAAAACAAAGATCCGGAGTAGAATGTGTTTGGGAAAGTATATGTCTGTATATGTATATAGCTATTGCTATAGAGAAATTTATCCATGCTTAATTTTAAACTTCTGGGGGGAAGGGGAAAAAAAGAAAAAGTAAAAAAGTAAAGTTGGTAGGAAATCAGATTTCAGTGCTGTGATTTATAGCATAAGAAGCCTGTATTTACTTCTGTGATAAACTTTCTCAAGATCCTCTTGCCCAACAAATCATTCTAATTGGGAATGGGGGAGGTAAGGGAAACTATCTTAGTCACAATGACCCTGAAAAGCTATCTAATCCAACCTTAACTTCAACAAGTAAAGCTTTTTCAGCATCATTTCAGACAAAAGGCATTGAGGCTCTATATAAACATTTCTGGTAAGAGCTCATTATTTCATGAGGTGATGGGACATCAATTGTAAGAAAGTTTTTCATAAAAAAAAAGATTTACTGCAAATGAAATACATTTAATACAATAAGAAGCATTAATCAATCTATGTAATTGTATATAACCCTAGGAATGGCTAAAATTTTCAATGGGCTATTCCAGGGATGGGGAACCTATAGCCTCAAGGTCACATGTGACCCCCTAGATCCTTAGCTTAGGCCCTCTGAATCCAAACTTCACAGAACAAATCCTTTTATTAAAAATATATTCTTCATATTCACACCAACATGAGCATCTGAGAGGCTCTAACTAAGCAAATATCCTCTTTCAGTTAATGATACTGACTGTCATTGTTTTGGGCAGTCTTACTTTTGTGTGTGTGTGTCCTTTTGCTTTTGTGCAGATAGTTTTAAAATGATAAGTTTAAGAGACAGAAGAAATAAGAGTCAGACAATTAGGAAAATATTGTAAAGGGAGCCATCATGTGAGAGAACTGAAAGGTAAGTGAAGTCAGCTTGACCAGATACCTTGGAAAGTTCAAGGAGAATAGGGAATGAGAGGATGTCACTGGATTTGGGAAGATGATAATTATTGCCTTTGAGAATGCAATTTTCTTGAAAAATGAGAATAGAAACCAGATAGCAAGAGTCTGAAAATAGGATGAAGAAATGGGAGACAGCAAGTATAGACTATGTACCTGAGAAGCCTGAGAATATAGCTACAGAAATATGATATTAGTAAGAAGAGACAACAATGTCAAGATTAAGTTTATTTCAAGATGCGAAGACTCATGTAGGTTTGAAGGTTAAAGGAAATTAGACTGAGAAAAGGAAGAATGAAGTTGAAGATATTGGAAAGCAAGAGAATGATCATAGAAGAAAAGTTCCTCAGGAGTAGCAGGGATCAGATAATGGGAAACCTATACTTTCTTTTTTTTCTGAATGATATTTTATTTTTTCCAATTACATGTAAAAATAGTTCTCAATATTCATTTTTGTAAAAGTTTGAGTTTTATTTTTTTCCCCTCCTTCTTTTCCCTGTCCCATCTCCAAGACAGCAAGCAATCTGATATAGGTTCTACTTGTACAACTGCAGCCCTGGCCAGAGAAAATCAGGAGCTGCCCTTGGTTGCCACTGAATCAGCAGCAGCAGCTCCTGCTTTTTCCAGGGTTCTCATCCCACTGACAGTGGGAGGGTCAAACAACTGGTGAGAAGCAGATTACAGGTATCTTTTTGCTAGCACTGAAGCAGGACTCTGTTACTTTGCCCATACTCAGATCCTGGATGCAACCCTGGGTGGAACTCCCAGGGTGAGGAGGAGGATTGGCATACCAAACTTGTGGCTGCAATGGAGCAAGAACACTCTTCACAGTTCCAGGACACAAAAGAATGTTTGTGGGCACTCACAGACCAGAGAACAGGCCAGGAAAGGAATAAACACCTCTCCTTAGATCAAATCACCTTTGAAGAACTGAAAACATGCAGATCCTTTGAAGTATTTCTGAAAACAGTTGCACAAAACACCTGAAGCTTGGCACAATGAGCCCTAGAGTTAAAAGTCAAGTAAAAGACTGAGAATATGAGCAAATAACAGAAAAAAAAACTGACAATAGAAAGTTACTGTGGTGACAAAGAAGATCAAAACACATACATACATTTTGACAAAGTCAAAATTCCTACGTCTATAGTCTCTGAGAAAAATATGAATTGGTTTCAAGCCATGGAAAAGCTAAACAAGGCTTTTGAAAATCAGGAAAGAGAAATGGAGGAAAATTGGGTAGAAAAATGAGAGCAATGTTAGAAAAATCATGAAAAAAATAAGCTAACAGTTTGCTAAAGGAGACTCAAAAAACTGAAGAAAGTAACATCTTAAAAAATAGATTTACCCAAATAGCAAAAGAAGTCCAAAAAGCCAATAAGGACAAGAATTTCTTGAAAGGCAAAACTGGACAAATGGAAAAGGACATCCAAAAGCTCCACTGAAGAAAATAATTCCTTGTAATGCCAAGCAAAGGAGTTCTTAGTACCTTGTTTCAGCTATTTAATTATAGCACTTTGCTTAGGTTCAAGTTTTTTTTTTTTTAAGCCTTGCCCATGATTATATCAAATCTTTGTTAAGAAAAAGAATTTGTGAACCCCACAACTTGTGAAACCCAGAACTTGTGAACTCCTGTTGTTGATGCAAAAGAAAGAGGCAGAACAGGGAGGAGTTTAATGACCATATATAAGGAAAAGCCCAAGCTGGGAAAGAGAAGAAATGAAAAGAGAGCAAATGGGGTGGTAGAACCAAGAAGGAGAACATTGTGGTGGCAGCACTTTGTCTCTTTTGTCTATGCTGATTTTTGTTTGTGACACTTTGCACAGAAGCTCTGGGACCTTACTGGAAGCCCCCCAAAAGGATTTTCTTGTTGTCTATTTATAGAAGTCCTGGACGAGGGATTTGAATGTCCTGAAACCATATTAATAATTTGTGTTGAGTTCTCAGACCTTGCATGTGGGTCTGTGTTGATTTCACAGGCAGATAGAGAATTGATGATGGTGCTGGTAATGTGCATGAATGTTATTTTGGCTCTGTTAAGCTTTGTCTTCCCATAAACAGGAACTGTGAAGGACTTGAGGTGGACTGGATACCGTGAGCTTCAATATGGAACTGGAGGAGGAGTTGGAAGGGGAACTGGATGAGAAAATGAAAGAGGAGCTGAGAGTTGCCTACCTTTGAATCCAGGTGACAGGTAGTGGCAGGAGCTGGACCTCATGTCAAGATGAAAAAGACCCCTTCTTGGGTACTTGATGCTGACTGAGAAGATCATGATTTACTGTGGGCTAGGGGTAAAGAACTTTGACCTTTGTACATTGTGTCCCTTAAGGAGACTTGCTTCTGAAGGATGATTGAGTTAAGGACTTACTGAATGATATCTTTTGTTTATAACTATGTGGCTACTTTGGTGAAAACTATGTGGCCACTTTAGTGATAACTTGATATATTATAACATTATGAATGCTGTACTTTGGTTTCTGTGAATGGTTTTCTTTAATTTACTGTTGAATAAATAGAGAGTCCATTATACTATGTAATCAGAATGTTAAAGCTGTCCACAGTAGCAATCTTCTCTAAAGATACTAGTGCTTGGCTTTACATTCCTTCAAAATTAGAAGGCAGCAAATGGAAGCAATAATTTTATGAAAAATCAAGAAATTATAAAACAAAACCAAAAGAATGAAAAAATAGCACATAATATGAAATATCTCACTGGAAAAAAAAAAAAAAACTGACTTGGAAAATAGTTCCAGGAGAGAGATTGGACTACCTGAAAGCCATGACCAAAAAAAGAGCCTAGATATTAACTTTCAAGAAATTATCAAGGAATATTGCCCTGATATTCTTGAACCAGAGGGGAAAATAGAAGTTGAAAGAATTCATTTCCTGAAAGAAATGCTGAAAAGAATATTCCTAGGAATATTGTAGCCAAATTCCAGTGTTTCCAGGTCAAGAAGAAAATATTGCAAGCAGCCAGAAAGAAACAGTTCAGGTAATATGGAAGCACAATTAGGATAACAAAAGATTTAGCAGCTTTGACATTAAGGGATCAGAGGACCTTGAATATGATATTCTGGAAGTCCAAGGAGCTAGGATTAAAACCAAGAATCACTTACCAAGCAAACATGAGTATAATACTCTAAAGGAAAAAGTGGATATTCAATGAAATAGAGGACTTTAAAACATTCTTGATGAAAAGACCATAGCTAAATAGAAAATCTGACTTTCAAATGCAAGACTCAAGAAAAGCATGAAAAGGTATACAGGAAAGAGATATCATAGGTACTTCTTTTATTAAAGTTGAACTGTTTACATTACTATATGGAAAGAGGGTATTTGTAACTCATGAGACCTTTCTCAATATTAAAGTAGTCGAAGAGAATACACACAATACACACATATACATATATACATTTAATATATATATATATATATACAATGTATATGTGTGTATGTATAGATGTTTATATTTGAGTGTATGTATATGTATGTACACAGAGACATATATACATACATAGAAAGACAGAAGGCATAGGGTGAGTTGCATATGAAGGGATGTTATCTAAAAAGTAATATTAAGGAGTGAGACAGGAATATACTGGGAGAAGGAGAAAGGGAGAAGTAGAATGGGGGTAAATTATATGACATTAAAGAGGCAGGAAACAGCTTTTATAGTGAGAGGAATGGGGAGGGCAGAAGATCAGAAGGTGAGAGGGAATGAGTGAACCTTACTTCCATCAGATTTGGCTGAAGGAGGGAGTAATATACACACTAAATTGGATATGGAAATCTATCTTACCCCCCAGGAAAGTAGAAGGGAAGGGGATAAGGGGGGGATGACAGAAAAGAGGGCAAATGGGCAGAAGGGTAATCAGAAACAAACCGTTTTGAGGGGGAACAGGGTTATAGGAGAGAATAGAATAAATGGGGGTCAGGATGGGATGGAGGGAAATATAGTCTTTTACAATATGACTGCTATGGAAGAGTTTTGCATGACTACACATGTACAATCTATATTAAATTGCTTGCCTTCTCAATGAGGGTGGGTGGGGAGGGAGAAAATGAAGAGAATGTGGAATTCAAAGTTTTAAAAACAAATGTTAAATATTTGAACTGATACAACCATTCTGGAGAGCAATCTGGAACTATGCCCAAAGGGCTATAAATAATTGCATAGCCTTTGACCCAGTAATACCCCTTCTGGAGTTGTATCCCAAAGAGATCATGGAAGTGGGAGGAAGAACCATATGCACAAAAATATTTATTGCAGCTGTCTTTGTGGTGGCAAAAACATGGAAATTAAGGGGATGCCCATCAATTGGGGAATGGCTAAACAAGTTGTGGTATATGAATGTAATGGAATACTATTGTGCTATAAGAAATGGGGAGGAGATGGTCTTTATATTCACCTGGAGAGCCATATACAAACTGATGCTAAGTGAGAAGAGCAGAACCAACAAAAATTTGTACACAATCACACACACATCATATGTGTGATGACCAACTTTGATAAACTGGACTCTTCTCAGCAACACATCCATATAAGACAAGTCTACAAGTCGCAAGATGGAAGGATATTTCTACATTCAGAGAAACATCTAGAAAGACCAAAATTTAAATGGAGACTGAAGCAATCTACATGCTATCATTCTTTTTCATTTTTGGTTCTCTCTTTCTTCCCATTGTTCACTCCATGGGTTACAACCCTTCTATACAACCAGACTATTGTCCAATTTGAAAATATTTGCAGATCTAATACTTGATTGCATGCCACCATGGGGGGAGGAGGAAGAGGAAGGGGAGAAAATTTGAAACTCAAGAAATTATGTAACTGAATCTTGTAAACTAAAAGTAAATAAACA
This sequence comes from Pseudochirops corinnae, assembly GCA_028646515.1. Classification (NCBI taxonomy): domain Eukaryota; kingdom Metazoa; phylum Chordata; class Mammalia; order Diprotodontia; family Pseudocheiridae; genus Pseudochirops; species Pseudochirops corinnae. The sequence goes on along the minus strand of CM053588.1, from coordinate 182,223,003 downwards.
AATCAAATTTTAAAAAAAGAAATATTATTGCATTATGAGAAATGATGAACAGGAGGGTTTCAGAAAAACCTTGGAATGCTTATATGATCTGGTGAAAAATAAAGTGAGTAGAACCAATATATATATATATGTTTTTACATACAATTGGGAAATAAGTTATATGGGCAATGGGTTCCAGAAATCTGTCTTGCACTATAGGAAAATAGAAGGGAAGGGGATAAGAGAAGGAAGGTAGGGTGACAGAAGCGAGGGCAAATTGTGGGAATGGGTAATCATAATGCATGTTGTCTTGGGGTGAGGGTAGAGATGGAGAGAAAACTTGGAACTCAAAATCTTGTGAAAATGAATATTGAAAATAAAAACATTTTAAAAAAAGAAATGAATGAATGAATGAATGAATGAACGAACGAATGAATGAACAAACAAACAAATGAATAGATAAATAAATGATGAGCAGGATGTTCTCAGAAAAACCTGGAAAAACTTACATAGGCTGATGCAAAGTGAATTGTATTATGTATAAAGTAACAGCATTACTGTAGGAGAAGGACAACTGCTAAGAGTGATTTGGTTTTTCTCAGTAATGCAATGATCCAGGACAACTTCGAAGGACTTATGACAAAAAATGCTATCCATCCCCAGAGAACAAACTGATGGTGTCTGAATACAGTTTGAAGCATATTTTTTTTTTTTAAACTCTATTTTTCTTGAGGTTTTGTTGTTGTTTTTTTGTTTTTGTTTTTGTTTCTTTGGTCTATGTTTTCTTTTACAACATGACTGTTGAGAAATTTTTTTGCATTACTACACATGTATAACCTATATCAAATTGCTCTCCTTCTGAATGTGGGGAGTGGGGGAGTAGTAAGTGAGGAAGAAAGAGATTTTGGAACACAAGGTTTTAAAAATTAATGATAAAATTGTTTTACATGTAACTAGGGAAAATAATATACTAAATGAAAAAAAAAGAGGAAAAGAGATGACACTTCCCAACTCTATTATAACTATGGTCTTGATGACAAAAAATCAGAAGGAAAAAGTAGAGCAAGCAAACTATAGATCAATATGCCTAATGAACATTGACACAAAAGTATTAAATAAAATATGACAAATATCTTGCAACAATATGTTAAAAAAAAGATTATACATTGTGATCAAGTATGATTTATATGAGAAACACAAGATCAGTTCAACATATGAGAAAAATGTATAAACCTAATAAATTATATTAAAAACAAAAGTAGTAAAATCCATATGATTGATTATACAGTGAATGTTGAAAAAGCTTTTTTTCACAAAATCTAACATCAGTTTTTATTAAAACCCTTGAAAGAATAAGAATAAATAGACTTTTCCTTAAAAAAGTAAATAACATCTATCTAAAACTAAGAGAAACTTTTTTATGCAATGGAGAGAGGTTGGAGACCCTTCCAGCAATATCACGGGCAAGCCCATTATCACCAGTAACATTAAGCAGAGTTTTTGAAATGCTAGGTATATCAATAAGAAGCAAAAGAAAATAGAGGAAATAAACAGATACAGATACAAGAGATTTTTTTTTTTTTTTACAATTGATATGATAGTCTATATGGATGATCCTGAAGAGTTAATGAAGTGAATGAAATAATGTCAGCAATATTTTGGAATATGAAATAATTGACATTTCTTTATATTGCTAATAAAACCTAGTGGGAAGTTGTAGAGACAGAAAATCCCTGAAAAAATATAATGTATAAAAATGTTTGTAATACCTTGAAATCTATCTACCAAGACAAACATATGATAACTATATGAAGCCAGGTGCAAAACATCTTTACAAAAATATGGATCTAAATAAACTGAGGAGTATTTATTACTCAAGGTTATGCCTGGTCAATATAATAAAAATCACAAAGCTACTAACATTAATTTAATCATTTAATGCCAAATGATTGTTTTATAGAGCTAGAAAAATGATAAGGACATTAATCTGGATAAATAAATGACAAGGTAAATATGGGGGAAATAGGAAAGAAGGGGACCTAGCTACATCATATCTAAAGCTATACAAAAAAGCAGTAATCAAAATTAAATGTTCAAATAAACATAAAAGTGAAGTAATTAAAAAATAATCTAGTTACTGGGCTAAGGACTCAATAGATGAGAAAAATTATCGGGAAAGTTAGTAAGCAGTCTTATAAAAGTTAGGTATGTAGCAACTTCTCACACTGAATAATAAGATAATCTCCAGATCTGTACAAGATTTACAAGGTACCAACTTTTTTTCCCACCAAAACCTCTTCTACAGCTACCTAGGAAACATGTGAAACAGAATTCTGTGGGGGGAACCAAGAAAAACTCACAGTTACTCATTTTTCTAGCCCAGGGAAGCTCAGAAAGATAGGCAGAGAGGTTTGTGGATACTAGGGTGGGTACCGACAAGGAGTACAGATAGCATAGTACCAGAAGGAGCACTAGGCTGTGGTATTAGTATTATAATCTCTGTTTTACAGAGAAAGAAATGAAAACTCAGGTGAAATATCCTGCCCATCTGGGAAATATCGTGATCAGGAGTCAAATTTGACTGTCTTGACTCTAGGCCCAAAATTCTCTGTCATGACTTTTTTGTACTTAACTATGTACAACCTTCTTTTAGCCTTCTTTAAACCATATTTTTTGTAAGCTTTCAAAAATTTTGGAAGTGATAATTGTTTGTCCCAATGACACATATAGGTGGTACAATGATTCTCAGAGAGAAAGGGAACTTGTTTGTAAATTGTGAACAGTTAGGGATAGACGATATATTTTTAAGTGAATTTATTCTTTTTAAATGACATTTAAGAATGATTTTAAAATGGGACAAATAGAAAAGAAAAAGGGTCAGAGGAGAGACTCAAAGCTCCAGATACTTAAATAGCCATAATTTTAAAATGTTATTCCTGCCAACAGTGAAGATCATACCTTTTCAATGTTTCTTTATCCTGTGCAATTCTTGTCTATATGTTTTCCCCAGGAGATCCTCCCAATGTTCTGCTCTGACCCTATATAAGTACCAGTGGAGCACCTGGTCTTTCTAGAGCACAGGAAAAGTGAATCATAAGGTCATAGATCTAGAATTGAAAGAACCTCAGAAACCATATAATTCAGCCCACTGACTTCCCTGATAGGAAACTAAGGCTAGGGAAGGAAGTGTGCTTGAAAATATTTACCAACCAGGGAATTTTCTAGGGAAAAATAATAAAATAATATGACAGGATATACTTTTAAGTTTAATCTCCTTTATTAACATTTTCTCCATCACTGTCTAAAGTTGAGACAATCAACAAAACATTTAATCAAGCTCTGTGTTTTGTTTCATTTTTTTTTCACATTTGCTCATTTCTAAGGTATAAAAGCTCACATTGGAAATTTAACAAGCGTATCTCTTCCTAAGATCCAGAGAGGTTAATTGTTTTGCACAACGGTGCACAGCAAATATACATATGACATGGGACTTAGACTCAGGTCTTCTGACTGGGGCAATTAGATGGTGCGGTGAATAGAGCACCAGGCCTAGAGTCAAGAAGATCTGAGTTCAAGTCCTGCCACAGACACTTACTAGTTGTGTGACCCTGGGGAAGTAACTTAATCCCTATTTGCCTCAGTTCCTCACCTGTAAAATAGGAATACACTAGAGAAGGAAATGCAAATCATTCCAGCATCTTTGCCAAGAAAACCCCTTGATATTTGTCCATGGGGGTCACATAGAGTTGGATACAGCACAACAGCAACTTCTGACTCTGGGTCCAAGTCTCTTTCCACTGAACCACTCTGACTTAGATATACCAAAGGATCTTTTTTTGTTTATTTGTTTTGAGGGGATGAAGAAAGCCCCTGTGCCTTCCCTATATAAGGAACACTATGTGGAAACTGTCAGTGCAGACCCCCTAAATAATTTGTAACCTATAACCTTATAAATTTATTTAGGGCCCTGAGAGGTTGAGACTGTGATACTCCTGTGGTCACAAAGCAAATAAGAGTCAGAAGTAGAGCTTGGGATCATAGGTGTAGAATCAGAAGGCACCATATAATTTATCTAATCTAATTCTTTCATTTGAAGATGAAAAAAAATAAATGAGACAGAGAAATTTAATAATTTGCCTGAGATAAATAGTAAATAACAGAATTTGAAGCCAGGTCCTGACTGAATCTAATGTTATCTTTCTACACCATACTGACCCAAGTTTGCCTGACTCCAATGTATTTGATTTCAAACCCTGGTATTGCTGCTTACTCTCTGTATGATATTGATTAAGTCACTTAATTGCCCTAGGCCTCAGTTTCCTCAGTTACAAAATGAAGAACTGGACAAGAAGCCCTCTGATATCTTTTTTCCAATTCTTAGTCATTGATTATGGAACCTATGCCCCATACTCTGACATATGCTGTCTGTATGACCTTGAGCAAAATATTTATCTCTCAGTGACTCAAGAGACATTACTTTCTAAGATTATAAATTGTCTATCAGTCACCAATCTGCACTGTTACAGGGGATTTGCTCATTGGGAATTCCTTATACCATTTAAATCACTGTTCACCCACTTCCCCCCAAAATGAGACATATTTTTAATATGTTAGTTAGGTATCATTTATTACCATCTGACTACCTAAGGTGAAAGCTTAATGGTAGAACCTGAAAAAACTTATAGGACTTGACCTGTGGCTCTGGCTATAGGAATGTCAGTGGCTAAACCCAGTGAAGAAGATATTTAGTCCTTAAAAATAATTTCCTAACCAAACTCTTTATACCAGATATGAAAACCTTTGGAAGATAATGGGAAAAAAAAAAATAAAGGCAAAAACTAAGCAATGCTTATTTGATTCTGAGCTATTTGTGTTTTAAAGAGGCATAAACCAATAGACACAAAGCAGTCATTTAAGTTAATGAGCCCTGCCAATAACATGTTTGAATTTTAGAGGCTAAGCCTGTTTTATTTAAACTCTATGAGCTCATTAGAGGAATACCCAGTGAAAAAGAAGTCTGGAAAATCTGAATGGGCAAACACACACACATACACACACACACACCTTGAAATTTAGCTATCAAAACTTTCAAAAACAAAAGGTTTTATGTGTCTCTATCATTTTATATTTTTAAAATATTCCAGAAGCAAAACAATATAGAAGGCAAGAAGCATGGGGAAATTTTCCATATCTCTTGAAAACTGGAAATAAAAATTAATTGAAACTTCGAAACTTAAAAGCAAGTGAAATATGGAAGGCAGTTAAATTAAGGTAGAATGTTAGTTGAAAGAGGAAATGACTGAGGAAACAAACATTTAAACTTTCAAGCAAATTGATTTATCAAGCAATGCACATAAATTGCCTAACAAATTGGGAACTTTCACCTTCCTCAGCTTTGGTATTGGCCCTAAATACAGAGGGAGACAGATTTTTATGCATTAAAAACAATGTCAATTAAAAGTAACTAATTAAAACAATTAGCCAAGACAGAAAGTTTGGTAATCTGATTTTTTATTGGAGGAAAGATTAGGAGCTTGCCAAGTTGGGAATGGAAGAGTAAGTAGCTACAATTTTCTGAAATCAGAAAAAAAGAAGTGTTCCATTCCCCACAAATGTTTATATTTAATCAAAGGAACATGAAAACAATAACTAATTGACCACTATGAGATCAGTAAGATCTACAATTGTGAGGAAACTCCTTGCATCAATCTTTAGATCTAAATGGGTTTCTAATCAGTATAACCTATGTTCTTAGTTAAGGGTCTCTAAGTAACAGGGAGAATTGGTCTACTTTCTCAGTCATGCAAGCCTAGATTCAAAGAATGCAATAAGGTTTTCTCACCATTCCCACAGTTGTGAATAAAGTGAATAAAGTTTTCTCACAAGCTAGAAGTTGGACCAGACACATAATTGAATTGAAAGAGAATTGAACTAGTTCCAGATTTGTGTCACAAGATGGTGTCAGTGTGATTCATCATTACCACTGTCACTTACTGTTCTAATCCTCTCAATTACCTCATTAGAAATGTTGAGAATCAAAATGATCTGAGAATCTAAATGATTTCCTTTTTCAATTTTATTTTTTTTTCATTGACTTGTTTATTTACTTTTAGTTTACAAGATTCAGTTCCATAATCCCTTGAGTTTCAAATTTTCTCCACTCCCTTCCCCCCCTCCCCCATGGTGGCATGCAATCATGTATAGGATCTGCAAATACTTTCACATTGTGCAATAATCTGGTTGTATAGAAGGGTGTATCAGCAAGCACCCTAATGTACCTAGGGTGGCTGCTAGCACAGGTTCTTAGATCTGCTTTTCTAAAGGAAAGCAACTTAAAATGGGTTAATAATCTTACTTTAATCAATCAAACACATATCATTTACCTAGTTCAAGGGAAAAAGTCAGGACCCTGAACTTCAGAGAATACAAACAGAATACAAAACACAAGTTACAAGCAGATAGAGAAACATCATCAGAGAGGCCTCCAGTGTCTGACCATTACATTCATACCGATTCAGTTACCAGAGAGGGAAGCATCAACATCTGGGTTTTTCAAAGCCTGGGGTTCAATGGCTTCCCAGAGTCTCGTCTGGCCAAATCACACAACTCTTCTCAAAGTGAGCCCCAAAGCAAAACCTCGCATTAGGGTGAATATATAGCCTTCTCCTGGCTCAGAGAATGTCACAGCCCTCTTGACCCACTGCCCAATCACAAAGCTACAAGGTGCAGGCATTCCCGAAAAAACAAGCCTCCCGCCACAGGCTCCACGTGACCACATTCAGCCTATTAGGGGGCACAGTATACTTTCAAATCAGGGAAGGTTCTCGGAGCCACTTAAGCCACTTAAGCAAAGGGCCTAAGGGGCAGGGAAGATCTTCAGATTCTCATAACAAATTGTTGTAACCAATGGAGTGAACAAAGGGAAAAAAGAAAGAAAACTGAACATGAAAAAGAAGGATAGCATGTAGATTGCTTCAGTCTCCATTTAAACTCTGGTCTTTCTAGATCTTTCTCTGAATGTAGATATCTCTTTCCATCCTGAGACTTATAGAGTTGTCTTATAGCTGTGTGTTGCTGAGAAGAGTCCAGTTTATCAAGGTTGGTAGTCACACATACAATGTGTCTGTGATCGTGTACAAATTTTTCCTGGTTCTGTTCTTCTCACTTAGCATCAATTTGTATAAGCCTCTCCAGGTGTATATGAAGTCCATCTCCTTCCCATTTCTTATAGCACAATAGTATTCTATTACATTCATATTCCACAACTCATTTAGCCATTCCCCAATTGATGGGCATCCCCTAAATTTCCAGTTTTTTGCCACCACAGAGAGAGCTGCAATAAATATTTTTGTACATATGGGTCTTTCTTCCACTTCTATGATCTCTTTGGGATACAACCCCAGAAGTGGTATTACTGGGTCAAAGGGTATGCAATTATTTATAGGCCTTTGGGCATAGTTCCAGATTGCTCTCCAGAATGGTTATATCAGTTCACAGCTGCACCAACAATGCATTAGTGTTCGAATTTTTCCACATCCTCTCCAGCGCTTGTCATTTTCCTGTTTTGTCATCTTACCAATCTGACTGGTGAGATGTGGTTCCTCAGAGTTATTTTGATTTGCATTTCTCAAATCAATAGTGATTTGGAGCTTTTTTCCATATGCTCAAAGATATCTTTAATTTCTACCTCTAAAAATTGCCTGTTCATATCTTTTGACCATTGATCAATTGGGGAATGACTTGTATTCTTATAGATTTTACTTAATTACCTGTATATTTTAGAAATCAGGCCTTTATCAGAGACATTGGTTGAAAATATTCTTTTCCAATTTCCCCCTTCCCTCTTAATCTTGGTTACATTGGCTTTGTTTGTACAGAAACTTTTCAATTAATATAATCAGCATTATCCATTTTGTATTTTATAATGCTAACACTTCTTTGGTCATTAAGTCTTCCCTACTCCACAAATCTGACAGGTAGACTATTCCTTCCTTCCCCAGATTATTTACAGTATCAGCCTTTATACCTAGATTGTGTAACCATTTAGACTTGATGTTGGTGTACAGTATTAGATGATGTTCCATGCCCATTTTCTGCCATACTATATTCCAATTTTCCCAGCAGTTTTTGCCAAATAGTGAGTTCTTATTCCAAAACTGGGATCTTTGGGCTTATCAAATAGTATATTACTATAATCATTGACTACTGAGTCTTTTGTACCCAATCTGTTCCATTGGTCCACTATGCTATTCCTTTTTTTTTTTTTTTTTGCTTTAAAACTTTCTGTCTCTGTTTTGACTTTTCCTGATCTAGGTATCAGCATCATATCTCTAACAGCAAAGAATTTAGTAGGACTTCCTTGCCTATTTTTCCAAATAGTTTATATAGGATTGGGATTAATTTTTTAATTATTCTGAATATTTTTGAATTTTTGATATATTCTTTAAATATTTGACATAATTTACTTTTAAATCAATCTAACCCTGGTGATTTTTTTCTTAGGGAGTTCATTGATAGCTTATTCCATTTCTTTTCCTAAAATGGGGTTAGTTAAGTATCTTATTTCCTCTTCTGTTAATCTAGGCAATTTATGTATTTTTTAAATATCCATCAATTTCACTTAGATAGATTTATTGGCATACAGTTGAGCAAAATAGCTCTGAATTATTGTTTTGATTTTCTCTTCATTGATTCATTTTT
>CM053588.1:182174553-182204598 GCA_028646515.1 Pseudochirops corinnae | reverse complement strand
AATCAAAGGAATTAGAATAGTCAAAGAAGATACTCAGTTATCACTCTACAGATAATAGGATGATATACTACTAAAAGAATCCTGGAGAATCAAGTAAAAAAAAACTACTTGAAATAATAAATAACTTTAGCAAAGTTGCAGGATATAAACTAAATCCACATAAATCCTCAACATTTCTACATATTACTAACATAGCCCAACAGCAACAAGAGATAGAAAGAGAAATTCCATTTAAAGTTACTGTTGACATCACAAAATATTTGGACATCTACTTGCCAAAACAAACACAAGAACTATATGAACACAATTACAAAACACTTTTCACATAAATAAAGTCAGATCTAAATAATTGGAAATACATAAGTTGCTCATGGATAGGCCAAGCTAATACAATAAAAATGACAATTTTACCTCAATTAATTTACTTATTCAGTTCCATACCAATCAAAGAATTAAAAATGATTTTATAGAGCTAGAAAAATAATAACATACATCTGGAAGAACAAAAGGTCCAGAATATAATTGGGATTAATGAAAAGAAATGCTAGGGAATGTAGCCTAGCCACACCAGATCTTAAATTGTATTATAAAGCATCAATCATCAAAACTACTAGGTACTGGCTAAGAAATAGAATGATGGATCAGTGGAATAGGTTAGGTACACAAGACACAGCAGTCAATGGCTATAGTAAACTACTGTTTGATAAACCCAAAGACTCTAGATACTGGGATAAACACTCACTATTTGACAAAAACTGATGGAAAAACTGGAAAATAGTATGGAAGAAAGTAGGCAAAGATCAATATCTTACAACATGTACCAAAATAAAGTCAAAATGGGTACACAATTTAGATATAAAGTCTGATACTCTAAGAAATCTGGGAGAGCAAGGTATATCAGATTTATGGAGAATGGAAGAATTTATGATCAAACAAGAGAGGGCAGATTTATGAAATGCAAAATAGATAATTTTGATTACATTAAATTGAAAAGTTTTTATACAAACAAAACCAATGAAACCAAGATTAGAAATGAAGCAGAAAACTGGGAAAGAATTTTTATAACTAGTGTCTCTGATAAAGACATCATTTCTAAAATCTACAGAAAAATGGATCAAATTTCTAAGAATAAAAGTTATTCCCCAATTGATAAATTGTCAAAGGATACGAACAGGCAGTTTTCAGAGGAAGAAATTAATGCCATGTATAATCATGTGAAAAAATGCTCTAAATGACTATTGATTAGAGAAATGCAAATCAAAACAACTCTGAGATACCACATCACACTGGTCATATTGGCTAACATGACAAAACAGGAAAATGATAAATGCTGGAGAAGATGTGGGAAAACTAGAACACTGATTCATTTTTGGTGATGTTGTGAACTGATCCAACCATTTTGGAGATCAAATTTGGAACTATGCCCAAATGGCTATAAAAATGTGCTTACCCTCTTGACCCAGCAATATCATTTCTGGGGGTTCGTTCTGAAGAGATCATACAAATAAGAAAAGGTCTCACATGTACAAAAATATTTATAGCATCTCTTTTTGTGGTGGCCAAGAACTAGAAATTGAGGAGATGCCCATCAATTGGGGCAAGGATGAACAAGTTGTGGTATATGAATGTAATGGAATACTATTGTGCTATAAGAAATGATGAGCAGGCAGACTTCAGGAAAACCTGGAAAGTCTGATATGAACTGATGCTAGTGAGGGGAGTGAAACCAGCAGAACACTGTACACAGTTACAGCCGCATTTTGCAGTGACTAACATAGAGTTGTCTCTTCTCAGCAATGCAAGGTTCTTAGACAACTCCAAAAGGCTGATAGAAATTGTCATCCACATTCAGAGAAAGAATTACACTCTGAATGTAGATTGAAGCATAATATTTGTTCTCTTTTTTTTGTTTTGTTCCTTCTTTCTTGTGGTTCACTTCATTTGTTATAATCCTTCTTTGCCAGATGACTAATGTGAAAATATGTTTAATATGAATGTATATGTAAATCCTATATCAATAATTGCATGCCCTCTTGGGGAGGGAGAAGGGAGGTGAGGGGACAAAATTTGGAACTCAAAAACTTCTGGACTTGAATGTTGTAAGGTAAAAATAAATAAATACATTTTTAATTTTTTTAAAAAGAATTGTTGAAGGTGAGGGAACATGTGTATAACTACTGTACAAAATAATGTCTAATTCATGTACAAGAAATCTGGATAGTAAAGTGCTATTCAATGTGGAAAGAAGGAAATTTCTTTATTGACTAGGGCTACCAAGCAAAGTCTTACATATAACATGAGCTTTGAGGTGGTTATGAAAGGTTGTGTAGAAATTCCACGTATTGAGAAAGAAAGACAGAACACTGAAACGTGGGTGGCTGCGTGAACAAAGTCATGGAGGTAGGAAAGTATAAGGTATCCTTGGTAGTCAGAGGGTAGTCTAATTGGCTTGAAAATTTAATAGGTGGTAGGAGATAATTTTTAAAAAGGCTAAAATTGTAAATTATGCTAGATGATAAAAGGTCTTAAGTTACAGGCAAGATAAATTTCTTTGGCAATCTAACAAGTAATCAATCAAAATTCTTTTACCAGTGAATCATTGAAGATTTTTCAACAGAAGAGTTATGTAATCAGATCTATTAATAAGTTTAGTGTAGTAACGGCATGTGGGATAGATTAAATTATAAAAAGAATGTAGATAGGAGGACCTGTCAAGGACTTATTACAACAGTGTTTGGGGGCAGGAAAGGAGTGCTGTTGTGGCAATGGGTCTTTGTCGTAATATAGAAAAGAACAGAACTGAGGGCATAGATGTAGCCGATATTTCAATAGGAGAACTGACAGGACATAATAATTGATTGAATATGAAAAGTGGAAAAGATACAATTAAAGACCAAGTTTTTTCATGTTTTCGTTTAATATGGGAGACTAGACTAATGGCGGCATATTTGACAGAAATAATGAAGTAAAAAGATGATGAGCTTGATTTTGGACAAGTCTGGGTTTTGCATGCTAGTGGAATATCCACAGTTAATTACCCTGTAAATCAGGGGATATGCAGATCTTGACTTGGGAAAGAGATCTGGATTTTTGAGCGGAGATTCATTTGTATACCAGAGGACATAGCTATAGTCTTTGTACTGAATGTGATTAGCAAAGGAAAGAATAGGGACATTCATTCATTCTTAGTCTGGTAATCTTCAACTGCCAATGAATAAGAACCTTTGAAAATCTCCTGTTAAATGATCTGAAAGAATATGAATCAGTCAAGAAGACAGTGAAGTACAATTCACAGAAGTATGAAAAGCATATGGAAAAGAAGAGAGAACCTCCAGGGGTGGAAAAAAGAAAGAAAAAAACACAACCTGTGACTTTATGCTGTTAACAGAATATCTTTTACCACTTTTTGTATCCCCAGTGCTTAGCAGAGTTCCTAGTAATTAATTAGTGCTTAATAAATATTTATTAATTGATGATTCATTTTGTTTTCCCCCATATATTTAAAGTTATAGTCCCTTTATTTTAATTCTGACTTACCTTTGAGTTTCTTTCATGCTAATCATTTCCCCTGCTAAATAAAATGGTTTCCTAAAATGGCAACCATCTTCTATAAGCCACAGCTTTCCAGAACTATATTGAGTGGAATTATCACTTTCTGGTCATGTGGTCATATATGCAACCAAGGATTCCATTAGTCCTCTGCACTCAATGGCTACAACTCAGCAGAAATACTTTTTCAGCCTTGTTTCTTCTAAAGAAGTTTGTATTCCAGGAACCTACTACTAGTTCATGCTTATTTCTGCCCAGGTACTGTAAGGGTCATTTATATGTCATGATATGAATCTATCTTTTTGTTTGTGTGTTTCTTCCATTGTCTCTTATTTAAAGCCTCTTATATGGAAGTGATTTTGACACTACATAATATCTTTGTTGGCTTTCTTGACCAATATGCTATAAAGAACAAAGCACCATAGAGACATAAGAAATGAGCATCTGAAATACTGGAATAAAGAAACAAATATCATAAAAATATTTTAAAATATCTTACTCTTGATCCATACACAGAAGTCCTTTCCTTTGACAGAATATTATGTTCCCTCCCAAACAGTTAGCCTTACACAATTCCAAATAAAAACTTGTGGATAAAGAATTAGAAATAGGAAGTAAAAGAAACCAGGTCAACTCCAGAATGACTAACTGAGCTGTTGGTAGACGTTGGGGAATTATCGAAAGGCTGTCAATGTAAAGGCCATCAATTAAAAAAAATAATTAATTAAGCCTTACACCAAGCACAGTACAACTGAATAAGTCAGCACATGCTGAGTTTTGGAGTTCCTTAAAGCATGCACCAGATTCCTTTGCCACACAGAGAAAGAAAGGATAAAGACATGACAAGAGCAGTATTACTCCAACACATATAAAATAAATAAATGATAAATACATGATAAACACTTTCTTCTGGTCAAGCTGTTATAATTGTTCTGAAATGGGAAAGTAAGTTGGTTTTAATGAAAAGTCTGAATTAGAGACAGAGGAATACTTATTGGGTGTACCTATATGGACCAGACTATTCTAAACCTCCATAAAGGGTGATTAGATTATAAATTCCTCCACTAGATTGTAATCTCCTTGAGAGCAGGGACTACTATCTTTTGCTTCTTTTTGTATCTTTGGCACTTAGAACATAGTAGTTTTTTAATTTATTGACTGATAAGTTGCTTGGTTGTTTGATTGATTGGAGAAGGGGAGGCCAATACATGCTGCTGTAGGATGTAGAGGCACACCAGGCATGCTCAAAGTGAAATATAGCCATATTATAATGGTTATAAATATGCACAGCAAAAATGCTGATGGTAGATTGGGGTAGGAGGAGGGGAATAACACATGACCTGCATTAATTTTTTTTCTACCTATACGTAAGTTGATTAAAAATTAACCTTCATTTTTTTGTATGAAAGTGTTGCCCTAAAAGCAGAAATTGCTAATCTTTTCTTAGTCTTCAAAGGGAGATCTTTTCTTCTTTTACTTTGCCGATCTAATCCCATCTTTAAAAAGAAAGTGTGAAGATAAAGGTGAGTCTAGTAGGTTAGATTGACTATCATTACTCTCATCTTGACCCAGAGTAAGAATATCAAAGTTTCATTCCTGGTTTTGTTGATTACAAGCTGTGTGAATTGGGATAAATTACTTAATTTCTCTGGACCTGGTTTCCTAATTAATAAAATAAAATGACTAGACTAGATGATTTTTAGTTTCCCTCTTCCAGTTCTAACATCTGTAATATAGTGATGATGATGCTATTAATGATTCTAACAGCTATTTATAAATTTCAAATAAGAGTATTTATAATTAATGAAGCTTGATTCTACATCTAGTATAAATCTCACATCTCTCTCTTCACCTCCATGGCTAATACCATAATTTGGGCTATTCTCTCCTAGGCTTTAGCAACAGATTGCTAATTGGACTCCTACCCTCCAATTTTTCCTCTTAACAATTCAGATCTCATCAAGCTGTCAACACAATTATCTTACAAAATGTATTTTATCATGTCTCTTCCCCTCTTCAAAAACATTATATGTTCCCATATTGCTGATCAATTAAAAGACAAATCTCTCAGTTTCACATTTAGAACTTTGCCTCATGTGTGTCATCTTTTCAGGTTTATTTCACATCATTCCCTTTTATGTATTCTTCAATCTAACCAAACTAGACTATTTGCTGTTCCTGAACTTGGCATGGCATCTCCTTCCTCAATGATTTTGTACATGTTAGCTCTCCATTCCTGGCAAAACTTTTCTCTATGCCTTTACCTCACAGAATCCCTTTCTACATTCAGTACTCAATGTAAATGCTTCCTAGGAGAAGGATTTCCTGATTCTTCCTAATTATTAATGTTCTTTGCTCGTTAGAGTTTCATGAATATATCTATCTGTTAATATGTTGTATCCAACAGTGTGCTGGTAAATAATTAATAATCAGCTCCCCCCCCAAAAAAAAAGTTGTATGACTAATGTTTAAGTTTAATCTACATTATTGTTATTTTCATTTTCTCCATCACATTCTTTTTTAAAAATCTATATAATCAGTAAACCAACAAATCAAGCCCTGGTTTCTATTTGCCATTTCTGAAGGGTGGCAGCTCTTACTGAACATTTTTAAAACCCATGGCAAGAGTCAATTCAATTCAGCTGAAGTACATCCATTTTTCGTATCCTCCTAGTAGAACAGAGGCACCTTCCAGGCAATGGTTATTTTCCTTCTATGTTTGTATTCTTAGGACTAATAAGGTCCTGTCAGAATAGGGGCTTAATAAACATTTGCTAGATAATTTTGGATTGGATTAGATTGAAGTAGATTAGACAAGATTGTCTAAGCAAGTCAACATTTTTTGAGAGAAAACCACTGTCCTTTGGTACTCTAAAGCACTTAGCAAAAGAGTAAATGCTTACTGGGGCTGTTTGGCTAGAGGGAGGATTTTAAGTTTCATAATTAGATGAACTGAGAGTAGAGTGTCAAGGTGAATTCTGTATAATAATACTAAAGATAAGAACCAAAGGTTCTTTATCAAACTAGTGCAGAATCAAGAAATAGAGAACAATAGTAATTCTTATTTTAGTCATTTACGATATCAAAACTGCTGAAGTGCCCATCACCTAAAAATTAAAGTATGTTTTCTGCTAGGAATATTCATGTGAACATGACCTAAGAGGAAAATATGAGTCAAGAATGAGAAAGACAGAAAAAAAAAAAAGGTTCATTAAGTCAAAACATGTCCTTCATTTCAAACTGAAGAACACTCAGGTTAATAATTCTGGTTCGCTTTGAACAATAACCTAATGTCTCTCTCTCTCTCTCTCTCTCTCTCTCTCTCTCTCTCTCTCTCTTTCTGTCTGTGTCTATGTCTGTCTCTCTTTCCCTATCTCTTTACCCACATATGTAATATGTGTGTATATGTGTATATACACATACATGTATGTACATTTATCTACACATTCATCTGTATATATGCATATACATGGTTATATATTCATCTGTAGATATATATGTATATACATATATATACCTATCTAAATCTATAGATGCATATAAAGATGTATGTGTAATACATAACTTATATATGGATATACATATATACACACATTCACACACACACACCCCTATGCGTATATGCTACATTAAATATGGCACTGATTAAGTTGATGATTGTTTGATCAACTGATGTCCACCAATGATAAACAAATTAGTAAGCATATTCCCATATTCCTTCTCCTGTTCTCACAACCTAATTATTACTTACTTCCTTAAATAACTTCTTGGCTGATAAGGGCAATATGTTAAGTCTAACCAAGTAGATCTTACTACTTTTTATTCTTAGGAAATATTATTGCTTTCTGTCTACATTTAAATGTGCAAAAGGCATATGAATATAAATAGCAGCCATTAGTATACCAGGTTAGGCATTATGTTAAGAAAAAGTGCCTATACAAACTGATTTTAGTTATCATTAATGGGTATTTAGATATAACAAGAAGTCTATTCAGGTTTTTGTCATTTAGCACAGACACATCTTTAGAAGAATGATAAGTTACAAAAAGCCTGAAACAAATCAATTTCCTCTGATAGCACAGGAATTAAGACATTTGAATACAAGATTTTTTCTATTCCAAGATCTGCAAGTAACTCTAGGTTTTGCATATATTTATCTTTTCAGACTTCTTCGAGATCTCTATGCAAAATAGTTCCCTCAACCTCCTTTATTTTTTTTTTTCCATTGGCGGAAAGAGAGAAGATGAAATAAAAGGTATAAATATCTTTGAAAATAAACTTGTCTCTAGAAAACGTAACCTCCTTACCCTGTAAAAGGAGAAACCAAAACTAAACATGTGTTTAGTTCTTTTTTTTCAATAAACTTATAGGATTGCTTGCTCTATCTTATTGAGTTAGTTGCAAGAATTGGACTCATTTCTTATTTTCCTCTCTTCCTTATAAAAACCTAAGTGAATAAAGACTAATTGATATAGCACGGAGTTATTCATGGCAGTTGTTAATTGGGCAATTTATGATAATCACAAGGCATAGAATGAAACCCAATATTTGCCACTCTAAAGAATACCTAGTAAATTAACTTATTTGAAATATTATTTACACTTCTATTGCCAAAGCTAATTATTTATTTTATTTCGTCTATGCGAAACTTTGAGGGAGGAATTGACAAGAACTTGCAGTAAGAATGATAAAAAACTGAGGACTAAGGATATTGATTGTAGCAATCATGGGGAGAGGGCAGGAGGAAGGTAGTTTTAAAGTATATAGAGTATATTCCATTTGTCTTTCTGCCATGGACAAACAGCTGGTCTGAATGCAAAAGGTACAAATTAACCTTCTTTAAAAGACAGAGTGAGGGGCAGGTGAATTCTCAACTACCAAGATTAAGGGGGAGAATGAAACAGTTTAAGGGGGAAAAGGAACACAATTTTATAGTAATAAAAATTTTAGAAAAAGATGTTCAGAGTATCAAAGGAAGACTAATCTATGTTATGAGGCTTAGGGGTGGCAGGATAGATGTCATGCGAGATAAGCTTAGGAGTGAAAAGAGATGACTTAAGGGAAGAGAGGAAGAACAGAAACAACTAAAAAGGCAAGGCTAAATAATAGATATGAGGTTCTTCTGGTAGAGAGAGAGAACCCTCTGAGGTGGAAAGAGATGCTTATGGTCCAAGGTAATGTGAATCCACGGGTACAATTGGGAAAGACATTTTCCAGGAAAGGCCAGAGGAAGAAGATATAAATGTCAGTTGTTGCTGACTACTGATTGATGAATATGGACATAGTTATTTATTGATGGGAGGAGAAGCAGGAAGAGAAGGAGGAGGAGGAAGAAAGAGTAGGACGATGAGAATTATGATCATTTAAATATAAATTTAAGGTTTATAAAGTGCTTTTCATATGTTAGCTCATGTTTCCTCACAATAATCCTGTGAAATAAATGCTATTATTCTCCACTTTTTACAGATGAAGAAACTGAGACTAAAAATTACTTGCTCAGGATCACACAGATAGCAAGTATCTGTGGCAGAACTGAATCCAGGTATTTCGGAATTGAAGGAGAGAACTTTAGCCAGATTTCCTATCTTTCAGGTGTACATTCACAGAATATGTTGTATAGTTTCCTGAAATTTGACAACTATTCACTGCTGGTGATTAACGTAGGGACAATTATACCACCAAGAGAAAGTAAAAAAAAAATCAGAGATTATAAAGTCCTGTCCAAAGAATGATCTAAAAATCTTAGGAGCACATCATTCCTAACAAATAAAGGCAAGAGCTTTAGAAGAAAAATACAGATTTGGAAAAAGAACAGTACATTTACAAGACAGTACTTGAGAACAGAACATAGATTTTGTAGTGATGTCATAAAACATAGAAATGAGTATAATACATTTTCCTACAGGCTTTCAGGTGTGAGGAAAAGACTGAAAAGAAGGGAGTGAGCAAACGAAAAATGACCATGTATTTCTAACAAGATAGATACCAACAAAAGCAGCATTCACACAGGAAGAATAGCAGCAGTTATATCTTGTATTATGAAGTAGGCAAAATTAAGAAAGGAGTAACCATAATTTTAATTGCATAATTCCAAGTTTATATAAATGCACAATGTATAAATTAAGCAAAATGATCCTAATGCAAGGAGGCAAATTTGAACTCAGTAATTTTAGGGTAAGACCAAAATTGGATTATTACCCTTTTTAAAATTGTGAACAAACAAGACAGGCAAAAGAGGTTGCACAAAAGTAATATTTTATATTAAGACAATATGTTCATTTAAGGAAATGAAGAAATAGGAGGAGGAGGAACATACGAGAATATTTGGGTAAGAATCAATATAGGGGGAAAATACACACACATACGCACACGTAACAATTGTTTTGACTATCATAAGGCAGGCATTATTAAGTGGTGTATGTATGGATGAGGAATTTGTTGGCCAATAGAACTTTGTAAAAGATAAATAAAAGATAAAAACAAGAACAGAAAATCAAGGCTCGGCATAAAAAAAAACCACATGATTTATAAGAATGGGATCAGAGGCTCACATTCTGGGGGCAGAACAAAGATAGCTGAGCAAAGAAAGGGAGGCACCTGAGCTCTCCCCCAAACTCTTCCAAATATCTGTAAAAATTACTCTAAACAAATTCTAGAGTATCAGAACCCACAAAAAGACAGAGTGAAACAAATTTCCAGTCCAAGACAACCTTGAAGGTCAATATGAAAGGTATGTTGCCTCAGGCTGAGAGAGGAGCACAGTTCAGTACCCACTGTGCTAGTACAGACAGGGCCCCAGCAAACCCAAAGCAGGCCTTGGGAGTGACTTGAATCAGCAGTAGTGATAGCTTCTTCTGGAGCTCTAAGCCAATAGACAGTAAGGGGATCAAACAGAAGATTACAGGGGTGTCTTTCCTGGCACTGAGGCAGGACTCTGTTGCTTTGCCCATACTTGGATGTGGGTTGCACTCCTGTGTGACAGTCCTGCAGTGAGGTGGAGCACTGTTGTAGCAGTTTGTATCAACAGTGGAAAGGGAAACCTCCTCAGAGTTCCCGAGTGGAAATGAGTGCTTGTGGTCACTCATAGACAAAAGCACAGGCCAAGAAAGGAGGAAATACCTATCCTAAGATCATATCACCTTGGAAGAACTGAAAACTTACAGGTTCCTAGACATAACTCTGAAAAGAGCTTCATAAAATCCCTGAAACTTGAGACAATACTACCTCCACACTGGAAGCAAAATCTTGTCTTAACAAAGAGTTAAAAAGTTAAGTAATAGTGTGAGAAAATGAGCAAACTATGGGGAAAAAAAACCCTCAGAATACAGAAACTTATTTTGGTGACAAGGAAGATCAAAACATACAATCAGATATCAAGTAAAGTCAAAACTCCTGCATCCAAAGCCTCCAAGAAAGATATGAATTGGTCTCAGGTCATGGAAGATTTTGAAAATCAAGTAAGAGAAGTAGGGGAAAAATTGAGAAGGGAAACAAAAGTGATGCAAGAAAATAATGAAAAATGAATCAACAGCTTGGTAAAGGATAGCCAAAAAAAAAATACTGAAGAAAATAACACCTTAAGAAATAGACTAGGCCAAATGTTAAAAACAGGTCCAAAAAGCCAATGAGGAGAAGAATGACTGAAAAAGCAATATTGACCAAATGGAAAAGGAGGTCCAAAAGCTCACTGAAGAAAATAATTTCTTAAAAATTAGAATGGAGTTAATGGAAGCTAATAACTATGAGAAATCAAGAAATTATAAAACAAAACCAAAAGAATGAGAAAATATAGAAGATAATGTGAAATATCTCATTGGAAAAATAAATGAGCTGGAAAATAGAGCCAGAAGAAATAATTTAAAAATCACTGGACTACCTGAAGGCCATGATAAAAAGAGCCTAGATACCATCTTTCAAGAAATTATCAAGGAGAACTGTCCTGATAATGTAGAACCACAGGGTAAAATAGAGATTGAAAGAATCCATTGATCACCTCCTGAAAGAGATCCAAAAATGAAAACTCCTAGGAATCTTACAGCCAAATTCCAGAGTTCCTAGGTCAAGGAGAATATATTGCAAGCATCCAGAAAGGAACAATTCAAGTATTGTGGAACCACTGTCAGTATAACCCAATATTTAGCAGCTTCTACACAAAGAGGTCAGGGAGTTTGTGTTATGATATCCCCGAGATCAAAGGAGCTAGGATTAAAACCAAGAATAATCTTCCCAGAAAAAACTGAGTATAATCCACGAGAGGAAAAAATTGATATTCAATTAAATAGAGGAATTTAATGCATTTTTGAGAAAAGACCAGAGCCAAATGAAAAATTTGAGTTTCAAATATAAGGCTCAAGATAAGGATGAAAAGGTAAACAGAAAAGAGAAATCATTAGGCACTTAATAAAGTTGAACTGTTTATGTCCCTACATGGATAAATGATTTTTGCAACTCATGAGACCTTTCTCATTATCAGAGTAGTTGGAGGAAATGTATATAGACAGAGGGCACAGGGTGTATTGAATATGAATAGATGATATCTAAAAAATAAAATTAAGGGGTAAAAGAGCAACATACTGGGAGAAGGAGAAAGGGAGAAGTAGAATGGGGTAAATTATCTCACATAAAAGCGGCAAAAAAAAGCTTTTCCAGTGGAGGAGAAAAGAGGCGGGGGAGGTGAGATGGAATGAGTGAAACTTACTCTCATTGGAATTGGCTTAAGGAGGGAATAACATACACACTCAATTGGGCATAGAAATCTATCTCACCCTACAGGGAAGTAGGGGAAAGGCAATAAGGGGGCAGGAGGGAGGTGATAATAGGGCTGGCAGATTGGAGAGGGGGTAATCAGAAGCAAACACTTTTGAGGAGAAGCAGGGTGAAAGGAGAGAATAGAACAAATGGGGGGCAGGAGGGACTGAAGGGAAATATACTTAGTCTTTCACAGTATGACTATTATGGAAGTGTTTTACATGATTACACATGTATAACCTACATGAAATTGCTTGCCTTTTGAATGAGGGTGGATAAGGAGTGAGGAAGGGAGAGAATGTGGAACTCAAAATTTTAAAACCAAATGTTAAAAATTGTTTTTCATGTGACTGGAACAAAAGATAAACAGATAATGGAGAATAGAAATCTGTCTTATCCTATGGGAAAATAGAAAGGGAAGGGGATAAGAGGAGGGTGGGTGATAGAAGGGAGAGCAAGTTGGTGTAAGGGGTAATTGGAAGCAAAACACTTTTGAGATGGGACTGCGTGAAAAGAGAGATAAAATAAAATGAACAGGGGATAGGAGGAATAGGATGGATGGAAATACAGTTAGCAATAATAACCATGAAAAAATTTGAAGGGAGGTTCTCTCATAAAGGCTTCATTTCTCTAACATATAGAGAACTGTGTCAAAATTATAAAAATAAGAACCATTCCACAATTGACAAATGATTAAAAGATACAACCATTTTCCAGATGAAGTAATTAAAGCTATCTATAGCTGTATGAAAAAAAAATATTCTAACTCACTATTGGATGGAGAAATGCAAGTTAAAACAATTCTGAGGCACTACCTTATACCTATTGGATTAGATAATAGGACAGAATAGGTAAATGACAAATTTTGGAGTGGATGTGGGGAAAAAATGAGACATTCACAGTTATGAATTGATTAAACCATTCTATAGAGCAATTTGGAACTATGACCAAAAGCCTATAAAACCAAATTTGAGATAGTGATACCACTTCTTAGTCTGCATATCAAAAGAGATAAAAATCAAAAGTAAAAGGACCTATAGGTACAAAAATATTAATAGCAGCTCTTTTCTGAGGGGTAAAGAATTAGAAATTGAGAGGATGCACATCAATGGGGAATGGCTGAATAACTTGTGGTATGTAATTATGATGGAATACTATCATACTATAAGAAATGATGAGCAGGAAGCTCTCAGAAACACCAAGAAAGACTTATATGGACTGATGCAAAGTCAAATGTACTGGGTACAAAGCAACAGCAATAGTATATGATGATCAGCAGTGAAAGATTAACTATTCTCAGCAAAACAACAATCCACAAAAACTCCAAAGGACATAGGATGAAAAATACTACCCATCCACAGAGAAGGAACTGATAATGTCTAAATACAGATTGAACCAACTTTTCTTCAGTTTACTTTTCTTGAGTTCTTTCTTTGTTTATTTTTTCTTTCATAACATGATTATTATGGGTATGTTTTGCATGACTACACATGTATAACATATATCAAATTTGCTTGATTTTTCAATGAGGGGGTGTGGGGAAGAGAAAGGGAGAGAATTTGGAACTCAAAGTTTTAAAGAGAAAATGTTAAAAAGTTGTTTTTACATGTAACTGGGGAAAAATTAAATACAAAATAAATACAAAAAAAAAAAAAAAAGGAATAGAATCAGAAAGATGACAGCATAAGAATGACCTGAGACCTATAATGGCTAGTAAGAGGGGAAGGTGTGATGACGGTTGGGGTAAAGTGGGGAGAGGGTGGTTGTTCATCTTTGCTTTTTTGTTTATTTTAGGTTATTGGGGAGAAAAAGGAGAATTATTCGGCCTTATCACTTTGTCATATCTCTCTTATTTTTCCCTCATGGAAAAAGTTATCTTCTCTCATTGCATCTATTTCCTTTGCTCTCATCCCTCAATCCCTTGCAATTTGGTGTTCAGTCTTATGATTCAAATTTCTCAGCCCAAAATTAACAAGACTCTCTGAACTGTTAAACCTAAACTTTCTCAGTACTCATCAATTCCTTAACATTTCTGTAGCAACTGACACTATTTACCTCCTTTCCTCTTGAATAGTTTCTTTGCTCTGCATTTTTTGTGACACGGTTCTTCTCTTACCTCTCTCACCACTGTTTTCTCAGTGTTCTTTGCTGAATCAATTTCCAAATCTCTTTAATAGTAATTGTACTACAAGGATATGCCCTGGCTCTTCTTCTCTTCTCTCTCTACATTATTGCCTTCCTAATGATCTTTTCAGGTTCCAAATAATCAAATATAATAAGAGTATTCTGAAATCTATATAGCCTGGTCTTTTTCCAGAGTTCTACTCCTATATCACTAGCTGCCACTTGGAAATTTCCAATTAGATTTCCAAGAGGCATCTCAAACTCAATATATCTTAATTGGAACTCATTATCTTTTCTCCCAAAACCTACCTTACTTTCCTATTTCTACTAATGGTTCTACTGTCCTTCTAGTCATATAGATCCACTATGCCAGTCATACTAGAATCCTTTCTCTTTTTTTCCCCAAATCAGTTGCCAAATCTTGTCCCTTCTGACTCCATAATATATCTCATAATCATCCATATCCATCCCATTCTCTCTATTCCCATGGCCACTATCGTTCTTCATTATTTCATTATCCCTTTCACACACTATTGAAATACCCATTTTACTCTCAAAATACTCTTTTAACTACTGAAAGACTACATTGTCTTTCCCTTCTCTAGACTATCTTCCCAAGAGCTGCCAAAGTCATTTTCTAAAAGCACAAGATGACCATATCACTATTCTATTCAATAAGTTCCATTGGCTCCCTACCACCTTAAAGAGGCAAATATAAACCCTTTCATCTGGTATTTAAAATCTTTCACAAGTTATCTCAAACCTACCTATCAAGGTTTATTGCACATTATACACCTTCATATAATCTTTTGTCCAGACAAAGTCAGCTTCCTTCTTATTGCCTCTCTTACACATGACACTCCATCCTGTTGTTTGAAAAAAGTCATCTTATATACATGAAAAAGATTCCTCTTCACTTCTGCATCTATAACCACAATTTTCCTTTAGTTTAGCTAATGAACATTTTTTTTTCTAAGAGGCCTTTCTTCATCCCACCGTTGCTAGTGTCTTACCTCCACCTCAAGCACACAAATGTGTTTTTATGTATGTGTTTTGAATCTATTTTGTAAATATTTACTTTATATGTTGTAGTGCCAATCTGATATTCATAGCACCTATGGAGGTTATGAATATGCTGGTATAATTCCAAATTTAAAAATATAACAGGCTCTCCACATGGAAGACAGAACCAAAACATTCATTCAAGCACCAGAAAGCCAAATCCATCATAGACCTCTCCTTCGGTGTTTAATGGTGACTGAGAAGATCATGATTTACTCTGGCCTGGGGTGGGAGAACTCTGTACTCTGTACCTTTTACCTCTTAAGGATGATTGAGTTAAGGATGATAGGAAACTAATCTCCAATCAAACAGAAAGAAGACTTTTAGACTGAGAGATTAAGATATGTGACCTAGGGGTGGAGAACTTTGACCTTTGTGCTTTGTGTCCCTTAAGGAGACTTGCTCGTTAAGGATGATTGAGTTAACTACTTACTGTATGATATCTTTTGCTTAAAACTATATGGCCTCTTTAGTGACATGTTGTTAAGTTATTACATTGTGAATGCTGTACTTTGGTTTCTGTGAATGTTTTGCTTTAATTTACTGCTGAATAAATAGAGAGTTCACTATACTATTTAATCAGAACCTTAAAGCTGTTCACAGCAGCAGTCTTCTGGAAAGCTGCTCACACTTGGCTTTATACATTATAGAAATGTAGGTATGGAACTAAAACATACTTTATAGGGCATTGACTCTAAATCTTTTATTTTACAGATGAAGAAACTGAGATGAATAGAGATTAAGTGACTTGTTGATCGCTAACCAGCTATTCTGAGGCAATATTTGAATTCAAATTTTCTTGACTCTAAGTCCAATACTTTATCCATTGCACTACACAGAAGGTACAGAACAAATGCTTGGTTTTTTTGGCAAAGATAATGGAGTGATCTGCCATTTCCTTCTCCAGTTTATTTTCCAGATGATGAAATTGAAACAAATAGGGTTGAGTGACTTTCCCAGGGTCACACAGTAAGTGTCTGAGACCAGATTTGAACCCAGGTCTTCCAATTCCAGGTCGAGTGTTCTATCCACTGTGCCATATAGCTGCCTGAAGTGGTGGATGCCTCAACATTAGTAAAGGGGGGGGAAAGTGAAGAGAAGGACCTACGAACCATAGAATAAAGAGATTGGTTTTTGCTCTTGACAAATTTCTAGAATACATCAAATGGTTTGTAAATATGAAGGGAAGAAATCAATGGTTAGAAAGCCAGAATGCTTCCACCAAGGACAGTTTATGCCAGATTATCCTCATTTTAATTTTTGACTGTTTCACTAGACCTGGAAATCTGAAGAATGTGCATGATCATGTGTGCCTAAATTTGAAAACATTTGATAAAAACTCTCATATTATTCTTGTGGATAAAATTAATAGGGCTCAGCATTAATAAGTTGAGATAGATTTGGAATTAATTGAATTACATACTCAAATACAAGCTATTGGTCAATTAATGCCAACTTAAAGGGAAGTCACTGGTTGTGTGTCTAAGAGATCTGTGCTTTTTCCTGTAGTGTTTCACATTTTAAAATTAGTTATTTAAGTGACATCTTATTAATCTTAGTTGACAAACAGCTGGAATAAACAGGAAACACTTTAGGTATCATTCAGGTTCCAAAAAAATAGAATAAAAATAGGTCGAATCTCTTAAGATGAAATTAATAAAAAAAAATAAATTCACAAGTAAAAATTGATGGAGATACAGCATGTCAACAGGTTATAGGAAAAAAAAAAGATTTGGAAGTATAGTGAACTGATAGCTCAATATTAGTCAACATTGTAATATGGCAGTCAAAAAGGTTAAGGCCTCTTAGGCTAAATTGAGAAGCATTGCACCCCAAAAATAAAAGCAATAGCCACTTACTGTTCCCTTGTCAGTACACATCTGAGATACTGTGATCATTTATGAGCACAGCATTTTAGGAAACATATTGATGAGCTGGTGAACATTCAAAGGGGCAGTGACAAAGACGGAGAAGGGATTGGAGAACATGCCATATGAGAAACATTTGAATGTACTGAGAATTTTTATACTAAAGAAGACTTAGGAGGCAACATGATATCTATTTTCATGAACTTGAAGAGCTGTCATGGGAAAGAGAGATTAAGCTTGTTTTCTCATCTCAGAAGGTATTGAAATAATCTGCCAAGTGGGCTCCTTGCCCTGTCTCTCCTCTCCAATCTGACTTCCATATGGCTGCCAAAGGTATTTTCCAAAAGCATATGTCTGTCCACATTACTCCCCTACTCAATAAATGCAAATGGCTCTCTACTTCCTCTAGGGAAACAAATATAAACTCCAGTTTGGCATTCTAATTCTTTAATAGGTTATTTTAAACTTAACTTTCAAGATTTATTATATATTTCACCCCTTCATGTACTCTTTCTTCAACCTTACTCGTCTTTCCTCATATTGTCTTTCACACATAATATTATATTCACCCCTATCCATGCCTTTACACAAGCTAGATTTAAGCTTCAAATGGGTTTAAGTAGGATTTAATATTTAAGTAGATTCAAACTTCAGGAGAATTGAACTTCAATATGTTTAGAGCAAGCCAAAGATAGAATAGGCTACCTCAGAGTCTCTGTTAACATAGGGGTCTTTATGCAAAGGCTCCAGGATCACTGTGTAAATACAATGCAGAGGAGATTCCCATACAGTTTGGGCTAGCTGGTTTAAAAGGTCTTTTTTAATTCTGAGATCCTACAATCTTTTGAAGTGAAATGAACGTCTTCATGAAAGTCAGTGGTGTCTTTGAGTAAATTGTAGTATTATGAATCTCCACACATGATTTTTTTTCTTTTCATAAAGAGACAAGGATCAGTCAATACTTTCATTAACTGATGTCTATAATCAAGGCTGAAATTCTGGAAAAAAAAAAAAAAACAACTGACCAATGATCATAACTCACAATACATAGAACACATATTTATGTACTTGTTAATTGTTTTCTTCTGATGTAGACATTAGCTTCTGCTCAATATTTAACTGAAATACATACACAAAGGCGAGCTGCTGTATTTTGATTGATTACTAATATTAGGTATAATTACTAAGTACTTTATTATTCAGTATAAAGCCCCAATCAATAACTAGTTAATAAGTAGACAATTTTTCCATCTCATTTGTTTAAGTAACCTAGTTAAGACATATTCAACCTATAATCTCTCAATCAACTATCATTTAAGGTATTTCACTTTGTGACACCTTCAGTGGTAGATGAGAAATAATCCCTGTCCCAGGACTTTGAATCTAAACTAAGAAAACAATGGATACATAGATAAGTACAAAATGTAAGCAAAGTAAATGCTAAGTAATAGGAAGGGAGATATCATTAGCAGCTGAAGATTTTAAGATAGGCCTCTTTTTTAGAGGTAAAACCTGAGATAAGTTTTGTTGAAAACTAAGTGGTACAGTGGGTAGTGTCTTCCCTAGAATCAGGAGGACCTGAGTTCTAATGTGACTTGGGCAATCACTTACCCTTGTTTGCCTCAGTTTCCTCATCTGTAGAATGAGCTAGAGAAGGAAATGGCAAACTACTCCAGTACCTTTGCCACATAAAAATGGGTCACAAAGAGTCATAATCAATAAATAGACAAAATAACAAGAGATTTTAAGAAGCAAAAGTTTAGAAGGAGTAAATTCCAGATTTGGAATAAGTGGGGGAGCAATCTATATAAAGCATGATGGAACAATCTATAGGTGAAACAGCAAGTGGGTCAGTTTCCTTTTGATGAAAAGTGGTAGTAAAGGTAACAATGTGTAATAAGCCTGGATAGGTGGACTGGAATCAGTTTGTAAAGAGCTTTAAATGCTAAGCAAAGGGATTTGTATTTTGACCTTGAAGCAATTAAGATCCTCTGAACTTTTTTTTTTTAATCAGGAGAGTGAGATTGTTATATGTATGGTTTAGAAGTTCTGTTTTTGCAGCCAGAAATGATAGCGTATGCCTATAATCTCTTCTAGTAGGGGAGGCTGAGGCTGGTAAATCACTTTCATTACAATTTCTGAGCTGTAGTTGAGCTAAAATCTATCATGTGTCCACAATAAATCTGCATAGCTGATTAACCATGGGATCAGTCCCCTGAGAAAGAGATACAGGAAAGAAGGGAAGAAAGAGAGACAGAGAGAGAGAGAGAGAGAGAGAGAGAGAGACAGAGAGAGAGAGAGAGAGAGAGAGAGAGAGAGAGAGAGAGAGAGAGAGAGAAGGGGCATTGGGAGGGAGGAAGGAAGGAGGGAGAGAAAAAGAACATCATTTTTGCAGTTTTATGGAGAATGGATTGATTAGAAATCAAGGAAAAATTTCAGACATGAAATCTACTTGGTATATCTGATGTTGATTATTATAGACAATTCAGAGGAGATAGAAATTATAGCTTTCTTTTGGAGGCTTGTTAATTTATTTTGTTTTTATTTTGTTTATTTAGTCGTGTATTTGTTTAATTTGGGAACTATACAATGTTGAGGGACAAAATAATGTGACAACCACGCAATATTGTACATAATGAAACAATATTATGAATTGAGGAATTCAAAGAAATGAGTGATAATTATAGACCTATGTAACTCATATTGTATAGTCTCTTTGCAAGTTCTATGATGTCACTCAAGAGATATTTCTAAATAGTTTCATTTATGTAAGACTCCCTGTGTGTTAGTTTTCCTCAGCGCACAGAAACAGGTAAAATGATAGTAAAAACCTAAGAGAAGGAAGAGTTAATGCCTTATGTTAAGGATTGAGAGTTTCATGATCTAATATCATAATATGATTTAACATGCAGTTAATAAAAGTAATAATATTTTGCGCACCTGAATGTGTATCTACAAAAGCTGAAATAATTTTCTTACTGCTGGAATGCACAATTTCGGGCATAGAATGAAGTTATTATTCATAGGAATCTGCCAATAGTCAGTAAAGTCTAGACATCTAAAATGAAATCAAAAATGCTTTCCCATTTTAAAAATAATGCCTTATATGTAGATATGGCTTTTAACTTTTCAAAGAAGTTTCACAGCTTTTATCTCATCCTATCCTCACAAAAACCTAGTGATTCAGGCAGATTAGGAATTATTACCCTTATTTAATAGAGAAGGCAGTGAGGGCTTGAGAGCTTGCAAGATTTCTCCAGAATCTCACAAAATTAGTAGCAGAATCAAAACTAGAAACTAGATCTTAAAACCTCTGCATCCAATCATCAAATAGCTCTCACCCTTCCTAACTTTTTCTGTCCTATCCATCTGTCTGTTCTTCACCAAGGCTTTCACTGTGTGAATTTGATTTTTAAGCAAAATTTCCCAGTCTTATCTATTCTATTCTATTTACTTTGGGGTATATGAGAGAATTAATTTAGCTTCCAATTTGTCTCATTAAGTTATTGTATTTATATACTCTCAACTCTTTAGGACGTTGTTTGGCACAGATGACAAATGTCTGTTGCTGAGGTAACCTGGCTAGGCTGTTTGTGCATTTCCAAAGCTATTTGATCAATCAACAAGCATTTAGTGAGGGCTTACTCTGTGCCAGAAACCGTTCTTTTACAGTTTTTGTCATTAATAAGTTATCTTCAACATTGCCGTTATCAAATATGCAATAAATGCGTACTGTACCTTAAAGCACATTAGGTTCAGTGAAGATAACAAAGACTGAGTCAGGAGACCTACCCTCAATTTCCTATAGTCCATTTGAGGAGAGAAGATGAAAATACATTATAAAAAAGAATCAGTACAACCTGAATCAGGAAAACACGGGTTTCAGTTCTGTCTCTGATAGGTTTTCACTACATCACCTTTGGCCAATAACTACCTATCAATGCCTCAAATAACTTTTTTTTTTTGGAGGGCAATTGGGGTTAAGTGACTTGCCCAAAGTCACATGGCTAGTAAGTGTGTCAAGTGTCTGAGGCCGAATTTGAACTCGGGTCCTCCTGACTCCAGGGCCCGTGCTCTATTCACTGTGCCACCTAGCTGCCCCCTCAATTAACTTTTTAGGACTGTAAGTTACAGATGCATTTCTTTTCCTCACCAGAGAAAACAGTTTCCCACGCAATTTCCAAAACAAGGAAATTACAGATTAATCGCACACACACACACACACACACACACACACACAAACACACTTGCCTCAAAAAGAGGTTTGAATGTTTGCTAACATTCAATGGGTGGTACAGGTGACAAAAAGTGCGAGCTTTTGAGTAATTGGGACAGAGGTAGATAATGAGAATACCATACAAAAAAAGAGTAGCTCTCACAAGCAAACTGATGAGATAATTAGGCAATAGCCATTGGTTGGAAACAGTTGGTAGTATACAGGGAAAGGCTAATTGATGTCTAATTAATATCAGTTCCTTTAACCTGAAGTATGTGAAATAGAAAACTGGCTAAATATTGTCATTGTCCAGGATGCCTGTGTGCCTGTATCATGAGTATAGTAAACAGGGGTTTAGGATTTCTCTCTTCCCACTATTCTCAAAGAGTAATAAAATAGTCACTTACAGCAAAAACTCATCTCCCTGGTAGATGTATTTTTATACCAATTGAAGTTGGAGGGCAAGGGCATTATGCTTCAACCAATGATTCCTCCATATAGTGGAAACCACTGAAATCTAGCCTTCTAGCTAGGCAGATATGTCTTGAGTAGCACTTGTTTTGGGAGTTTGAGAGTACGTGGGTATAAGAATTCAGACCTTCTAGAGAAAAAGGTTTTAACTTAGGGTCTGCAGAAACTTTAGGGATCCATGAATGGATTTTAGGGGCTTTGAGACTGTGGTTTAAAAAAAATATTTGACAGCTGTATTTCAAAATCATTGGCTTCTTTTGTGACCTTTGCATTTTATTTTATGTATTTAAAAACATTACTCAGTGCAGAGGTCCAGGGGTTTCACCAGATTGCCAAAGATATTCTTGGCACAAAAAAGAGCTTGAGAGAACATTTTCTGATATAATTCACTCCATGGAGAAAGAAGAGGGTGGTCCTTTCCTGTTCAGCATTCTAATTGCAGACAAAAGGCAATAATCTATTCAGAAAATTAGTCTTGATGAGGAGTTCGCTCGTCCAGAAAGTTGCAATATTGTGTTTTTATTTTGTGTAAGGGCCCTAAACCACAGAGTTGTATGACAAGTTTTGAGGGGCTCTATAGGAGTCTGAAAAAAGATGAACTCCTTACTATAATAGAAGGTTGCCACTATAGCAAATCCTTACAGAAAAAAAGAAAAGATTTAATCTGGATCTGTAAATAGGATTATATTTTAGGAAAGTGGAGTGGAAGAAGCGAAACAAGTATAAACAAAGGCAGACAAAGGTAATGTACATAGCGAGCTTATAGAACAACAAATGGCCATGTTGACCCAGGGCAAAGGAAGTAGTGGGAGATAAATTTCTCCCTTTCCTTCTACAAGCTGTTTAGGTTAAGACAGGAGCAAATGTGTCCCTTGGTTTTTTGTTTGTTTGCTCTGTCTCTGTCTCTCTTTGTCTCTCTCTGTCTCTCTCATTCCCTTCCTTCCCCCCTTTCTCTCTCTGTCTCTGGATACACTGGCGATTTTAGATATCTAAGATCTTTGCAACTTTTTTGAAAAATAATTTCAAATTCCTCATGGTGATATCATTCAAAAAGGTCTTAGATCAAATAGTTATTATAACCAGGATTATACTATTGGTTATTACCCTTTGCAAAGGTCAACATGAATTCAATTCATATAAAACAGTTGTCTCCATTCATTCTTATCACTTATGATAGACTGAATATGTTCATTCCTGTCTCCATTTATGTTCTCTGTTCTTCTCTACAAAATCCACCTAAGACTCAGAGTGTCCTCTAACCTTTTATCCCCACCTGATTAATTACTTTTCTTTCCTTCCCAGGTCAACTCCTGTCTATTTCATGAAATCTTTCCCAAACAATTCTCTAATATCTAACTCAGCTGTCTTGGAGGACTCCTTCCCACTTTTAGGCTTATGTCCATAGGCTTTTCTACTCTATTTATTTCCCATCCTCTCCCTGCCCCACCCAATTCCTGGAACATTTCAGAGATGTTCACATGTTGTATTCTGTTGCCCTTTACCTGATGCAACTTTCTCCCATCAAAGTAAGGCTGCAGAGGCCATGGAGAGTGATCATAGATTTTCTTTGGGTTCCCTCATTTCTAAAAGTGAAGGGTTTGGATTAAAGGGTCTTCAAGGTCTCTTTTAGCTTTGACAGAGATTCTATAATTCTTTGATACTCCACTATTTTTCCTCTGTCCTAAACTTCTCTCATGCTTATAATGTGTATCAGACAAAAACCATTTAATTATTTCCTGATATTTATGTTTTCTAAGCCACATATCTTTCCAGGGGTAAGCAACCTGCAACCTCCAGGCCCTCATGAAGACACAAGGAAATATTATGGTAGATATGCTACAATTGTCTACTCCCTCTTCCCTATGACCAAAATTATTTGTCTAAAACCTAAATATTAAATTGTTATAATTTAAGCCTTTCATTTTTCTTGCTTTACAAATCTATTATCTAATTCACCTCCCAACGCCTCTCATACAAATGCTGATATATAGTGATACAATGTCCACTGCAATTCATTGTTTTTCCCCCCACTAAAATCTAAACGTGACTTTGGACTATGGCCAAAGTCAGGTCCAAAGTAAAGTATCATTCATGTAAATAACTCCCCATCGCTTTTTTTCTTTTAAAAAGAAAGCATCAGGAAAAGGAAGAGGATTATTATGTAAGTAAATGTATTTGAAAGTTGAAATACACAATGTGATCCTTCCATCTTGCTATTCTTTATAGAGTAGTGTTTTGTATTTGGATTGTGCTTACTTTTAAATGAAAATTTACAGCAACAGAGCATGTTGCAACATAATTGAACTGTCTATACTTTATCATTTGTTTTATCTATCTCTGTTTTTGATCAATATTTATGAGCAATTTGTTATTACAGCTAAAACGAGGATATGACAAGAATAGATAACCATAGTGAGTTTTGACAGCTTTATCTCTTCTTTAAAAAAAAAAAAAGGACTACTTTATAACTGGATCTATACTTTAAATAGAGATATACACAAGTACACATAGGTTTACATTTCAATTCAGTGTCTTAGCTTTTTATTCAAGGGCTTATATAACCCTTTCTAGGCTTACCAACTGATCTGACATAGAAAATCTCAGGTATAGGGAAATTAGCCCATTCTTGGTTACCCCTAAGTATCTTGCACTTTTTGGCCTCTGGTACAGGCAATTTGATGCGTTAGAAAGAACAATGGATTTGGAGTCAGAAGTTACTATTATTCAGTTATTTCAATCATGTCCAACTCTTCATGACCCCATTCAGGGTTTTCTTTACAAAGATACTGGAGTGATTTGCCATTTCCTTCTCCAGCTCAACTTACAGATGAAGAATTGCAATAAAAAGGGTTAAGTGACTTATCCAAGATCATATAGTTAGTAAGAGTCTGAGGCCAGATTTAAACTCAGGTCCTCCTGACTTCAGGCTCTAAACACTGTGAGACCTAGCTGCCTGAAATTTTAGGACAGAATTCCAGTTTTGCCTCTTAATACCTGTATGCCCTTGTTCACTTTACTTCACTTTCAGTTTCCTCAACTATAAAAAGTGAGAGTTGTATTAAATGATGTTGAGATGCCTTCTAGCTCTAAAATTATGAATCTTTGATCCTTTGTTCATGTAATTTCTCTACCTGGAAGAAGTAACTTACTACTTTCAATACATTTAAATTATTTTACTTTTGGATATCCATGAGAAAAAGATTGAAAGAGTATAAAACTGGTAGTTAACAAGATACTGAGCATGTGCCCTGATATTTTTCAGGGAAATACATGCACTAATATGCCTGATCAGGAGCTGCTGGTTGGTCCTTGGGAGTTTGGTTGAAGGTGATTGGTGCCCTTCTGGGTGATTAGTGTCAGGAAGTCCTGCCCTTCTCCTTAGACATTATGCTGCTATAGAAAGGTTCAGATCTGTCTGAGTTTACAAAACTAAAAAGAAGAGATGGAGAATTAATGGAAATATGTTGCAAATCGAGCAATTATTAAAGAATAGTAGAAAGGGATAGGAAAAAGAGGAAAAGGTCTGCGGAATGGTAGGACTGAATTGGGCTTGATACAAATGAGGGAGAGATAGGAAAGAAAGAAAGATCTGTAACAGGAAAAAGAAACCAGGAATCCCTTAAATTAGGAAGGCAGGAGGTAAGAATTTATTGGCATAAACCTGGACATAGACCACTGGTTTGATCCCTTACAAGGTTTCTTGATGGAAGACAACATTAACACAGGTGTTTCTTCTCCAAACCCTGGATATTAGCCAATGATAGTGACAAAGAATTTAGATTAGCATTTCAGATCCCTTGGGCAAAAAACAACTTGCACATGGCGCTAGCCCACACTTGGGGTAAAAAGAGCAAAAAGAATAAGGCATAAACTGCAGGATATTCCACATTCAAAGACTGTATTTGCTTTTGTTCAGTGCAAGTGACTTTGTCATTCAGCCTATTGTCTTTTTCCTTGGTCAGGAGACTGGGAGGTCTCTATGTGAGGTACTGAGCTTTATAAGTCTACGTGTGCTGGCTTTGGAATCAAAATACTTGAATCAGTTTGACAACTTAGTAACTGTTTGATGTTGGCCAAATTCCTTAGTTTATCTGGGTCTCAGTTGTCTCATCTGTAAAATCATAGGAGTGAATAAGCTGATCTCTATGGTTTCTTCTAGCTCTTAATCTATGATCTTATGAATAAATATACTTTGCACAAGAAGGGATGTGATAGTCTCTGGAAGTGAAGCCCAAAGGGGAGGGAAAGGGGGGACAGTTGCAGGTCAACTGTCAAAATGCCCAGTTAGGCCCAAGTTTCCTGGGGAATAGTGATATGGAATTTGAAATAAATGAATGGAAGAATGAAAGTAAATACTTTCCACAATTATAGGCATAATGGAGATCTGGAAAATGCACAAAACTCATCAGCTTGACGGATTGATGCAATGTTTCCGTACTAAAGAGGCCAAGGAGCTTGCTTCTGGGAGCATCATGATTATGGGTAAGTAGAGCACCTTGAAGTATTCTATAACTTGTTTTGGTTATTTAGTTATGGGATGAATCAGAGATTCTCTGACTGGCTTCTGAGGCATGAAAAAAAAACATGTCAGCTTCAGTTACTTTCTTTTGGCCTCCATGACCTTCATTCAATGACTCCTTCCCTCACAGAGTCAGAAAAGAGGCCATCCCAAAAGGATATAGACCTTAAGGGTCCTCTTCTCCTCTGAGATCATAAGGTCCCTTGAGAAATAAGCTTTCATCCTTAGTTTTTTTTCATTTGTTCTTTTCCATTTTAGGCAAAGGAAACAGAGTATTCAAAGGTTGGAAGAGGAAGTCACGGGAACCCAAGAGTTGGAATCCAGAGAGTGTTTTGCAGCCAGTAGAACACTGATGCTCAGAGAAGCAAGGAGTGATCTTCAGGCATGACATTTGGGACCCTAGCAAAGTGGAAAGAACTCATTCAACAGTCACGGCACAACTGACATAAAGGTAGTGGGACCAACTCTATGTATGAACTGACCTAGGTTTTGAGCCTACTCTCCAGTGACTGAGGTAGTATTATGAAGACCATACCTTTTAGGTGGTGAGGGAAATATTAATATTTTCTTTTTCCTTGCTATATAAGAATAGCTAATATTTATGTAAAATTTATACTGTTCTGAGCATTTTACAAATATTGTCTTATTTGATCATCACATCAACACTGGGAGGTAGGTTCTATTATAATCCCAGATGACAATATGGAAACTTAGGCAAACAGGTTTAAGTGATTTGTCCAAGGTCACACAGCAAGTAAGTGTCTGAAACCTGATTTGAACTCATGAAGAAGAGTTCTCCTGCCTCCAGGACTGGCACTTTATCTACTGTACCACATAACTTAAAATGACTATAATTTAAATGTGGAAGGAAAAGGAGGAATGAATCTGAACATGTGCAATTATAATTACAAGGCATGGATAAAATTTACACTCTTCTCCTTATTTTAGTGGTGTAGGTCTTTGGCTATGAGATATTTACTGTCATTTGTTCATGGTCAGTGTGTTGTATGGTTTTGATGAACCCTGTTCTCCCGGTTAGGCAGAACAATGGACTCCAGACCTGGAGTCAGACTGACTTATCTTCCTGAGTTCAAATCTAGCCTCAACCACTTACTAGCTGTGTAACCCTGGACAAATGACTTAACCATGTTTGCCTCATTTGTAAAATGAGATGGATAAGGAAATGGCAAACCACTCCAGTATTTTTTTTTTTGCCTTTTTGAAGAACAGGAGGTAGGGCAACTGGGGTTAAGTGACTTTCCCAAGCTCACATGGCTAGTAAGTGTTAATTGTCTGAGGCTGGATTTGAACTCAGATCCCCTTGACTCCAGGGCTGGTGCCCTATTCACTGCACCACCTAGGTGCCCCAACCTCTCCAGTATTTTTGCCAAAACAAAAAACAAACAAACACAGAAACAAATGAAAAAAACCCTTAAATGGGGTTACAAAGAGTCAGACATGACTGGAAACAATTGAACAACACCAAATGTTCTCCCTTCCTCCCCTCTTTAGTTTAACTTTTGCTCTTTGTTATAAGAAAGGCTCATTGGGTGACATAAGGATATGTTCAAAAATGAAAGTGATTTTAAAACATAAGACATCAACAAAAATGAAGAAAGAAGAGAATAAAAGTATGGAACTTTCATCTCTCTGCTGATTTATTGAAAAATATGTTAAGCCTCTTTTATTAGGTAATTGTAGTTCTTCAAATCTATTTACTGTTGGACCCCAAAACTTTTTATTTTATTAAGTTATGAAGTCAATACAGAATACAAGGATTTGTAGTATTTGTGGGTTCACAGATCCTTATGGATTGCAGGAAAATAAATTAACATTGAATTCTGCCTACTATCAGAGATGACTGACATCCAGTGTCCTTGGGACTTTTTAATAACATTGTTGGCTGTTCTTTACTGGAAGTTAAAGGAAACAGGACACAGTTTTATCTGCTCAGGATGCTTTGGGTGTTACCCAGCTTGGAGACAAAATCATAACAAATAGGCTTTAACAGTTCTCTCCTAATATTAGGTTTCTTTAAGGGAATAATAATAATTTTTATAATTGAAAAAACAATATTAATAATACATAACTATGGTATGATGTCAGCTTTATTTGGGTTTTTCAAACTTTAAAATATTATGCAAATATAAGCTATACCTGTTGTTATAGTGATCTTATTACTTTATTAGTAGGTTTTCATAGGTTTAGATATATACCTTATATATTTTCCCACTCTGTGTGATCACAGTTCCACTTATTGAATATCTGTTTAGGTACCATACTGATATTTCCTAATAAGATAAAAGGGTGATTTAATTAGAACTACAATTACCAAATAAAAGAGGCTGATGATATATTTCATTGAATCAGAGAAGAGCTCATTGGTATATGAATTGAATTAAACCATGACTCTCTATATATGAAAACCTGAAAAGGTGCAAATCCAGGAATAAAGAAATCTATCCTATGTTTCATAGTTGTCCTTTTAGTACTTTATGGATTTCAGGACTTGCAGATTAGTATAGCAGGAAGGAACATTAAAGATCAGGTAGAAGAAAATTGATCACATAAATGTACTAATTTATACTTTACAGAGAAGAACAAATAAAATAATGAGATTATCCATAAAGGACAGATAAAGAAAAAATGCTATCTGCATTCAGAGAAAGAACTGATAAACAGAAATGTGTGTAGCATACTTTTACATATATAAAACTATTAGTGTTTTCTGGTAGCCATTGCTAGGGTGTGGGAGATGAGGGAAGAAAAAAAAACTTTATATGATAATTTTGCCGTATATTTGAAAAGAATAGCAAGTTGTGCTTAGTAAATTTGAAATTTCATGTGTGATTATACTGTTATGGAAATGCTTGCTTTATTCCATAAATTAAAAATAAGAGGAATAGAGAGGCCCCGTAATTCTTCAGAGACATTATTCAGGAAAAGGGACACGATTAATACTCATATGT
Source organism: Pseudochirops corinnae (assembly GCA_028646515.1). Lineage (NCBI taxonomy): Eukaryota > Metazoa > Chordata > Mammalia > Diprotodontia > Pseudocheiridae > Pseudochirops > Pseudochirops corinnae. The sequence goes on along the minus strand of CM053588.1, from coordinate 182,175,072 downwards.
TAGCTATTGTCATAGTTGTAGTTGCTGTTGTTTTGGTGATGGTGTGGTAGTTATATATAATAAACAGAGCATGAGCAATAAAGTGAATTAGTGAAATTACTGTAAGGAGCTAAATCTAATCTTACTAAAACCTTTTTTTTAAAATTTTATTATAGTTTGCATCATTCATTTCCACAAGATTTTGAGTTACATATTTTCTCCCCCTCTTTCCCCCACCCATCACCCCAAAACAGCCATCCCAGTGTGTCCCCCCTCCCCCAGTCTATTCTCTCCTATGTCACTTCTCGGTAGGGCAGGATGGATCTCCCAACCACAGTGCCTGTGTATCTCAAGTTCCAGTTGGGTGTAGTCAATAATAATAATAATAATAGCATATATAGATAGAAAGATAGATACACATTCATACCATTTGATTATGGAACTCCAGATGCCAGGTTCTTTCTCCTTCTCCTTCACCACCCATGCCCACTGGAAAGACAAGCAATCAAATACAGGCTGAACATGTGAAATTATGCAGAG
>CM053588.1:182135131-182174053 GCA_028646515.1 Pseudochirops corinnae | reverse complement strand
ATCTATCTTTCTATCTATATATGCAATTATTATTATTATTATTGACAATACCCAACTGGAACTTGAGATACACAGGCACTGTGGTTGGGAGATCCATCCTGCCCTACTGAGAAGTGACATAGGAGAGAACAGACTGGGGGAGGGGGGACACACTGGGATGGCTGTTTGGGGGCGATGGGTGGGGGAAAGAGGGGGAGAAAATATGTAACTCAAAATCTTGTGGAAATGAATTATGCAAACTATAATAAAATTAAAAAAAAAAAACCCAAAACAACCATAACTGCTAGAATGGGTCAGAGTAATGATCCATACAATCAAGTATTCTCACATTTACACTACTAAGAATCTTATCTAATTTTGACTTAATTCTCACCATCAAGTTACATTAATAAAGTGTTATATCCATTAAATGTAAAAAAAAAAAATTTAGTTAGTGGAAGGACCTCAGTGTTTTGTTCCTTATCTTGCCAGGTGATTTTCAGAATCATCCTAAGACAGTTTAAATGGAAGCAGTTCAGTTTCCTGGCATGGCACTGGTAGAAAGGTTTCACAGGCATACAACAATGAGGTCAGCAAAATGGTTCTGTAGACCTTCAGTTTGGTAGTTAGTCTAATACCTCTTCTCTCCCACATCCTTCTTCGGAGCCTCTCAAACACTGTGCTAGCTCCGGTAATGTGTGCATCAACCTCATCATCAATGTGTACATTCCTGGAAAGTACACTACAAATGTAAGTGAATTTATCCACAGCATTCAAAACAGAAAATCATGCACTAACACTCTCTCCACTTTGTTCTTACTTAGCTTGTAGCCTTTTCAAATTGAAGAATTTACCATCATTGTGGTAGCTGACATTGATTCTGTGCTCATCCTCATGGAAAGTATTTGACAACATGACTGAAAACATCATGCTAAAAAGCATGGAACCAAGCACTCAGACTTGTTCCACTCCGTTGGTGAATGAGAAGGTACAAGAACATTGTCTATTATCTAGAACCTGGGCAAGCATGCTGTCATGAAATTGGCATACGATGTTGATGAACTAGTCCAAGCAACCAAATTTTGACATAATTTTCCATAAGCTCTCATGACTAACAGTATCAAAGGCCCTGATCAGGTCTACAAATGTTGTGTACTGACCTCTCTTCTGCTCCTGGCATTTCCCCTAGAGTTGTGGGGCAGCAAACACCATATCAACTGTTCCCCAACCCTTTCTGAAGCCACACTGGTTCTCAAGTAGACAACCATCATCTACATAAAAGATCAGCCTATTAAAGAGGACCCTGGCAAGAATCTTCCTAGCAATGATTAAGAGAGAAACCCCTCCTGTGATTGTCACAGGACAATCTATTTCCTTTACCTTTATAGAGATGGACAATGGAGGCATCTTTGAAATCTTGGGGGATAACCTCCTCGCCATATAACCTGGAAAATTTCAGTCAGCTTTTGTATGATCAATGGACCCCCTACCTTGTAAATCTCAGCTGGAATAGGATCAGCACCAGGTGCTTTGCCACATGAAAGGAGCCTAATGGCATTCAAAACCTCTACTTCACTTGGAGCTTCAGCTAGGGAGGGATTGACTTCAAACTGAGGTAAATAGTCAGTGGACTTAGCATTGATTGATGATGGTCTGTTGAAAAAACTATGAAAGTGTTCAGCCCATCTCTCTAGGATCATGTCCTTATCACTAATCAATGTGACTCCATTAGCACTGAGTAGTTGAGATGTACCATAGGTCACTGGCCTCTAAATAGCCGTCAGGGCATCATAAAAACTCTTTGGATTATTACTATCAGCATAAAATTGAATTTCATTGGTCTTCCTACTCAGCTAGGAATCTTGCATCTCTCTAAACTTTGCTTATACTTTAGTTTTGATGGAATTAAATGCTGCCTTCTTAGAGATGGATGAACTATCCTGCTGGAAAATCCTGTGGAGTTCTCATTTTTCATTTAACAGCTTCTGAATTTCCACATCATTTTCATCAAACCAGTCTTGGTGTTTATGAGTGTTCTGACCCAGATGAGCAAATGCAGTGCTATACACCAAATCTCTGAAAACTGCCCACACCTTTTCTGCTCTCCTGTTGCCAACTGTGTGTTGACTCAACTTTCCTTCCAAGTTAGCAACAAACTGTTCCTGCTCAGAGAAGAGCTCTAATTTGTTTATATTAACTCTTCTGGTAGTTAGTTTGCCTTGGGGGTGCCGATTTTGATGAATGAGAATATTTAGCTTGGAAAGGAGAAGTCTATGATCAGTCCAGCACTCTGCACCACACATTGGCTTTGTCACTCTCACATCTTGTCTGTCTCTTCTCCTTACAATCACATAATCATATTAGATGCCAGTGTTTGCTGGGAGGGTGTATCCATGAAGTTTTATTGCATTTAGGAAAATGGAAGACAGTGTTGGTGATGAGAAGGTCATAAGATGTCCAAGTCTTTAGTAGTAAGTGACCATCACTGTTGCTCTTTCCAATGCCATTCCTCCCTAGGACTCCCTGCCAAGTCTGGTAGTCTGAGCCCATTCGATAATTAAAGTAACCCAGAATTGTAAGCTTGTCCTGTTTTGGCACATTGATGATAAGGGTCTCCAGGTCTTCATAAAATTTTTCTTTGACCTCAGTAGAGTTTGTCGTGGTGGGAGCATAGGCACTGATGATGGTGGTATGATGTTTTCCTGCAAGTGGCAATCACATTGTCATGAGTTTGTTGTTTAATCCTTTTGACAGGTATACCAACTTGTTGACTAGATTAGTTTTGATTACAAAACCTATGCCAGCTTCACAGTGCTCCCCTTCACTGGAGCCGTTCAAGAAAAGATGTGTATCCAGTTCTGACTTGAGTAAGCTGGCCCTCATTTGCTAGCCTTGTTTCACTCAGGGCTGCTATTTAGATGCAATACCTCCTGAGTTCCCTTGCAACAAGAGCTGTTTGTCTTTCAGGTCTACTGGATTTTTGTTGTCTATAAGTGGGTGCACAGTCCATGTGCCAATTGTGAGTGAAATCATCTTTGCAGACATTTTGGTACATTTTCTGTGTTTCGACCACAGAGTGGGATTGCCTGCCATGGTAATCAGCCCAGGGTTGGGTAAGCAGGCAAATTTTAGGATGCTTTTTCTAGCCCCTTCCTCACACCAGTACAATCCTTAAAAGACTACTTAGACACCCATGGGGGCTGCCAAATCCCAGTGCTGCTTCCAGTGCCATTGTATCTTACTCCTCTGATAAAGTAGGGTAATAGCATCTACAAAGACAAAGAATTTTCTTCACAGAAATAAAGTGCTTCAACATTTCCCTCCAAAAGCAGCAGAAGGAAGGAAGGAAGGAAGGAAGGAAGGAAGGAAGGAAGGAAGGAAGGAAGGAAAGAAAGAAGGAAGGAAGGAAGGAAGGAAGGAAAGAAGGAAGGAAGGAAGGAAGGAAGGAAGGAAGGAAGGAAGGAAGGAAGGAAGGAAGGAAAGAAGGAAGGAAAAGAAAAGAAAAAGCCAACAGAGCTAACTCTCTGTACTCAGATTTCAAAACAACCTCTTCCCTGATGATATTGTAGACAACAGCACTTTCACACCACTTCATATCCTTATGGGGAAATCCATGGCAGGTATTGTAATGTAGTACACCAAATAATACATCCATTTATAATTGTTTCTTAAGAGTAAAGTGTTATGTAGATTTTTGGTTTTTTGGGGTTTTTTATTGCTCTTTTAGTTTTAGGTGGTATTGTGTCTTGACCGACTGGAAATCTAGAGAGAGCTTTTAATTCTTGACAGATCACAAACTGATTTATAGGTTGCTTCTGTGTTATCATTTATATAAATAAGCTTTTATTTGAAAGTTTTGGGGGTTAGAGAAAAGGCCTAATTTATAGAGTTTCATAATTTTAGTGATTCCATGAGGGTATCTTCAGAAAGGGTCAGTGATATGAAGTAGGTATCTAGTTAATCCCATATATAATACAATTTTAGATGCTTCAGGGAGGCCTCCCCTCTTGTATGTTACATAAGCTGTCTCAGTTCCTGAAATTCTACCATTATAGAGCCATTTCTTTGTCTTTTGAAAGATTTTCATTTGTTAAAAAATAAAATAAAAGCAATTCCCTCCAAATTTTGATTTAAAGGCAAATATTCAAGGAGGTTTAAACCATAAACTTTTATCAATCAACACCAAACCATAGTTGGGAAAATTTACAGAAGCCAGCAGAATAGGCATCTATTCTGGAAGGTACTAGGTCGGTAAAAATAAATATTGCCCATTTAACAGTTTTGCCTTAAGGCTAGTCCTGTCCTTAAGTAAAATTCCTTCACTTAGGAATTTGAGCAGCCTTTAAAATGCAGCAAATGAAATGGACTTTCAATGACAAAAATCTTTATGGGACTTTTGACTAGCTAACCTGACTACAATATAGAGAGTTTGAATAATTAGGTAAGAAGTTTGCAAGGGAGACTGCTTTTTAAAGTAAAAGGTCAGTGCTTTGCATTTTGAAACCTACTGTGATTCTAAAACCTGTTTCAATTACACAATTATATTTCACTTCTCCCGGATTATATATTTTCATGCTTACTGGTTTGGTTCTGTATAAAATGGTGCTTGTTGAGAGGGAAAGAAAAAAAAGAGTAAGACGAGCAAAGTCAGTTCTCTGTTTAAAATTCTTGTTTTGAAATGAATGTTCTATAGCACTGTCATTGTAAAAAGTGACAGCACAGACAGAAGCTTATTAAAAATATATTATCTTTACAGTTTTACATGCATTAAATATGTCAGCCTTTTTTCAAACTCATTCTCTTTTTCATGCTAAAACAGAATGGGATTCAACAGGGGAACATCTCTTGTGCCAGGGTCTGGCTGAGTTATTGCTTTTCTTAATCCAAAAAGCAGATTTCATTATTTTATGCAAAGATCAATCTTGCAAAATGTCTGACTTTTTCTTTTAAAGAGAAATTGCTATTTTCAATATAACTTGAGAATAGTTAAAAACACACACTATAGCAGTTTATTTCTTGAACTTAGTTTCTCAGTTTATTAGGACACAAAGTTTAAACTATATATTTAATCCAGTGAATTTGAGACCACACACCTGACCTGTTGAAACCAAAATGCAATTTGAGGTCTAAATATATTGGAAAACTGAAATCCATCTTCCCTGATTTGGCAATATTGACTAGACCCAGGGTTCTTAATTTTTTGCATCACCATCTTTCTCATTCTAATACAGAAAAATATAAATAAATGCAAAAAATAAAATACATAAGGTTTTCAAAGAAAACCAATTATGTTGAAATGCAATTATGAAAATATTTAAAATATATCTTCATAGATGTGAAGTGAACTCCTAGACTATGTGTCCTTAGTTTACCCCATCATACCCTCCTCCTTTAAAAAAAAGAAACATTTCCAAGATTGGGAAGTTGCTGAACAATGACAAAATATTCATTATTTATTGACTGGACATTATGTATTTGGAATAGAATCAGCTCTCCAATATCTTATGAATGGCTGACAGTCAAATCTGAAATATATAAGGGTAAAGGCCTTATTGCTCCCAGAAGTAGTATATGTCTTATTATTAGATTGCCTTTTAGGTATGCCAGAGAAGATTTCTGTTTGTGTGTAGATTTGATGCCACTGAGGTCCCTCTTCAATTCTGAGATTCTATGGCATATTTCGAAGTACCAGACTGATTTTTCATGACCTCAGAGTACAGAATTAGGACTAACTGTTGGAAATTATTGAGAGACAACAGATTTCAAGTATATAAGGATAAAGATAATCAGCAGTTATACCTGTTCAGAAATGGATTGGGCTACCCTCAAAGGTTGTGAGGTCAGTATCATTAGCAATTTTTATACTGGATGACCACTTGTCAAGGATGTTATAAAGAGTATTCCTGTTCAGGTACTGATTGGCTAAGATGAACTTTGTATCCTTTACTTTTGATCATCAGCTTTTTTGTGCTTTTTTTTTCTTCTTCTTGTGATTGAGTGAAATACAAGGAAAGAAATTCCCCTTAATATTTGAATGAGTGTTCCTTTTTTATTTTTTTCCTGGGTTAGAGTTTGGGGAAGGCAGTTCTGATCAGATTGTCCTCTCCCCTCCCTCCCAAAGAAGAAAGAAAAGAAGAAGACTTCACTAGCATGGTGATGTTTACTGTCATTTCAGATTTGAGCTTCCAAAACTAACATTTATAGTTAAAGATTGGATATGATTTCATTAGCATAGGGACCCCTATGCCTCATGAGAAAACTGTACAAATGTATCTTGCTACCTTCTATGTAACTTTTAGTCTTAGAGAGTTGCCTAGAGTGTTGTTGAGAGGGTAAATTACTTCCACCAGATCACAAAGCCTGTATGTTTCAAAGGCAGGAGTTGAACCCAGTTCTTTCTGTCTGTCAGACTAGTTCCTTCCTGGCTAGTCTCATTAATCCAGCTACTTTGCCTGAAATTAGCATTCATCATTACCAGGTGGATAATGGCTTCTTGAGTTAGAAAATAAAGGAAGACATTTTAGCCCTTTGAACTCTCAGCAAAAGGATCTTCCCTCCCATTATTAAGGAAAAAAATAAAGATGCAGACACTCTGGAGAAACCTTTAGGTACTTAGGTGTCAAAAGACCTTTCAGGAACTTCTCTTCAGCCTTTAATTTTTTATCTGTCAAAGATGCAAATAGTCTATTCTTTCTACTTAGTATGTTTGCTAATGAGAGAGATGACCTCTTTTGGCCCTTCTAAAATCACTAATTAGTTAGAATGCTCCTGCAGAGTTCCAGCTGACTACTTTGCATCTTCCCTCACCTCTTGGCAAAGTAAGAAAAAAAAAGTTATGGAACAGGCTGGTGTATTGCTATATGAGCCCTCTTTTAACTCTTTCTTGCCAAACCCATTTCTCAGGCAGTTAATTTCTAAGTCTTTTCAAGGTAGAGATTATACTATTGCTAATTTTTAAATACTGATTGAATTTACTATTAAACATTTCTCTGTTGGTTTCCTGTACTATGTACGGCCATTGGAAGTACTTCCCTTAACTCCTCAACTACTTTTTAAATTTATTTTGCATTTATTCTCGTAACTATGAAATATAAAAATGTTTCTCATTCAATTTGCTTTCAGTTATTATTCAAGGTTAAAATGATAAGATTCATAACTAAAAAAATTCAAACAAAATTTAACAGGCTTCCTAGATATTGAGCCCAGAGGATTTCTCAAAATATTTATTTTGATCAATAATATGGGTTGTTAATCCTTTTTATGCCATGGATCCCTTTAGCAATCTCGTGAAGCCTATAGATTTCTCAAAACATTATTTTTAAATTCATAAGTGAAGGAAATAACAAATTTTGGTTAGATGATAGTGAAAAGATAGATAGACAGACAGACAGATAGATAGATAAACAGATTTTTTTTCCCCCCAGTCTAAGTTGATGGGCTCTCTAAAAATTTACTTATGGACCCAGGTTGAGCCCCTGCTCTGTAGAATAAAGACCCAACTTTTCTACCTAGCATTCAAGAATCTCCAAAATCTGAACCTAACCTAACTTTCCTTTTATGCTTACTACCTGAGTGATGTGGGACAAATCAACTGACCTCCTGGGGCCTGAATTTATCTGTAAAAAGGAGGGATTGAATTAGATGACCTCTAAGAGTCTATCTAGGTTCAAATCTATGACCTCATGACCTAATTGACCTCATGACCTAATTAATATTCATTGAATTAACCTGAAGGCTCCCTTATTCAAGCATATCCACAGGATCATAGATAGAAAATTGGAAGACTAGTTCCTCAGAAGTCATCTAGTATCACAAGCTCATTTTACAGATGAAGAAACTGAACCCCAAGTAGAAATGACTTGTCTATATTAACAGGGAATTTCTCAGAGGAGAAATGAAATTAAGTCCCTCTCTGATTCCTGAGCTTTCCACTAAAAAGTGGATTAAAGAATCTTTTGACTTCAAATATGAAAGTCTAAACACTAGGGGGGGATTTCAGACCTCAAACAAAATAATTAAGGCACATTACTATCACAAAAAAGCAACGAAACTGTGCCACTGTGAGGTGATTTTTCTTTTCTTTCCTTCTCCAGCCTCATCCTGGTCTATATTTACCTTTAGAATTATAATACAAGAGGGCATCAGTGACTTTCGCAGGCTACTTAGGCTCTTCTCTCCCCCAGTCATGGAGAGAAGATTTTCTATGGTGTTTCTTGACTCTAATCCTCACCCGGCTAATTTTTTTTTTTTAATCAGTGTTGACACAATCAATATCATTTAGATCTAAGACCAATTCTCAAAGTAAGGCACATGTTTGAAGTTCACAGGTCCTGGAAGCAAGATTTATTTAAGCTGAAATAACAGCAACAACAACAGCATCCATATCATCATTATTAACAAAAACAAATGTAAAGGAACACTCACCCAAATAATAGGAGACACCTGGATGAGAAAGGGAGGGTCCTGTAAAAATCCTGGATTTGAGTCAGGGGACTTGTATTCAAATTTTGTCTCTTCAATTTGTTACCTATAAGATCTTAATGAGTTCATTTAAATTTTCTGGACCTCAGTTTCCCAATCAAGGAAAATCAGGTAGTTATCCTAGAAAACTTGTGAGGTTCCACCAATTTTGTATTTCTTCTTCTGTGACCTCCATTTATGAAAAAAGATAGTTAAAAGAGGCAATAGGGCAAAGCCCAAGAGAAGTCTATAGATGCAATCCTATACTACTGGGCTGCCTGTGCTGCACAGCTGTCTCTAATCCTTCTTTGTGTGGAAGTGTGACATAAAGAAAAGAAGAACTCCTGGGAAGACACTAAGTCCTGCTAAGATGGATCTCCAAGGAGCTTACTGTCAGAATCAGCCAAGGAAAAGTAGAAGCCAGCTATGGCAGAAATAATAATTCAAATACCAACACCAAAGAATAAATGGGTTTGCTATTCCTAAAAGACAGTGCCCCATAGCCCAGGACATGTTTTATTCTATTTTTTTTTATTGTGAATTTACTTATGGTTTTATTTGTTTCTTTAGAAGGCAGAGTGTTTGAATTGGTTAAATTGTGATGACTGAAGAAGAAAATGATGGTAGCAAGGAGTTTTAGGCAGGCAAGTTGGATTACTAAATAAGAAAAGCAGGTCAAAGGTGATGAAACAAATGAACCAGGAATCGAAAGGTGAAAGTGCATACGCAATGGGAGGAGCTGAATGAGAATCAGGACTGTTGAACCCTGCTTGACTTTGCATTTTAGTTTTGTTTTTCTGACTCTGACACCACCTCCTTGTTCTATTCCACCTATGTCCAAGACACGGATGAACTCTCTCCATGGGTATTGCCCTAGAAAGAATAGAACAGAGGATACTAAGAAACATATGCAATTTGTCATCTACATAGTTATGTCTAAGTACAACCTTGGTTGTGGCTGTAAAAGTAAATTTGTAATAAAATTGGCTATGTGGTATAATGCTTTTGATTTCTCACCACCCAGTAATTCCAGTAATATATATTTATTTATAATATAATTATATATAATATATGATATATATTATTTAATATATAAATACATATAATATATTATAATTACGTGTTATATTATATATATATCATATAATATATATGTATATATATAAAAATCCAGTTTTCTTTGATAAATAACTCTCTAAGATCATCAATAATCAGTAATCTCCTGAAACCCAAATCAAGTGTTTTTTCTCAGTTTCCTCTTCCTTAGCTTCTCTACCAATCCAATAAATCCAATACAATAAATATCAATTAAGTACCTACTGTGTGCCAGACACTATGCTAATAAAAAGAAAGATAGCCCCTCTGTTCAAGGAGCTTATAATCTAAAGGAGACAAAACACAGAGGAGGCATGGAGGAGGAAGGGAGAGAACATCAAGAGGTGTCTTGTTCCATGGAGTTGAAACCAAGCAGAGTTAACAAACACAAATCAGAATGAAGAGTAGAATGAAGTCCACTTTCTGCTCTCTACAAAGGAAGGCATTGGGAGGAGTTTGGTTTTTGCCCTTTAACCCTCTAGTCATGCGTGACAGAGAGAGGCTGAGGAAAACTGTGTCAATAAGACTTGAGTTAGCAGGATGGTGGTGAGTTTAGAAGAGATAAGTTTATCCTGGAATGTGCATCTTGTTCCATGGAGTAGAAACCAGGTGGGGCAGCAGATGAAAAGCAGAGTGACCACATTTGATCTCCTATCTTATAGTTACTGCTCCCTTCTATAAAGAAAATGCCTCCTCTTTCAGCACTGGTAGCACTAAATTATCCTACCTCTTTTGTAAATCTTATTTCTTTTAAACACCATTTTCTTTCCATCGCGTAAGTTTTCTTTTTTTCTTCTTGGCCATTTCTTTTTTTTTTATTTGATTTGTTTATTTACTTTTAGTTTACAAGATTCAGTTCTACAATCTCTTGAGTTTCAAATTTTCTCCCCTCCTTCTCCCGCCCCCCCACCTCCGTGGCCGCATGCAATCAAGTATTGGATCTGCAAATATTTTCAAATTGGCATTAGTCTGGTTGTATAGAAGGGTTGTAACCAATGGAGTGAACAATGGGAAAAAAGAAAGAGAACCAAACATGAAAAAAAATGATAGCATGTAGATTGCTTCAGTCTCCATTTAAACTCTGTTCTTTCTAGATCTCTCTCTGAATGTAGATATGTCCTTCCATCCTGAGACTTGTAGAGTTGTCTTATAACTATGCTTTGCTGAGAACAATTCAGTTTATCAAAGTTGGTCATCACACATATAATATGTCTATGATTGTGTACAAATTTTTTCTGGTTCTGCTCTTCTTACTTAGCATCAGTTTGTATAAGGCTCTCCAAGTGAATATGAAGACTGTCTCCTCCCCATTTCTTATAGCACAATAGTATTCTATTACATTCATATACCACAACTTGTTTAGACATTCCCCGATTGATGGGATCCCTTTTAATTTCCCGTTTTTTGCCACCACAAAGAGAGGTTCAATACATATTTTTGTGCATATGGGTGTTCCTCCCACTTCTATGATCTCTTTGGGGTACAACCCCAGACATCTCATAAGTTTTTAAACTAGTTGCTGTTCTTATTAACTCTCCTCCAGTCAGTCACTTCTTTAGGTCTTAATTTCTTCATCTGCATAATAAGAGGGTTGAAGGAGATGATCTTTAAGATCTCTTTCATTTTTCAGTCCTCTAAGTCTTATGATCATGATTCCCCCCAAATAAGATTAGGTTTAGGCTTATAGACACAAACTCACATATACATATACATATACATATACATATACATATACATATACATATACATATACATATACATACACATATACATATAGAGATACAGATACAGATACATATAATTTATATACAGAATATGTATATCTACATGTGAGATGTGTACACATATGTGTATATATACACACACACACACACATACACACACAGGTAGAGCCATGCACACCTAGTTGTGCTGGATAATATTTTTAAAATGCAGCTCTGTGTAATATTCATCTCTTGGCTCAAAAGCCTCCAAAATTAATCATTTTCCTACTGAATAAAATCCAGACTTCTTAGCCTGGCTAGTAAAACACTACACAATCTCACTTTAATCTAACTATTGGAGCTTTTATACTGATACACTCCTTTTTCTACTCTATGCTCTAAGAAGACTGAATTCCTTACTTTACTAAATATGCTGTGTGGCTTCATGCTTCTAAAATTTCTCAGGATGCTGTTCTTACTGCTTGGAGTGCCCATTTTTTCCACCTTTACCTGTTGCTTCTATCTTTTGAATTCTCAGAGCATTTTGCACCTACCTCATGATACCCATAACACCTTACCTTGTAAACTTTGTCTTTTGTAATGTATATATTTGCTTTCTTCCTTTGGTAGAGTATAAACTCTTGTGTGTAGGTATGGTGCCCTATTTTTTTTTTCATCGCCCATAGTATTTAATCCAGTAATTTGCATATGTCAGGTTTTCAACATATATTTGTTGAATTAGTTTTAAATTTATTAGACACCAAAGTCACACCTTAAATGGATAAAGCCCTGACAGTTGAATTTTCAGGCATCAACCTCGCAATAAGGGAAGATTTGAGGGAACAAACAGGTAAAGTATCAACTTCTTCAAAGACATACTCATATCAGAGCATTTCTGGGAGTGGGGAACTTGTGACCTGTAGTGCCAATGTAATATTTACAGCAGCAACTTTGACTATAAATATTCCCATATCATGCTCAATAACAAAATATAACATACTCTCCATATAGAGGACAGTACTAAAACACTTATCCAGACACCATAAAACTAAATCCCCAAAGCAGTAAGCCAAATCCATCATCGCAACACAGAAGTTAATGCACCACAAAGTATCATTCATGCCATCCTTTAGCCTTCCCACAAACCAATATAAGATCAATATCTACTCACAAACTTGACTAACTCCTTGTCTGGGCATCTTCTCTCTCCCATCATCTCTCTGACTCTGATTCCCAGCTTCCTGTGTGGGCTCTCTTCTACCCTTCAGCAAACTCCTCCCACCACAGGCTCCATGTGATTACATTCAGCCTAATGGGAGGCAGAGTTTATTTTCAAAGCAGAGAAGGTCTTTAGATTCCCCTAAACTTATTAAAAGGCAGAGAAGATCTTCAAATTCCCATTCCCATTACATGGCCTCAAGACCACATGTGGCCCTCTAGGTCCTCAAGTACAGCCGTTTGACAGAATCCAAACTTCACAGAACATTAATCCTTAATAAAATGATTTCTTCTGTAAAACTTGGACTCAGTCAAAAGGCCACACCCAATTTAGGCAAAACACCCTACTGCCTTTATGTAGTTATTTCCATATATTATTTCCATTTCTGCTTGGCTATTCAAAAATGTGGTATAGGGATAGGAATGAATGAATAATTATAGCATTTATTAAGTACCAACCCCTGCTGTAAGTTCTGAGGATATAAATAGAAAAATAAGACAGCCTTTGCTCTCAAGGTGCTCATGTTCTGATAGGTGATACAACAAATATGAAAGATTTCAAGCTAAATCAAATGGAAAGGCCCTGTGGTCATTAGAGTAGACCAACAAAACAGACATTAATGCCTCTTGGTTAATGTGATGTCTATTGATAAAGTGATATCAGTTGCCAGGGACCTTGATGACAAGAACTTTCACTTATGTGTCTTTAGTAACTGTGGTTATTGTGCAATAGACACAGTTGCCAGGGTGCATCTACGTAGGAGTTGGTTGTCATGCTGATGTCTGAGGCTATTGGTCTGGAAGAATTGCTTCATTCCAGGAATGTCTGCATGAAACGACAAAGTGGAAGAGGTAGAAGGTTAATTCCATTCATTATTCTATTTTTGAAAAGAACAAACACTAAACTCCTTCAGTGGTTCTCAACCTGTGGGTTATGTTCAATTTAAATATATCTTGCATATCAGATATTTACATTACAATTCATAACAGTAGCAAAATTACAATTATGAAGTATCAACGAAAATAATTTTATGGTTGGGGGTCACCACAACATGAAGAACTGTATTAAACGGTCACAGCATTAGGAAGGTTGAGAACCACTGCCTTAGATTATTTGAAGATGAAAATGAGGACAGATTTTGAATGTATCTTAGGACTTCTAGTGAGATCCATCATTGCTTGCGCAAGAAATGTTTCTCTCATGCAGGGTAGAGCATGGATTCTATAGTCTACAAATTAGAATTGCTCTGGAATAAAGAGGTATAATGGAAAGAGAATTAGTTTTGAGGTCAGGAAACCAGCAGACAAATTCCACCTCTGCCAGGTTTTTTGTTTTTTTTTTTGTTTTTTTTAAGGTTCCTTCCAGCTTAAAAACAAAACAAAACAAACAAAAACCAAAACAAACAAAAAACTCTCCAAAGAAATAGATATACCTACCCATTGAAAATAAAAATATACAATTTACAGAAACTGTGTTGCTTAAAAAGAAACCCACTTAATTTCCAAACGGATTTCTAATTTAAGGATTTGATATTTTTCAACAATATCCTTGGTGCTTTGAACATTAGAGTATGAGATTTATAGATCTCAGTTTTCAAACTTCATGCCTGTGGCAATGATTTTTACATTATCTTTCTCTTAAAAAGTGATAATAATAATAACATAATAGAAATAATAATAGCAGTAAAAAGTATATGCTTCTAAGTTGCCTTCCAACAATAAATCACTGATTTATGAATATCAGTTAGGTCCCAGGTGTTCTACTACGAAAGTAGACATTGTTAACCATGGTTAATAATCAAATGTATAGTAAATAGAGAGAAAACAGGCTGAATCAAAACTAAGGAGTTGAGAAATCTCATTCAAAGAAAGTATAGCATAAAGAGACCCCAATAATATCTAATAGGATGATATTACATATCTGTGTTGCATGTCCTTGAAATCCACAGTAGTCCTCCTAATAATAGAACATTTATTTGCCAAATTTGACACCCTACAGAATGTCTCCCCTACATAGACTTGTTAAATTCATTCATTTATGGGAGACTTGCCTCATGGTAAAAAAAAAAAAAAATATATATATATATGAGATACAGGATGGTTATTCCACTTTTCTTTGTTTTCCAATTTTGCCAATTAACTTGCTTCTCAGGAAAATAAATAGAGGAAATGAAACAACAAGGTTTCTGAGCATATTAAACATTATTTATTTTTTGTTCTTTTCTTCTTTCTTTATTGTTCTTCTTTTCTCCCTGACAGGTACTCTTCGATCCAGTGACGCTGACCTCCTGACTATTTCAGGAACAGGAAACTCCATCTCTCAGGTCCAGGCATTTTCTCTGGCTATCTGTCATACCTGAAACACTCTCCCTACTTCACTCTACTCACCTCCCTGGCTTCCTTTAAGTTTCAACAGAATCCCATATTCTACAGGAAGCCTTCTCCAGTCTCCCTTACTAGTGCCTTCCATGTACTCTGAGATTCAGCTGTTGCATACACATAGCACTTCATTTCCCAACTCTGAGTATTTTCACTAGCTCTCTCTTATGTTAGTAATACTCCCCATTCTTGCCTCCTGAATTCCCTTGCTTTTTCCAGGTTCCAACTAAAACTCCAGCTTCTACAAGAAGTGTTTCCCAATCTCCTTTAATTTTGGTGCCTTCCCTCTGTTAATTATTTCCAGTTTATACTGTCTATAGCTTATTTATGTGTAATTGTTTGTATGTTGTTTGTGAGTTTCTTGGTAAGGAATGTCTTTTCACCTTTTTTGTATCTCAGCACAGTGCTTGGCATGTAGTAGGGCTTAATAAAAGTTTGTTGACTTGACTAGACTCCCACAACTCAAAGTGATTTCTCCATACTCAGATTGTCTTATCATATTTAGTCTGGATATGACCTTTTATACCTGTAAAACCTCATTCAGTAGTGAAACTCAGATGAGATGAGGTACATAAAGTACTTTTTAAATCGTAAAGTGATATAAAATACTATTTATCTCAATATCAAAACTTATTATTATCTATTACATTCCATTTTCTTCCATTTATACCTGTATTCCAGCTTATTAGATTGTAAGCTTCCTGAAGGCAAGGGTCACAAACTTTGTCATCATTCAATCCCCAGTACCCAGCATATACTAGCTAGGAATTTATTAGTTTTCTGTAAATTCAAATGAACTGGACCATATTTTAGTCAGTGGTCCCAGTTAGTCCCTCTGGAGCCACATGGACTAAATCTAATCCATCTTTTCTATGACAACCCTACAGTTATTTGAAAGCAGCTGCTATGAGCTCTGAGTTTTGCCTTTTTTCAAATCACTTTACTTCTCATGATTTTGCTTTCCTCATTTAAGACAAAACTTGAACATGTGATGCCTTTGGCAAACTGTCACCTGATGGTGAACAACCCTTAAGTGGGACTAGTTAGTAACTTCTTCTTTAGTACTGTTGAATCTCACATTATGATACTCTTCCAGCCTAGTCCTGTTTGTCCTGTATACTGTCAAGGGAATGCTATTTTAGATCATCTTCCCAACATGTCACATTTCATAAAGCTAGACTAATGTTATTGTCTTGGCAGCCAAAGCAAAGAAATTCATTAAAACTCAGTTCTGTATTGGGGAGAGAAAGAGACAGACAGAGAGAGACAGAGACAGAGAGAGAGACAGAGACAGAGAGACAGAGACAGAGACAGAGACAGAGAGACAGAAAGACAGAGAGAGAGAGAGAAAGAGGGATAGAGAGAGAGAGACAGAGACTGAGACAGAGACAAAGAAAGACAGAGGGACACAGAGAGAGAAAGAGACAGAGACACAGAGAGACAGACAGAGACAGAGACAGAGAGAGACAGAGAGAAATAGAGAGACAGACAGAGACATAGAGAGACACAGAGACAGAGAGAGAGAGGAAGGACAATCTCTTCCATATATGTTCTCATTCTTTTATCATGTACTCTGATTTCACTCCAAAGTCAAAGTATCAAGTTGAACTCTAATACAGAAAGCATTGTTTATTTTATTTTTAGTTTAAACATGCTACCTATAACTTTTTTGGGGGGAATATTAAGAAATCAGACAAACATTTGATGTTTAAGGACACATTTAAGGAAATTTATAATTCACCACGGCTGCAAATTGCAAAGACATTTAAATGTGATTTAAATTTGTGTCACAAAATCATAAATAGTTACAGCTTGAAGAGACATCAGACATCATCTAGCCTAAATCCCTTATTTTTAGAAGAAAAGGGAACTAAAACCCAAGGAGATGAAACTTACCCATGGCCACACTTAATTCTCGGCAGGCACTCAGAAGAAATTGGTGTCTTGAATTCTCTTCATGAGTGAATTTATTTTGATCTTACTGTTGCATTTCTCTAATCACCTAGCAAATGTGCCATCTGAGCATGTCATTTGTTATAAAACTTTAACTAACATGCATTGATTTTCTTATGGAAATAGGAAATGACATGGTGTAATGGATAGAATCAAGACTTAAAGTTCAAGAATTCAAACCATGATCAGAATCCAACATCAGACATTTATGAATGTGACCATGTGACCATGGGCAAATCCCTAAGCTCTAATAACATTATTTTCTTGTTCTGGAAAATGGGGATAATGATAATTTTAGTATTTACTTCAGAAAGCTAATTATAAGCATAGCACTTTACATGTACCTTTAAACATTAGATAAATTAAATTATTTCCTTATTGGTTATTTTTATTAATATTATTGTTATTGTAAATATTATTATTATTATTATTCTTAAACAATGACTATGAACATGGGACAGCGCTAGTTACTAAAATTAGAATAAACCAAAATCAAGATTTCATATATATATATATACACCTATATGTATGTATACACATATATACATATATGTAAACCATATATGATATATGTGTATATATGTTTGCATATAGATATATACATTCATTTATATATGTGTTTTCTAATACAATCACATTTTGTGCAGTGGTATTGATATCACTTGCCTTGGTAGCAATAAGCTGCAAGTTCATTAGTAAAACTTAATGCTTTGATAAAATAGTGTAACACCATGCAAAAGCAGAATCCCAAAAGAATGCTACTATGAACAGCTTTTAAGGTTCAGATTACACAGTATAGTGAACATTCCATTTATTCCATTAGAAATCAAGGCAAACATTCACAAAAAATCATAATATAATATTCATAACATTACATCTTATCACAGAAAATCACAATATTGTGTTTATAACAGCTTGACATTAGAATGGCCACACAGTTTTCACTACAGTGGCCACAATATTTAGAACAAAGAAAAAAAGAATAATGACCTGGTTTCCCTAACAGGGAAACCCTCCTTACTTAATTATTCAATCAATTCACAATACAATAATCAATCTTCCACCTATGGGGCAACCATCAACCCAGTCAGACATCAATCTAGATTCACAACCACCAAATATCATTAATCACTAAGCATAGTCATTTGAAAATTACACAAACCCTCCATCCCTCGGTGTCTAGTAAACTCATTCAGTATCCAGGGAGAGACCTTTTCTTCATCTTGACTCAGGGTGAACTCTCAGATTCTCTGGATCCCCTTCCATGGTCCCAGCTCCTACCTGAACCCACCAGACAGTCACCTGGACTCAGGGACAGACAGCTCCCAAGTTTTCATCCAGTCCTCCAGGCAGCCCCTGGCACACACTAAAGTTCACAAGGTCCAGCACATTTCAAACCCTTCATCACTTCTGTTGCTGGGAACTCAAGCATCCACCAAGCCACAAACAAACAAAGGCTTATCCCAGTCATGCTTCTTCAGTCCTCCAGCAGTTCAGCTGACCCTAGGACCCAGGAGAAATCTCAGCCTTCCAGGAGGCCTTCCAGGCAAGCCCCCTCAGCCTTCTAGGTGGCTTTCCAGGCAAGCACTCTCAGCCTTCCAGGTGGCCTTCACTAGATTCTCGTCTCAAGAAAACTCCAGCTCAGTTCTCAGTCAGGTTCCAGATACTGGGAGAGAAAATCTTCTTCTCTCTCTCTCTCTGTCTCTCTCCCTGTCTCTCTGTCTCTCTCCATCTTTGTTTCTCTGTCTCTGTCTCTGTCTCTGTCCCTCTGTCTCTCTGTCTCTGTCTCTGTCTCTCTCTCTCTCTCTCTCTTTCTCTCTCTCTCTTTGTCTCACTCTCTCAAGAAAACTCCAACTTGTTCTTCAGTCCAGCAGCACAGCTCCCAGATGCTGGAACAATCCTGCTTCCTCCAACAGGAGCCACCAGTAGGAAGATTCCCAATTATGTCTCTCTGTCTCTAGAACTCTTCTTATATACACCCATTGGTCTCTTGTCTCAGCCAATCCCCTGATGCCATCCTTATATTTACCTGGAGAGGATTATACAAACTGATGCTATGTCAGGACAGGAGAAGAGCTCACAACTTCTTTACTGAGCCCTAAGTGACTAAGTGCTAAGTATCTGCTAAATTGATTGCTGTTACAAGTAGAAAACAAAACCTAGTTGGACTAGGTAATCTCTGATGTCCTTTGATACTACATCCTCTGATGACCAGTCCAGTTTATATTAATTTTAAAAGATTAGACTACTTTTATATCAACTGTAATTACTAGTGAAGAGCAAAATTGATCCAACATATTCTATATTACAATAGTAGCTTGCAGGGAGATGAGGTATGAAGCAGTGGAATGGCACCAAAGATCAACTTCTCAATTTTACTTTGGATTTGCTTTCTCTGGTTAAAACCAGATAATGAAATTTTGTTTCCTAACTGTGATGTTCCCCTTATTTTATATAATAGGGTTAGCAAAACTAGCCCTCCAGAGGTTATTTTTTAAGGCACTGTACCCATAATTAAAGTAAAATGATAGCATGTAAACTATTCTACCTGGGTTATGGTCACATGGTCTTTCTGTAGGTGTAGATAACCTCAGCCTCATTATAGGATATGATCTTATTCTTTTGTTCTTGTTCTCTTCAAATAAACTATTAAAATAAGATATTACTAATGTTACCTAATATACATGTTATTTTTTTCATAATATTATCAAATCATTTGATTGAATTATAAATCTTAGAGCAAGATTTAAAGAAATAAAAACATATAGACAAAGTTAGATATATATCCACTAATCTTTAAATATTTTATAGCTACTTAATTAAACCTTATTTATTGTCCACCCCACCACCTTTCAGACTGAAATGGAAAAAAAAATACTCTTGAATATGTTTTGCTTATCTAAGACATAGTCTTGATACAAAGACTTTTAGCCAGCTCTTAGTTCCATAAGCATTAA
Source organism: Pseudochirops corinnae (assembly GCA_028646515.1). Taxonomy (NCBI): domain Eukaryota; kingdom Metazoa; phylum Chordata; class Mammalia; order Diprotodontia; family Pseudocheiridae; genus Pseudochirops; species Pseudochirops corinnae. Next base: position 182,154,309 of record CM053588.1, on the reverse strand, counting down.
GACTAATGGAGTATTTCTTCTGTTCTGAGGTGTGACTGAAAGACTTATGATGGGATGGGCTTTCTATTTCTCTCAACTGGAGTTCATTTTCTCTAGATAATTTTCTGTTCCTTGTGTAATGTGCACAAAGAAGAAACCCACCTCATTCTTTCTATTAAAAAAAAAAATTTCATGGGAAGCCAGAGAGAGCAATAGAGAATTCCTGACTATGTTAGCGTTAATTTTATCATGGCCCTTTTGTAATCAGAAGGCTTTGTTTTTTGTTCTATCTACTACTTCTAGGTAGCTTTTAGCTTAAATTCAGGGCTCTAAAAATGTAGTTAGCTATACTTACTTGCCAAAGCATCAATATTAAATTTAAAAGACTTCCAGCATATCATGTGTTTCAACTATGACATCTGAAAGAATTTTTTTTTAAATTGCATCTGTATTAAAAAAAAAAAACTGAACTTAAAAACAAATGGTTAGAAATAACATAATGAAGTACATAAGAGTTTAACAGATGTTAGATGATTTCTGTCTAACTCTCACTGCTACAAATGATGAATATAAGTGAAGACATTGAGAGGCTGGGACAAAGATGGTACCTAAAAGCAGACCTCAGGATTTTAGTGTTGCAAATCTTGCTCTCTGCTAATGACAGAATTTAAACCCTGATTTTCAGTCTTTGGCTCCCTTTCCTATTCTCATACTCCAGATCTCTATTGCATATTCTGATTTACCCCCTTTCTTTCAGTGCAGTAAATTTCTCTATGCTGAGTACTGTGAAAGAAATGTCAGAAACAAGGATCACTTTTGCATAGATATGATTGGAGGAATATTGAGAAGAGAAAGGCCTCTCTGATTAAAAACACACTCAGAAGCCTATCTTGGTGCTTGGAATTACATTTTTAATCATTCCTTTGGCTTAAAGGGATTTAAGGAACAATATCTTAAATTATTATCAGGCTTCAGTGATTTAGCTCAAATTAGTTTATCAGAATAGTCATAGGAGACAGTAGGTCTGTGAGAGGACACAAGATAAGTTTTTATGGTGGACAGAGGATAAGGAACATTTTATAGTTAGAAGAACATTGGGAAAGAAAAATATGATGATGGACATTTGGAAGGTACAGAAAATATGTGAAAAGGGTGATTATTGTAGTGATACAGAAAGCAAACTTGCATTACTTCACAATTTTATCTAGGGTCAGCCGAAGCATGGTAAATATGTATAAGGGCCTCAAGGCATGTGTGTGTGTGTGTGTGTGTGTGTTAGCATACTTTGCAATTTTGCTTTATAAATAGCTAATCAAACTCATTGAACTTAACTTCTCAAATTCTTTCTAGAAAAGAAGGGCTAAGCCATTAATTATGTGACTTTGGTAAAAAAAAAAAAAAATCGTATGCCTTAGAAATGAAATTAAGAGGTATCTGCAAAGGAATTCAAGGTTAGCCTTTTGCAAGGCCACTAGGTCACATTCACATTCCGTGAAAGTCCACACACTGTTATAAAATCGAGTATTATTTCAGGAAACAATTCTGAAAGAAGAAAAATATCTGAAACTGTAGTTTGTTAACTGTCCTAGGGGACTCAGAATGAACACTATTCAGACGAAACAAGGAACAAATTGGAATCTACAGTCAGGAGGAAGTGGAGTTGCAGTCCATTTCACATGAGACAAACAACACATACATTCATTACTGCTATTATATTGCCAGTGTTACAGTTCCATCAGCCAGTGCACTGTTCCCAAAGGACTGTGTTTCCAAATGACCCATGTTTAAGTTGACACATTTTTCTGCATTTGAAATTTAAAAAGCTGTGTCAGACAGTATCATTATCAAGATGATTTAAACAACCACAATCTAAACAACTAATTAGAAGATCAAGAAAATGTAATAATAAATAATTTTGTGCTATCTTTACATCAAAATAGGTGCCACAATAGATAGAAAACCTGGTCCTAGAAAAGCCTGCCTGATACTCCAAAAATCCGCCATTAATGCTGGTCCTTCATTTTGTTTTCTTTTTATCTCAGTCTGATGACATTGAAGGGAAAGCACAATAAATTGAATAAGAAAGGATAATATTTTAAAAAGTGAAATTAAGAGGTGGGAGAGGAATAGAATGAGAGGAAACAGGGAGAGACAGAATGGGGTCAATCATTTCATATAGAAGAGGCAAGGGATAATTGTTACAATGGAGGGGAAGAACAGGAAGGCAAAAAGGGAATGGGTCACCCTTACTTTCATTGAATTTAGCTTAGGGAGGGAATGACATACACTCTAAGTTGGGTATCTTGCCCTGCAGGAGAGTAGAGGGGAAGGGGATGAGAAGGAGGATGATGGAGGGGATGGCAAGTTAGGGGGAGGATTGTTAGAAGTACACACTTCTGTAAAGGGAAAGGGACAAAGTAGAGAATAGAACAAGGGGAGGGAGGTATAGAAAGGAGGGAAATATCATCAGTGTTACACAATATGTCCACTGTGGAGATGTTCTGAGTAACTACACATGTACGACCTGTATTGAATTGCTTGTCTTTCCAGTGGGGATGTGTGACAAGGAGGAAGGAAAAGAATCTAGAATTTAAAGTTCTAAAATTATATGTTAAAATACATATATATGTATATATATATATATATATATATATATAAAATTATTATTATTATTATTATTACTGTTGTTGTTGTTGTTATTTACATGCAACTAGAAAATTAGATATGCCAGAACTGGGATACGGAGATCCATCTTGCTCTACCAGAAAGTCAGAGGGGTGATGGTTGAGGATATAGGAGACAGCAGATCGGGGGAGGGGGTTTACAGTGGGATTGCTGTTTTGGGAGAGTGGATAGAAGAAAGATGGGGAGAAAATTTGTAACTCAAAATCTTGGGAAATCAATCATATAAACTAAAAAGAAACAAAAGTGAATTTAAAAAATAAAAGGGAAAGCACACTCACATTGTAAATATTTGTCAGCCTCCCATCTTGTAAAGGTCTGCTCTTTGACCAAATCCTGCCATCTGAAGTAATTTTATAAAGAATATTTTTGTAGCAGCTGGAGGGATATGGGAAAATTACTGGTGGTGGTGGTCTGGTAGTCTTTACCACAATTATTAAAAGACAATAGTTCTCTTAAAAAAAGAAAAGATATCTGTAGTAATTTTGTAGAAGTATGAGGTTCTACCATCACTAGTTATAAATTAAAAAAAAAAAACTCAGACTAAACATATCATAAAGGGTCTGAGATAATCAAAGAATAGGTCTTAAACAAAGATCCTTTGTACTAATACTTAGCATTTACATGGTACTGTAAGGATTGCAAAGTGCTTTACATGTTATCTCATTTTATCAGGATATCAACTCTGTGAGGTAGGTGCTATTATTATCTCCATTTTGCAGATAGTAAGACTGAGAATGGGAGGAAGTTAGCAATTTCCTTAGTGTCACCCTGGGTCTGAGGTAGGATATGAATCTTAAGTCTTTCTGATTCTAAAATCAACACATTCCAGTATGACACCTCTATGCTAAGAAGCTGCATGAACTAAGAGTTAGCCTAGAAGTTTAAGTCCTTCCTCTGGCAGGTGAAAGAAGAAATAACTGAGGAAACATAGATTTGAGCTTCCAGGCATGTTGCTTTATTAAGCAATTCATGCTAATTCCATAACAGATTGGTTCCAGGCCTTGCTCGGTTTTGGAATTGGACCCTTAATATAGGGGGAAATAGATTTTTATGTGTTAAAAACATCTACTGAAATAAGACCAAATACTTTTTAAAAAAACAATAATTAATGAGGATACAAAATTAGGTAATCTGATTTCTAATTGGAAGAAAGATCAGAAACTTTACAAGTAAGAAAGGTCAGAATGAATAGATGCAGTTCCCTGAAATAAGGAAATGAGTCGTCCCAATCTCCCCAAGTGCCTGAATTCAATCAAAGGAACATGGAAACCATAACTGATGTACCAGTACAGGGTCAGTTTTCAGATAAGATATATGTTATTCTTAAGACATATAATTGTGAGAAACACCTTGCATCAATCTTCAAGTCTGACTGGTCAGCATAGTTTTTAACCTTTGGTTAAGGGTCTCTAAGAAGAAGAGAGGTAATCCAGTCTCCTAACCAAAGTGGGCTAGTAGAAAGAGCTCCCAAACTCTGGAATTTCCTATGCTGATAAGCTATTCAATTTATTTTTTTAATAATTTGGGTCTTAAATAATAAATGTTTTATATGTGCGTGTGTGTATATGCAAAGTATAGTATTAGACACTTAAGAGATACCAAGATAAATGAGACCATGTCCCTCAGCTCAAGGAGTTTTTATTTTCCTATGACACAAACAGTTGTAATACTATGAGGTAGAATTTTAAAATGCATGAAGAGAGCTACAAAGTTCTAAGGTAGAGACAAATCTTTTGGCCACACAATGTAAATTAATTCCTTAGAGAATTAATTGCTAATTGATGAAACCTAGAGTTTATATATTCCAGGCTACCTTTATGTGATATTTATGGAACATTGATTTTAATTTCTGAAAGATAAAAACTGTTGGATTTAGATTCAGATGGCACAGGCCCAAATCCCAGCTCTGTTGCTTACCCTCTTTGTGACCTGGGATAAGCCACTTAACTTCTTAGAGGGGCTCAGATTGTTCATCTGTAAAATGAAGGAACTGGTCTAGATGGTCTCTAATTTCACTTCAGGTTCCCAAATCCTTTGATCATCTCCAGATTGTAATATCTTTAAGGAAAAGAATTGTTCTTTAAAAAAAAATATATCCCCATGGGGCTTAGTACAGAGGATGTACCAACTGCATACTGAATGCCTTCTTGTTATTTGAATATAGGCAAGTACCTAGGATTATTCTGGCCTCTAGAATGCTGAAGCCAAAAACTCAAAGCAAACACTTGTTGGAAGCATTATTAGAGGAAATGAAAACAAACTAAACCACACTATGTAAGTGAAAAAAGATATTATTATCAGGAATTAAGTTGAAAAGTAAAAGAAATGAAATTTTCTTAAGAAAAGAATCTTACATTTTCTAATTATTTCAATTTAGAATTGCACAAGTGAAATAGGTTAGGGGGAGGGCAAGAAGTTTCTGTCCTCCAATAAATAAACATGTAGGGAATTGAATTTCTACCTTTTCTTTTTTTTTAACATTTGTTTTTAAAACTTGAGTTCCAGATTTTTCCCTTCCACTCACACCCCCTGGGAAGATAAGTAATTCACTATAGGTTGTACAAGTGCAATTACACAAAACATTTCCATAGTAGTTATATTTTGAATGACTAACTATACTTCCCTCTACCTTATCCCACCCCCCTACTTATTCTATTTTCTTCTTTGACCCTGTCCCTTTTCAAAAGTGTTTGTTTTTAACTACTCTCTCCCCCATTCTGCCCTCCCTTCTATCATCCCTGCTCTTATCCCCTTTACCCGCCCCCCCCCATTTTCCTGTAGGGTAAGATACCTAATTGAGTGTGTATGTTATTCCCTCCTTAAGCCAAATTCAATGAGAATAAGTTTGGCCCATTCCTTTTCACCTTCCTGCTCTTCCCCTCCATTATAACACTTTTCTCTTGCCTCTTTAATATGAGATATTTTACCCTAATCATTCTTTCCGTTTTTCCTTCTCCCAATATATTCCCCTCACCTTTTAATTTTATTTTTTTTACATATTATCCCTTCATATTCACCTCATCCTGTGCTCACTATGTCTACATGTACATACATATACACACTCACATATATATTCATGCACATATACCCCCTTCTACACATACATTTGCATGTATGTATACATATATATATTCCCTTCAAGTATCATACTGAGAAAAGTCTCATGAGTTACAATTATCATTTTTCCATGTAGGAAGGTAAGTAGTTCAACTTCAATAAGGTCCTTATGATTTCTTTTTCCTATTTACCTTCTCATGCTTCTCTTGCTTCTTGTATTTGAAAGTCAAATTTTCTGTTCAGTTCTATTTTTTTTCATCAGAAATGCTTGAAAACCCTCTATTTCATTGAATGACCATATTTTTCCCTGAAGCATTATATTTGGTTTTGCAGGGTAGGTGATTCTTAGTTTTAATCCTAGTTCCTTTGACCTCTGGAATATCATTGTCCAAGCCTGTCCATCCCATAGTGTAGAAGCTGCTAAATCTTGTGTTATCCTGATTGTGTTTCTACAATACTCAAATTGTTTCTTTCGGATGGCTTGCAGTATTTTCTCCTTGACCTGGAAACTCTGGAATCTGGAATAATATTCCTAGGAGTTTTCTTTTGGGCATCTTTTTCAAGAGGTAATTGGTGAATACTTTCAGTTTCTATTTTGCCCTCTGGTTCTAGAATATCAGAGCAATTTTGCTTGATAATTTCTTGAAAGATAGTGTATAGGCTCTTTTTTGATGATGGCTTTCAGGTAGTCCAATAATTTTTAAATTATCTCTCCTGCATCTATTTTCCAGGTCAGTGGTTTTTCCAATGAGATATTTCACATTGCCTTCTATTTTTCATTTGTTTGGATCTGTTTTATAGTAGCTTGATTTCTCATAAAGTCATTAGCTTCCATTTGCTCGAATCTAATTTTGAAGGAATTATTCTCTTCAATGAGTTTTTGAAATTCCTTTGCCATCTGGCAAATTCATCTTTTTAAGGCATTCTTCTCCTCATTAGCTTTTTGGGCTTCTTTTGCCATTTGCGTCAGTCTATTTTTTAAAGTGCTATTTTCTTTAGTTTGGGTGGTGGTCCCCTTTAGCGGGCTATTGACTCACTTTTTGTTATTTTCTTGTATCATTCTCATTTCTCTTCTCAATTTTTCCTCCACTTCTCTTACTTGATCTTCAAAATCCTTCTTCAGCTCCTCCATGGCCTGTAACCAATTCATATTTTTCTTGGAAGCTTTTGATGCAGGAGTTCTGACTTCATTGCCTTCCTCCCATTCCATACTTTAATCCTTTTTGTCCCCAAAAAAGGATGCTGTGGTCTGTTTGTGCTCCCTGTGCTTGCTCATATTGTCAGCCAATCACTTGACTATTGAGCTCTTTGACACAGTAGAACTCTGCTTCCAGATTGCAGAGAGTGATGTCACACATTGCTAGGGTTTTTGTAGCTCCCAGAGCTATTAGGAGGGTGCCCTTTGTGCAGCCCCCACAAGCTGTGGCACATTGGCCAAACAACCTAGTACCACCACCCAAGACCTTGATCCAGGTCAAAGCAAGAGCAATTACCTTGGTCCCTCTATGATCTGAAGGCCAGGGCAGCTCCAGAGGCAGCCACAGGGCACCAGCTGCAGGTGCAACGCTTCTGTCACCTCTTGCCCTGGGGGCGGGGACTAGACCATGCTCTTCTCTACCCAGTTCCAACAGAGTTCTCTACTGACCTTTTACTTTCTTTTTGGTGTTTATGGGTTGAGAAGTCTGGAAACTGTCACAGCTGCTGGTGATTCACTCCCTTGAAGTGTGTTAAGGCCATTTCTGGTCAGGGCTACCTCAGGTTCAGAACCAAGCAGAACCAAACAGTTCACATGGGATTGTGCTTGGCTCCCAGCTCAGTGTGATAGACCCTTCCTGTCAGCCTGCCAAGCTGCCTTCAGTGGGAGATTTGTTTCTGTCACTTTGTGAGTTCTATAGCTCTAAAAATTTTTAAAGTCATCTTTCACATGTATTGGAGGTGGTAGAAAATGGAGTCGCACAGAGGTCCTGTTTTTACTCTGCCTTCTTGGCTCCACTCCCCCTCTACCTTTTCTTTTACTATAAACTTCTCTATAACCCTCTGCCTTCAACACTGGATATTTATTTACATATGTATGTACAAAGCTCTAATCAATACAATCCTAAATAATATTATTTTGCAAGTGATGACAGGAGAATAAGGGTGCCCTGAGCGTCCAAAGAATATAATGAGGAATCCCATGATCAGAGTAGTAATCTTCAAGTTTCTTATCAGTTACAGTTCCTTTCCATATTTCAGAAATGAAAAAGCTAACAAGCTCACCAAGTGAGAAAGTATAGGGGGAGAAGAGACTGAGGACTGAGCCCCAAGGGGCACCTACAGTTAGAGGGCATGGCCTGGTTGAAGATTCAACAAAGAAACTGAGGAGTGGTCAGACAGGTAAGAGGGAAATCAAAAAAGATCAGTGCCATGAAAATCTAAAGAGATGAGAGTATCAAGAAGAGAGTAATTGAAAAACTCAAAGGCTGCAAAGGCAATATAAATTCTTTGGCAGAATATGAATTTCAGAGGTCATTTTCACACAGAGTCATGTTGTTAAATGAATATTAGACTAGAAGATAGGAGAGAGGCCTGTGTTTTAGTCCTGACTGCCACTTTTTTTTTCTTTTAAATAATATTGTATTATTTTTCTTTTTGGTTTTACTATCACCTACATTTCCCAGGAAATACTTTCCACTACCACTCCCAAAGACCCATCCACAATAACAAAAAATAAAAAAGAAAGGGAAAAAAGTGATTCCCAACTAAGAAACATATTGGAAATATATCTATCACATATACTGTCCTATACTCATAACCTTCCTTTGCATTCTGCTCCATCAATCTCCATACCTTTGCAAAGAAGTAGGGGGAAAGATCTGTCACTAATTACTTTTGTGACTTTCAGCAAATAATTTCATATCTCCAAGCCTCAGGTTTCTCATCTTTAAATGATAGGTTTGAATAGATATTTCTAAGCCTGATTATTCTATTCTACTTTATTCTTTGTGTCCTATTTTTTTTTCTTAGTTAACCTGAGTACATTAAGTGTTTTCACAGCAGGATTCAAGTGCAGTTTTAAAAAATAATGTTCACTATGGTATTCAGGGAGCAGGGGCCCCTGTGTAGGAACAGATTCTGTTAATTACAAAAATTGATATAAAATTGAGTTATCGTATTGTAATGAAGCCAGCTGTCAGCTGAGCAAAGTAGATCTTGTGACAACCTAAGGAAAGAAAGAAACAGACTGAGTTACTTACAAGAAACATGGTGTAGGAAGTCTTAAAGAAGCCTGGATTTATTTATTTTTAATTGTTTTGCTTTATCTTGCATATTAAACACCAAACAACTCACATAAGCATCAAATGGTCAATCTTGTCATTAAGTCCTAAATCCGAGGAATTAATTTATCAGACAGTCACTGCTATACCTTGTTCCCGCCTTGTTCCCCACCTTCACAAGTTAATGCCGATTTATTCTTGTAGCCTGATTTTATATTATTCTCGCTCATACATTCTACTTTCCAGTTAATCTGACCCATTTGATGTTCCTCATGCAGGATATTTCATTTCCTGCCTGGGACAGTGACTACCTTTTAGACTTCTTAGTCCTCTTTAAGGTTCAGCTGCAGCAGCACTTGGTACAATAAGCCTTTCCTGATGTTCATTTGTTACACTTCCCCTTTCTCTATTCTCTGTACATTTTATATTTTTTTCTGTGAACATATTATTTTTCACCAGTAGAATGTAAGTTCCTTGAACATGACAGATCTCTGTCTTTTATCTTTGAATTTCTAGCTCCTAGCAATCTGCTTAAATAATAGGTGTTTAATTTAAAGTCCTTGTTGAATACACTTGGATTAAATAAAGTTGTGTCACTTTATAGTAAATAATTTGATCCTCCATGGTTATGATAGTGATCTACCACCTTCTCTCCTCTGACACTGCCACTATTCTAGAGTAGGCCCTCATCACTCGGTGCATTTTTTTTTATTTTTTACATTAACAATGCCGCAACAGAATATGGTTTTTAATATAGAAAAAAGTTGTTAATAGGTCCAACATAATTTTCTCCCTATTCTAGTGTCCTGATACAAGACACACTGAGGCACAAGTGACTTTTCCCTCTAAATAATGTTATCCCAAAGTTACACCAGACAATGGATTTCTACAACAATCTTGAAGTTAGCTAGAATAGTTAATGCCACAATCACTTTTGTTTATCATACCAAAAAAAAAAAAACTTTATTGATAAGTGATCTGATTTTTAAAAAATAACCCTGATTTGATTTGCTTAAAATATATAGATAATCTAAAATAATTTATGAAGATATTGTTCATATGTGTAACAATGTGATAAGTATCAAACTTCATCAAATACCTGAAAGCTGCTTGGTGACCCAGTGGATAGAGTGCCAGAACTGAAGTCAGAAAAGACTAATCTTCTTGAATTCAAATCTGGCCTTAGATACTTACTAAATGTCTGTGTGTAGGCAAGTCACTGGCTCTGTTTGCCTCAATTTCCTCATCTGTAAAATGAGCTGGAGAAGGAAATGGAAAACCATTCCAGTATCTTTGCCAAGAAAACCCAAAATGGGGTCACTAAGAGTTGGACACAACTGAAAAAATGTCTGAACAACAACAAAACATGTTTATAGAGGACATGGTCTTGATTTCATTGTGAAATTTGTATGTTCTCTATCAAAGTCACAGTTATTCAAATTCAAAGGAGTTTCCTTTACTTTGAAGTTTGAAAGTTTATTCTTGTTTTTACCTGCAACAAAAACTGCCATGGTATAAGCTTCTATTGAATGCCATCCATGTTTTTATCATCATTTAATGGGAACATAATTACAAAATGTAAATTAGAGTGGAAAACTAAAGTGATAAACTTTATTGTCACATTTTGTTCTTCCTAGTTTCCTTCTTGCAAGCCTGCTATCACAGGAATTAATCAAATTAGCATAGGGATGACTGAAAAAACAGAACTGCCTATAATAAGTAATGGCTTTTAAATAGTCTTTCCTTTAAAGAGATAGGAAAATTACAATTAATAAGGGTCATCCCTGGTTTCTCTGCTGCTTCAGAAATCTCGCAGTCATTATCTGGTCAAATGAAATTGTGGGGAAAAGTCTGTCTTGACTCATCTTGCTGAATAGAAATGTCAGAAAAAGGGAAGGCCTGTTACAGATTGTTTCTCTTCCATGTGTCTGTCTACCCAACACAGAGCTGCCAGATTCAACTTTCCTGAAGTTTTTGTTTGTTTATTTGGTTAGCGTTTCTGTTACTCTCTTGTGTTGTCGTCGAAAGAAGGCAGCAAAGTATAGCAGAATTTGCAAAAACCTGGGTTAAAATCATTCCTTTTTCATCAACTTGGGAAAAAAAAAAATCTATCTTTAAGCTTCTATGACACAGAGAAAAGGGGCAGTGCAATTGAAGTCTAAAGTTTTACATTCAGATTCCTTCTCTGTGATGGATTACTTTTGTGCCCTTCATCAAATCACCTCCAGGCTTTGGTTTCCTCATTTGAAAATTAAGGGAATTGAATTAAATGACTTAGTGGTACTTTCCAGACCTAAGTCTACGGTCTGTGAGAGGTTGGGCTAAAGAATAGAAATTATTAGAAAAGTAGAGGAAGGGACCTTAGAGATCAGGTTGTTTAACCTTCGTTTTGGACATGAGGAAACTGAGACTCTGAGAGGCAGTAACTTGTGATTCAGTATCAGAATTGGGACTTGAGCACTGGCTTCCTGACTCATCATCCGGTGAACTTTTATTCTCTTTAAGATCACATCAATTTTTATAATTCTATGACATTCCATAAAGGTACTATGTACCAAATTGTTCTTCTTTTTCTTTCTTAGCCCAGCTAATTCCTTGACTTTTCTTTGCATTTAACCTTCGTTTCCTTCATCTTTTCCTCCAAAACGTGTGTGGTAGAGGGTTGGTGTGGGAAGGGTAATAGTTCCAGAGGGAACTTCTACTAGAGGCTTTGCAATTGCCTCATTTTGTCTCCTCCCACCCCCACTTTTGTTGTTGTTGTTCAGACGTGCAGGGATAGCATTCTGACTCTGAAGACAGGAAAGCCATTCCAATCCAATCTCAGATATTCACCAGCCGTGTGACTTTGGGCAAGTCACTTAACCTCTATATCTGACCTGGTTTCAAACTGAGGATAATAAAAGCATCTGCCTGGCAGGGTTCTTGTGAATATCAAATGTATATTATTTGTAAATTGCTTAGCACAGTGCCTGTCACATAGTAGGCATTTAATAAATGTAGTTTCCTTCATCCTGCCATAATTTATAAAATTACAATAGAAATGTAAATGACAAAATCATTAAATGAACTGTAATGAACAATCTTGTTTCCAAAGAACAGATAAGGAAACAATTCTTCCTCCTTTTTTCTATAGAAATTGAGGGATACGTATATGGAATGTAGTAAGCTTGTCTCAGATTTAGACATTACATTGATTGTTTTTGTTTTTTTGTTTTTTTTCTTGAATGTGTTTATTTGTTACAAGGGAACATTCATTGGTAGCTTTGGATTTCAGGGAAAATAAATGACTGTGCTTTAGTAACAAAAGATGAGATTTATTTTTTTAAATGCATGACAAAAGAAAAAAAATTGAAGAAAGAGAGAAAAGGAGGGTGGGCAGACAAGAAGGCAAGAAGGGGAGAGAGACAAGAGAGATGTTGTGAATTTCTAGGTGGTCAGAGGGGCTAATTGTCCTGCATTCCAAACAGAATAGGAATAGGTGATGTTTCTGCAACAGACAGTCTAGTCAATATTTTCCAAATCCACCATGCTAATTCCTGACTCTTCACATTTTTTTTTGTTTTTTTTTTCTCCTCTCAAATGTCTTTCCCCTTACTTTTAACCAATTCAAATTCTGTTCATCCTTTAAGACCTAGCTCAAGCACTACTTCTTCCATGAAGCCACTTTAAACCCACCATGAACACTTCTTTGTTGGAAAGTCATGACACTTAAAATATTTAGCACATAAACTAGCAATTAATTGTGGATACATCTCTATTGTCTCAGTTTGTCTCAGTCAGACAGTAAACTTCTTGATGACCTAGACCTTGAATTTTACTTCTCTTCAGAAAAAGTTTTTGCTGTGGCACTTGCCTATAATTCTTGGTATCAGGGACCTTGGGGCTGGTGAATTGCTTGAGTTTAAGAATTCTGAGCTTCCTCAGAGCTAATGCTTATAAGATGTAGGCACTAAGTACTGCCTTACCCAGACCAGTTCTCTGGTAGTTTAGATTCAGTGCAGTCCCGTAGGTCTAACAGATCTTGAGGACACTTTCTATACAATGTAAAGAAAAACTAGCCTAAGTTGCATGGGGGCAGGGGTTGGAATATTAATCTTAACACAAAGTACTACCTTCTGTGTCAAACCTTCTCTAGTCTTCCAAGATGTTAATATTCCCCTCCTCTTTCTCAATTGACTTTTATTTACATATCTGTGTGCATGCTGCAGTCATGCAGTAAAATTGAAACTTCTTTAAGGCAGTGAATATTTTATCTGATTTTATATCTTTCACATCCACCAAAGGCCTAGGAACACAATAAGAACTTAATAAATGCTTGCTGTCTTGACTTGAGTTGTTTCCCATATGCCTATAACACATAGAGACTTTATTAATATTTACTGAATTGAGTGTGATTGTCAATGAACAAATATATGAATGAATGGGAAGCATTAATTAATTGTTTATATGCACCAAGAACTATTCTTAAGCACCAGAATTACAAATATGAAAAGCAAGAAAGCTCAAACCATCAATAAACTTGTATTCTAATAGAGTAAATCAACACACATAGGAGAGTGGTACCCAAGGAGGGAGGCATATTTTGGTTCGGGAAGACAATGGGATCCTGAATAGTTATAATAAAATATTTTGATAATAAAACTTCACATTTATAAACTTATATGAGTTTCCTTTGTATTTCTCTGAGTGTCTAACTACAAACATACTGATGGATATAATTTACAAGAGCATTTCTTTAAATTAGCAATAACTATGATTATACTAGTTATTTCATAAGATAGTTTGTGAAGAAAGAATTTTATAAATCTTAAGGTTCTGGAGCAAAGTAAATTTGTGTGTGTGTGTGTGTGTGTGTGTGTGTGTGTGTATGCAAAGCATTCTAAGAGGGCAGAAGGAAAGCCTATAGAGAGGATAAAATCAAACTCAGTAAACTCTCATTCATGCAGAATTCCATATAATGGAACATTTCATTACTATTTTGCTCCACACATTAACAACACAATGGAAATTCTGAAATTTAGGCTAGTAACCCTGACAGCTTATCAGGCCTTGAATACTTATGAATTCTCAAAGAGTTATAGGATTATAAATCTAGAGCATGAAGGGGCCCTAGAGAACATCTAGTTCAAACTTCTTAATTTACAGATGAAAAACTGATGATAGAAGAGGTTAAGTGCTTTGACCAGGGTCACATAGATGATAAGTCGCCTTCAATGCCGGGTTAAGCATAAATGAACTTCTTAACTTTTTGCAAATTGGTAATCCATGAAAATCCATCTCAATTAACTTGAATGATAGATGAACCATTTTTTTTTTCCCTAAACCCTAATACTCTATAATCAGACTGTGGTTGGGAACAGTGTTTTTCTAAATTTATTAGTTAGGCTGTAGACCAAATTGCTTTAGAAGTATATTTTCATTGTGGGAAGAGGGAACACAATCAAATATGAACAATTCAACTGCACAAATAGAAAGGAAAAAAGAAAAAATAAATTACCACGAACAATTTGATCCATTGAAAATTAACAATACTATACAAATCTTTCTCTTTATCCTACCAAAGGCACATCTATTTGAAGACAAACATTAAATATGAAGTTCTAGTTTTGTTTTTTTTCAAGTCTTAGATAATAAACTTCTCTTTAGTTATTAAGCTCTTTATTTTACTTTCCACTGCTTTTCTCTCAAATGTACACTGCTACTAGAATTAACCTTTCCATTTTAGATTCCCTTTCCTTCATTCCTTCCCCTTCACAACCCTCCCCTCTCCTACCATCTTCCTTTTCCTATGCCTTCTCACAATCTATTTCTCCTCATTGTTCCTTTGCAACAACTACCTGACAATGGAATTCCCTGCCCTTTACTTGAAACTCCAAATAAAAGAGTAACCTAGAGAGAGATTTCTATCAGGTAATACTAGGATGAATTGTTCCCCTTGTTTTCGTGGTATACAACCAGATAGTGAAAAAGTAGAAAAATCTTTGGATATTGATGGAAGAATCTGTTCTCATTCATTTTATCAATGGAACTGTAGGCCTCAGTTTCCTCAGCTGGAAAATGGGGGTAACAATATCCACATAATCTACTTTATGGTTCTATTGTTATGAAAGGCCCTGGAAAACTTCAAATGGTTTGGAAATGTAAATTGTCATTCCAGTAGAAATAGATCATAATCTAGGAATGAGGACTTTTGGATTCTAGTCTAAGATTTGGCATGATTGTATAGTTTAACCTTTGATGAGTCATTTAACATCTGTGTTTTATGACAACAACTACTACCAATGTTTTTTTTTTTCTTTTATTTTCTTTTCCCAGACAACATCTGGGTTTTTTTTTTATCAGTTTAGGAAACTTTCAATGAAAAAAATGCTCAATTAATGCAGATTAGCACATGTTTCATAATTTATAGACTTATGTTACCTAAGGCAATAAAAGGTTTAATGACTTGCCCAAGGTCACTCAGTCCATATATGTCAAAGGTTGAACTGAGATATTCCTGCATATGAGGATAGATCTGATTTGAACTCAGGTCTTCCTGAATATGAGGCTAGATCTACACAGATAATAGTGCCTCTTCTCCAGTGTAATATTTCTTATTAGTGAGAACAGAAACAAAATGAGAGCTACATCGTTCATCCTTAAAGTCATGAAGTGTATTGTCTTGTCCCAAGTGGCAGTCCTATTGGACATGCATGTTGTACTGAAATCAAAACTGAAACTAAATTAATCTGGTTTGAAATCCTGACTCTGAGCTTTTCTAATTTTGTGACAATGAACATATCACCAAACTCTTTATAAGTAACATATTTCTCATGAGTAAGATGAAGATAATGTGATCCCCATATTTCTACTTTATGTGAGTATTGTGGGGAAATGATTTTATAAAATGCAAACCCCTGTATAAATCTGAGTTCTCCTTGATCTTCCTTTTGTCTCCAACCTTGCTTTAAAAAAAAATGCTTTTATTTCCCTTAGTAATCATGACAAACCTAATTCTAGGAGGAAGCATTGCAAAAATCATTCAAGAAACAATGGTTTTCTGTACATTTTCTACTACCTAAACTTTTTTTCAACTCTTTTATGTTTAAAATCTGAGTTGGTCTTTGAAATCCTGGTGCAGCCACACCAATCTCTTTGGAAAACTACTTTTTTTCATATTGGATTCTTTTTTAAAATTTAATCTTACCAGAATTTCATGTTTGTAAACATCATCTTTCTCTTCAACTGACTTCTATAAATTTTTAGGCCATAAGATCTTTCTTATCTTTCCTCTGAACTCTTTGAAATTAGATCTTCTCAAATCTAGAATGCACAACAGACTATTGTGAGAATTAAAATTTTCCAACTTAGAATAAAAGAATCTGAGTCAGAGTTCTGTCTGAGTCAATGGCACTTTATTAAAGGGTCCATGGTCCACTCTAATGAAGTGAATGTTAGACTTTTCTCATGATCTGAGATACCTCTCCTTCTAGGGCTCAATTTTTATAGGGCTAGATATCTAGCATTCTTGATCAGCTATACCAAAAACAGAATAATTCCATTAGTTGACATATGATGCATTTGGTAAGACAAGCAAACAATGTATTAGCAGGGTCACAGGTCAGGCAAAGCAGGAAATATCTCTGCTGACTAGGTGGTCACATGATGGATGGGCTTCTCCTTAGGTTAGGCAGGAGCTATGCATATGCTCTGAGAGCATGTTGGGGATATTTTCATGCCATGCCACTACCCATGCTTGGTTTGGTCATGAAATTTGAGCAAAACAGAAGGAGACATCTTTGTCAGCTTTCTTATGGTTGCACAAGTGAACTTCATAGCTGGTAAACAAGTAATGAAATGTTACTCGTTTAAACATTAAAGTTCAAGGCTTATTATAGGACCCTTCTATTAGAAACTATATTCCTATGTGATTTATACAAAATATGGATCAATACAATGCTTATTCTTGCCCAAATATGCAAAAGAGGTGTAGCAAAATACAGAATCTCATTGGTTGACAGACCGTGTTGTGAAGGTCCAAAAATGACATTATCAAGAAGGTCATAGATTGGGTGAAGCATGGAGCATCTCCCATGACTAAGTGGTCATAAGATAATCATAAAGTGGTCATTTGCTTGTGTTGGACAAGAGAGAATGGTCTGGAGATACAAAAATAAATTGGGGGACTTTCCATGTAGTTGAGTCACATCTGTCACACTGTGTTTGGTCACCATGATGGAAAAACAAGTATGGAGGACCTCGAGTTAACTTTCTGTGGTTAAGCAAGTGAATTTATGATCTGAAGCTCATAGCTCTTGGGCCAAATATATGCAACTTATAATCACTATCCCTATAGAATCATATCAAATTGATTGATACTTGGGATAGAGTAAGGGTTCTCAATGAATCAACTTTCTCACAATTCTCAGTTTTCTTTTTATTATCTCTCATTAGCTCTTAGATAATTTGGTCACTTCTCTTTTTCATCTAAGATTCTTATAACTTTAACTTTATCAATGACTTCCTGCTTATCAGGATTAGGTCACTTTCACAGAATTAAATTATCCGTTAGACAAAAATAAAATTTATTCTGTTTTGAGAATAGTTTTAAGACAGACAGATGGACAGAGTAAAAGAGATGGACAGATAGGCAGAGACAGAGAAACAGTGAAAGAGAAAAAAGAGTGTTTTCTAGCAAATATCCAGATATTTGAAATCCCCCATCACTCATATGCCATGAATGCTTCTATATCTAGGTAGAACATTGCATATTTCCTTTATGTTTCTACTTTCCCTCCATTGATTTCACTCAAATATTCTTTACTATGCTTTTCTACTTCAGTACCTGGAGTTTCTTACAGGAGTAAATCTTACTAATATACAGTGTAACTTGATTGATACTTTTATACTGCCTATGGGTAAGATATAACCTTCCATTGCCACCTACAGATATAAGTCACATTTCACCAATAACTCAGCAGGGAAATGTGGATAAGCATTTATACGGCACCTGTCGTGTGGCAGGTATGGGGAGCTAGATGGAACAGTGAATGGAGTTTCAGATTTGGAGACAAAAAGATTTATTTCCCCGAATTCAAATCGGGCCTAAGACACTTAGCAGCTATGTGACCCTGGGCAAGTCATTTTAACCATTTGCGTCAGTCTTCTCATCTGTAAAATGAGCTGGAGAAGGAAATGGCAAACCACTCTAGTATCTTTTTGAGAAAACCTCAAATGGGATCTCAGAGTCAAATATGACTGAAAAATGACGGAACAGCAAACATTATGTGCCAGGCATTGAGCTAAACAATTTATAAATATTACATATTATTATAGTATTTTTTTTCATTTGATCTTCACAACAATCTGCAAAGTAGTTGCTGTTATTATCCGTATTTTACAGTTGAGGATTTGAGACAGCCAGAGGTCAAGCAATTTGCCCAGGATCACACAGCTTGAAAGTGTCTGAGACTAGATTTGAACTCAGGTCTTCCTACCCCAGTATTCTATCTACTGTGACACTTAGGTGTCTCCAGTGAGCTTAAAGGTTTTAGTAAGGGGGGCGGAGGCAAGATGGCGGCGTAGCAGCAGCAATATATCACAGCTCTCACATAGCCACCCCAAAATATCCATGGAATAGGACTCTGGACCAATCCTAGAACTTCAAAAGCACACAAAGATACTTCCCACTAAAGTCAGCTTGGCTACGAGGAACCATATCAGCACTGTGAACCGAAACCAGCCTGGCCTGAAGCCCTGGCTGTGCCCCGGGGGCAGCTGGGCGGGAGGTGCAGAGAAAGCTTTCAGGTGAGCGGATTAGCACCAGCTACGCGAGGGGGGATTGTGAAAGAGGGAGATAAGCGTCCGGCCGAAAGGTCTCCAGAGCGGAGAAGCAAAAGGCGGAGGTTTTGCACCCGCCTCCGCGTTGTAGCTTCCCGCCCTCAGCCTGCAAAAAGCAGGGGGACCGAGCAATTGTTTTGAGACCAGTGCTCTCACGTTGAGCGGCCTGGATCCAGATCGTCGTCTTGGGCCTCGGTCTTGGAGTCTTCATTATCCAGGCAGCCGGAAGTCTACGGCAGCCAGGAGGACCCCAGCGATTTGGGACAGAGTTTTCCCTTCTGGAAGCAGAGCCCCACAGAGACTTTAAAAAAATTCATGGTCTGAAGAACCATGAGTAAGAATAAGCATAAGAAGCTAAGTAAGAACAGCTCCCAAAACCTA
>CM053588.1:182115519-182134631 GCA_028646515.1 Pseudochirops corinnae | reverse complement strand
TAGATGTACATCGGTTCTTGTGTATTTCTGTGTATACATAATATAACCTAGTTATGTGTGTATATAAATAATCTACATGTGCATATGTTATATATAATAAAAATGACAAATAATAAATATAGCATAATAAATTTTGAGTCATTTGAATATGGAATTGACCTATCTTCTGTCAATCCCCCCACCTTCCCATACTTAATCTCCTCCACTCCTACTTTTTTGCTGGGTAAAGTAGCTTTCTATATTCAACTTATTGTGTATGTTATTCCTTCTTTGAGGCAATACTGATGAGAGTAAGATTAAAGCAATGCCCATTGCCCATCCTGCCGTCTTTCCCTCCACTTTTTTTTGTACCTCTTCACATGAAATAGTTTACCCCATTCTACCTCTTCCTTCCTTCTACACTCAATGTATTCCCCTTTCTCATTCCTTAATTTTTTTTTTTACATCATTGCCTCAAATTCACCTTTTACTCATACCCTTTGTCTATGTGTATTCCTTCTAGCTATAATACCAGTGGTGCAATTTTAAAAATTAAAAGGATCATCTTCCTATGTAGGAATGTAAATATTTTGGCTCCACTGAATCCCTTAGGTTGTCTTTTCTCTTTTTCCCTTTTTAGACTTCTCTGGGGTCTTGATATTGGAAATCCAATTTTTTGTTCAATTCTGGTCTTCTCGTGATAGCTTCCATTTCATTTAATAGTCATTTTTTCCCTTGAAGTGTTATGCTTAATTTTACCAGTTAGGTGATTCTTGTTTCTGTCCTAACTCCTTTGCCTTCTGGAATATCATATTTCATGAATTCTGATACATTAATGCTGCAGCTGCTAAGTCCTATATAATCCTGATAGTGGTTCTCTGATATTTGATTTTTTTTTTTTTCTGGCCACTTGAAATGTTTATTTTTTCCTTGACCTGATAGTTTTGTAATTTGCCTATAATGTTCCTTGGAGTTTTTATTTTGGGATCTCTTTTCTGAGGTGATTGGAGTAGTCTTTCAATGACTATTTTGTCCTGTGGTTCCAGGACATTAGGCAGTTTTCCTTTACAATCTCTCGAAAGGTGCTACCCAAGACCTCTTTTTGCTTACAGCTTTCAGGTATAGTCCAATGATGTGTTCTCTCGCTATCTGTTTTCCAGATCAGTTGTTTTTCCAATGAAGTATCTCACATTTTCTTCTATCTTTTCATTATTTTGAATTTATTTGATTCATTCTTGATGTCTCCTAGAGTTATTAACTTCCACTTGCCCAATTCTAAGAAATTGTTTTCCTCAGTTATCTTTTGTACTTTCTTTTCCAATTGGCCAATTATATTTTAAAGAGTTACTCTCTTCAGTGTATTTTTGTCTTTCCTTTTCCATTCATCTAATTCTACTTTTTAAACAGTTATTTTCTTTTTCCAAGCCATTGCCTCCTTTTTTCATAATTTTCTTGTGTCAATCTCATTTCTTTTCTCAATTTTTCTTGTACCTCTCTCATATGATTTTTAAGCTTCTTTTTGAGCTCTCCCATGAGTTCTTCCTGGACTTGAGGCTACTAACCAGTTTTCTTTGGGTTTTTGCCCATAGGTGTTTTGCCCTTGTTGTCTTCTTCTTAGTTTATGTCTTGACTTTCCTTGTCAGCATAATAACTTTCTATGGTCAGATTCTTTGTTTTTTGTTTATCTTTATGGAGTTTTTCCCTTTCTTTTAAATTTGAGCTCTGCTCCTGTGGTAGAAGGGACACTGGTCCTAGGCTTGCTGTACCAGGGGCTGTAGGCCCTGGCTGTTTACTTGATGCTGAACTGATGTTGCTCTGAGGCCCGTGAAAGACCCTTGTGTCTGGTGCTGTGATGAGGGAGTGGAATGGGTGAGTGGGTAGGGGTGTTGGCTTGTGCTGCTGGAGGTCATAGAGGTCTGGCAGCTTACCTGGTGCTAAGTTCTAGTGCTGATGTCTGGTGTGTGCTGAGGCCTATGGGATGTTTATGTTGGCATTTTCCTACTCCACTATACTAGGGCTCAGGATCTCCTGCTGGTTTGCTGAGGTGGGACTTGCTGCTGGCTTTCAGGGACCCTTCCTGTCTTGGATTGTGTTCCTCTTTTACCTGAGTGAGAGAAACCTTTCTTGCTGGTCTTCCAAGTTTCTTTGGCTAACAGATTATTTAATCCCATATTTTTGTTGGTTCTTTTGTTCCAGAACTGTTGGGAGGTGCTATTTTACATATTTTTGGAGGTGAATATGGGAAACTTACAGAGTTTTACTGTTTGCTTTGCCATCTTGACTCCCAGAAGTCCATCAAGTCTCTTCTTAAAGAGCTATAATGAGCACAATAAATTGCCTCCAGTTTTCAACAACTTTGTTAAGAATTTTTTCTTTTGTTTTGTTTCTCCTGACATCACACCTGGATTTGTCTCCTTGCCACATGTATCCGTTGCTCTAGTTCATGGCTTTAGGGCCCCAAATAGGTTCAGTTCTACCATAATTCAGTTAACATTAGAATTTTTTAAATACTTAAACACAGCTATAATGTCCTGAGACTTTTTTAGGCTAGGTGGCATTGGTTCTTCAAATGGTCCTTCTAGGATGCAGACTTAAGGCTCTTCCTAGTTGCACTCTTCTGGATGCTTTACAGCTTATCAAGTCCTTTCTAAACTGCAGTGCCCACAATTGAACATAACCCCTACTGTGTGTGAGGTGTATGTAACATGGGTACTAAGCTTAGGTAGGAGACAGAATCTAGATAGAAAGAAATAGCTCAAAATACCAGGTAGCATATGTGAAGGATTAAATGAGCAGTGTAAAAGGTAAGTGCTATAGGAGTTTAGGCAAGTGACAGGTTCATGGATTGAGGCAGACAGGAAAGCCTTAGAGGCATCTCAGAAATGAAAATAATGGAAGTTAATTGCTGTAGTTATTATAGCATTACAACCCAACTCCCTCTTACACCTAAAATGATCCATTACACTTCTATCTAGTGAAGACTGGAAGGAAGGTAACTGAGAAAAATAACGTAGGAGAATTAAGTATTTTTTATAATACCTCAGCACTTCAAAATGCTATCTAAACTAGCATTTAAGCATGAAATCTAAGGAAGGCAGACTGTGAATGAATTGCATGCACTAATTCACTTTAATGAATTCTTTAATTAGTAGATTGGTAGATATGAGAGCTAGTATAAATAACATAATCAAGGAAAACTTCATTGAATACACTATGAAAATATATGGAGGCAGGGAGCTGGATTATTCATTCAGTCATCCAAAGAATCAGTACCTACTCATTACACTATCTGCTTTATAGCCAGCAAAATACAATTTATTATGGTAAATATCAACAGGGATTGACCTAGTCCCTCCTTTCAGAAGCATGCAGTCTAGTCAGGGATACAAAACTAAAAAGCATGGAATATTAGAGAACGATACAGAGTAATAAATAACCAAATGCAAACACTAAAACAAATAAGACATAAAAAGGCTTCATGGAAGACGTGGGTTTTGAGTTGTTTCTCAAAGGATAGGTAGAATTTGTGGAAGCAAAATGGAAAACAGAAGAAATTTCTACTCTGGAAAAAAAGATAAAAATGATATAGGATACAGTCTGCACATGTGAGGGTAGGCTAACTAAAGCAAGAGTTTGTGTAGGGGTATAGGGGAAGCAAGGGTGAACAGCTAAATTTTGACCAATTTATGTAGCTCCTTGAAATTCAGGCAGCAAAATTTATAATTGTCAGCTAAATAGAACATTTATAGATCGTGTAGAAGGCTAAAGCTTAAAATGGCACCAAGTTATGGGATGGATTAAACCACATCAAGATTGACTGATAATTTAGGCATGAGGTAGCAAGGGCTTAGATTAGGGTAGTGATAATGGACCTGAGGTGCATGCAAAAGAAGCAGATATGGATGATATATTTAGAAAGAAAAATTATCTGAGTGTAGCAGCAGCTTAGATATACTGGCCAGGAAACTGAAGAATCAATCTCTGAGAGATTAGAATGTAAGTTTCTCCTCTTACTTTTGCATTTGAATCCCTATTGCTGACAAAAGGCCTGTAATGTAGTAGTCATTTAGTATATTTTTTGATTGATTAGGATGATGGTTGTATTTTTAATGGAAAGATATTTTAATCAGGTTAATTTAGATTCATCATTAATATTCATACAGTGAATATTCATTATTATATCATAACATTATATCATAATATATTGATACAGCTTAATATTCATCATTAAAATTCATCTCCTTAAAATATATTTCTCAATTTTTCTGCCAAAGAGTCAAGCTCTCAATCTTACAAAGGTATGAAAGGGCATACAGTATAGGGAGGAGTCGCTAGCTGGTATTCATATCAACAAAGTGAAGGTTTGTTCTCTTATCAAGAGATCCTTTTCTCCCAGCTTCACAAATTGTCTGTCAAATTTTGACTAACCAAAGTAAGGAGGATTTTCCTTTTGGAATATCCTGTTTATACCTTAAAGCAATTTAGATAAGGCTGTCTTAGAATGTAAAAGTTTATTCTGTAATTCAATGAGTAAATAGTCAGTCTAAGTAAAGAGAAGAGTCTCCCAAGTATTAGACTTGTAAACAAAACACACAGTTTGTAATTCAAATGAAAATACCCACAAGAGAATTTTATGAGTTGTTAAACTCTCCTCATAAATAAGCCTTCAGAAACAAAATGATGGTTAATTTGTCCAAAAGTTCAGGAGTGTTTATGCTCCTTGTAACCTCCTGAGTCCATAAAAATGCATTGTAAACATTGGCTTCTGATTTCTGATGTTCTCATGCAATGAAGCAGGGTTAAGAGCAAAGGGGAAATTGCAAGTTTCAGATGAAGTCTAGGGAGGAAGAAGTTTTTAGCTTGGTTTCATGCCAAGTTTTGCTTGGCTTCTTCAAGGTTTTTTTGGTCTCTTGTTTCTCCCCTACATAAGAAGACACTTGTTAGGTAGGTCTGACATATACAATGTGCCTGGAACCAGCTATACTTGAGGACTTCAATAAAGATGACTTTGCATCTATATTTGTTCTTTTTTGTGGTTGTTGCAGTTTCTAATATTGAATCGTTCATAGTCTCCAAGCAAATGACAACAGTTTAATGATAAAATAATCACACACATATGTGTCACTTATGCCATACAGTGCTTATCTAGTATAACTTTAGTTGAGTGACAATTCTACATAAAACCTTACAAAATGTGATGATCCAAAGCTTCTGTTCAGTGATTACTCCTACTTCTGCCCTGTGGGACCAAGAACAACATTAATCCCTGTTCCATATGACAAACCTTCAGATATATGAAGACAACTGTCTGTCCCCTTAAGTCTTTTATGATCCTCACAAAAAATCCCTACTTCTTCCAGCTAATCATGTTATGACATGGTCTCAGATTTCCTCCCCATCTTTGTCAATATCTTCTTAATATTCTAAATTTCCAGTATTCTTCATAAAATATGGTGCCCAGAATAAAATTCAGTATTCTGTAAAAATTGTCTAACTAAAGCAGTGTACAGCAGGCCTGTGACCTCTCTCATTCTAGCTATACTACTTAAGATAGCATTCTATATTTTGACTGCCATATCATAGTCGACTCAGATTGACCTTGTGATCACAAAGAGCCTCAGGGATCTTTTAAATATAAACTGCTCACAAGCCATATCTTTCACCCATGCTATCTCTATGGGGATATAGCGGGAAGAAGTGAGATATTCCCTGGCCTCAGGGAGCTTGATTTTCTGACTTCTGATTTTCCAGGTTAAAAATGCTTTGACTCCATTTTTCTTCCTTCCACAAATAATCTGTCAGTAAGCTCAGACTGGCTGGGGAAACTCTTTTTTAAACGTATCTGTGGGCCTCTTGAAATAATATTTTAAATGAATTTTTAAATTTAAAATAAATATTAAAATATAATACATAGGATCCCAAAGGAAAAGATATAAATTGAAACACTGCTATCAAAACATATTTTAAGTTCATGAACTCTAAGTTAAGAACACTAATTCTAAACTTTTTTTCCAGAATTATTCTTTCTTCTCATTCTCACTTAATACCTATAATCATGAGTTGAATTTACCCCCACATCTACTTCATTAATGTAATTCCTGATTTAAGAAAATGTAAATCCATTTTCTGCCTGCCCATTTTTGGGGCTAAAGAAAAAAAACCCTTTAGGAAGCATTAAACAAGGGTAAGTCTTGTCTCTCCTTTGAAGGTCATTATCTGAGAAGGCCTATGCAGAAGTCCTAACCATTCAAAGAGATGCTCATTGTATTCTTCCTCTGTTTGGAATTATTCCACATGACACCAACATCCAGATAATAATGGGAAAAAAGAGCTAGTCAATTATCTGGATTTTTGGAACTGTGAAATTTTTATTTTCTTATGCATATGTTTTGTGTCATGTTGACAAAGTCTTACTGACATGTGTTCCACATGTTTACCAGGTGGTTTCAAATCATTATCATTCTCAGTTAGTTGTTCAATTGAATAGTCCATATTTTGATGCATCAGAACATCTTTTCTCAAGTTTATTCTATAATAATGATGTTAGGATGAAAAACAGTGTTGAAAATATCACATGCTGTGCGTGTGCATGGGTAAACACATATATACATAAAAACATTAAGAATTTTGTGAAAAATTGAAAAAAAATTCTAATTTTTACCATTGCTCAGATGTTATAAGCATTAGAGAAATTCTTCCTTGTTTTGAGGTTTGACACAAATTCTGTTTTGGCAGATGTTTGATTTGATTTTTGTTCCAATCATGTCTTAGCTTGATTTAACTAAAATCTGTTGCAATGTGTGAGTGGCAGTCAAATCACAATTTCCCAACAAATTGACTATATATCTAAGATGTTACAACCACCAGCTTCCACTGCTCAATTAAAATCTATTTTCATGGTTTGCCTCCATAAGACTGTATTGTGAAAAACCTATTCCTGGCAGTAATGGGATAGAGCAAGACAGAAGAGGCAAGAGCTGAGATTTTAACCCAAAAGTAATCCATTAGAAACCTCACATCTAGGTAAAAAAGTGGGCCAAGTTTAGGGCATCAGTTCAAATGGCAAGGATCAAACAAATATTTTCAATGCACCCAGTGTCAAGGAAGTTTCTAGATTCTCTAGGGTATGGAAGAATAGTTATCCCTATGGGTATGAGAGGTTGATGTGTGAAAAAGTTTTTTTTTTTTTTAAATCTCTTATCCTTGAACAGAGTGGCCATCACTTGTCTTAGCACTTGGGCTAATTATATCTTTGCGTTAATGTCCCCTATTTTTTGTGGGCAAATTAGATTTTGAAAGCATATGCTATCAATTAAGGAGAGAAAGAGGCCCACATGGGCTGAAAGTCTATGATTAAATCTAGATGATTTCTTATATCTTGAAAACATACTTTGATATAACAAATTAAAACTATGTCCAAAGTATGTAACTTAATAGTAATGAAAACTGTCAGCATATGTACAAATTATTATATTGTATAGTGCCCAGTGCTTTGCAGGTACTATAAAAAAAAAAAAAGTTGAATACCATGTTCCAAAGTTCAGAATAAAACTTAATAGCGAAAAATGTTACAATGAACAACAGTGAATCTAGAATAAGGACAACCACATCAAGGAGTAGATAGCTATATACACAAACAGATCCAATATTCCCACATTTATTAGGTACCTACTGTGTACAGAACAGTGCTTTGGATGGTAAAGGTAGAGGAATTCAAGTTCAGACATGACAGTGTCTCTGAGGCTATGGAAATTTTAGTCCAGTAGGGGAAAATGACACAGATACATGAAATATAAAATAGTAAATTGTAAATATCTCTTTTGAATAGGAGCAATCACTTGAAGATTCAAAAGTTTTTCTGTGGATCCTTACACCTGAAGCTAGAACTTACTCTCCAATGAATCTGCTTTTGATAGTCATTCAAAAGACACAATTTATTCAAACTAAAAACATTTGTTAAGAGAGTCTGGTAAGAATAGTAGCTACAAAACCATTTCTCCCATTATTGACTCTTGTTTTCTCTCTGGTAGTGAGGCATATAAATAGGGAACCCATGAATAATTCACACTTCAGATCCCTAACATCATACTATTTTCCATGGATAAAGTGTCTTTGCTAGGTGGGTAACACAGATATATCCTCTTCACAGCTTAATGCTCAGTTCTCAGACCCAGTTCTCTTTAGATCCATATTCTTCTCTGCTCGCACTCCTCAAAGCTGCATACCAATTTTCTGAATTTCTGGGAGGGTTTCTGTTTTCCCTACTGGATGCTGGGTCTCCTATTGAGAGAATGGCTATGAGGGAAGACAATGGAATCAATGGAGAATCCCCTTCTTCCTGCTGTCTGCTGGTGAAGATATAGAGGTCACATTCTACAAAGTTGTTTGGTTTTTTTTCCTTGAAATCTAATATATCTACACTGCTCCTCATTCTCCAGGGTTTGGCTGGCTTAGGTTTCTAAAGGCCTTCTGGTACTGATCAACCTTAAATCAATGCTCCCTTTCCAATTCAATCAAAAGAAACACAACTTTTTCACACTTTAGTAAAAGAATTAGATACAGAGTATTGTAGGTTTTCGTGCTTTGTCCATATATTAATATCTTGTTGCATTTGTTATTCGCTATTACATTCTGTGATAACATATAGGGCAAGGCAACTACAACCCTTATATAAATTGATAGACATATTAGAGAGGTATAAAAGCACAAGCAATGGGAAGCTCATGAGAACATATTTTTTATATAGTAAGCAGGCTAGTTTAAGTAGAATAGAGTTAATGAAAGAATAATAGAAAATAAATCTGGACAGACAAGTGGGAACCAGACTATGAAGGTACTTAAAGGAAGAGATCAACCTGAAATGAAAGGATAAGAGGGATATTTGGGGTAGATTTGCATGAAGGTAATGGATGGAGGACCAAAGGCAAAACAATACCACTCCTATTCAGTTTTCTTTAACAAGAAGAAACATCTGAAAGGGAAAAATATCACAAAAATTGCTTACAGAGAGTTTTTATCAAAATAATCCTCATTTAATGACAGTTAATGAATTAAAGTAATTAAGCTTGCACGAAGTAGATTCCTAAGAAGTAAAGGATTCCTCAAAAATGATTGCTAAATGATTGTCACTGATCACTGAGCAATTATAGGAGATTTGCATGCCATAGGACTGGGAAAGGGTAGAGAAGAAGAAAGGAAAGGAAAGACAAGGAAGAAGATGAAAGGGAGGAGAAGGAGAAGGAGGAGGAAAAAGGGGGGCAAGATAAAAATGAACGCAAGTAGGTATATTTTTTTCAAGTTACAGGCTTATGAATTTGACTTAAATAACTGCAAAATGCTGGAGCATGATAATGAAAGGAGACTTTGTGAACATGGGAAATAGTGATTATCAGTCAGTAAAAGCCAGTACAAATTCATCAAGGAAAGATTTTTAGACTTATTTTTTTTTTCCCTAGTCACTAGTCTCATAAATCAGAACAGTGAAAGAGTAATAATACGGTCCTCTTGGGAGGGGTAGTAAACTGTCTTCCAGAGTCTTTTTTGCAGTGAGTTGTTAAATAAGGAACCACAGGAGAGGGACAGGAGTGTGATGAGACCCTGGAGTAACATGACCCTAGGGTTAGTACCAGAATTGTACTACTGCACAACATGAGTTGACAAAAGAGTGAAGATAAGGTATCCTCTACCATCAAGCAATCTTTATCCTAGAATTTTGAAACTATTCTGCGAGGCATGCTAGCTATCTTCAAATATTTGAAGGACTGTTATTCAAGAGTGATTAGATTTTTAAAAATGATATTCAAAAGATATAAAAAGTAACACGGATACAAGTTCAAAAGAGGCAACTTCAATTTATTGCAAGAAAAAATGTTTCTAACAATTGAGGCTGCCTTAAGATATACTGAGTTACTTGAGGTTTTAATTCTCAGTGATCAGATCAATAAAGGTGAAAATTTAAAAAAGGAGAATAACAAATTTTGGAGATTCAGTGAGAGAAACACTGATGCATTGCCCAGAATGGAAACTAATGAGGCACTCACATTTTGTAGGTTGGCTAAATAAATTTTGGTATGTGAAGGTAAGTGAAATGATGTTTTGTCATAATAGGTGATGATAAGGGAAGTTTCAGAGCAACCAGAGAAGGTCTTATGATCTGAAGTAGAATGAAGGGTGCATGACTAGAACAATTTATACAGTATCAGCAATAGTAGAGAAAAAAAATTTTGCAAGACTTTAGATATCTGATTATTGCAATGATAAACCATGAGTCCAGGGGACTGAGGATGAATTATGCTGCCCACCTTCTGCCAGAGGAGTGATAGATAGACTAGGAACCAACAATGAGTCATGCATGTTTGCACATTTTCACTGTGGGAATTTGTTTTGCTGGACTATACCTATTTAATTGTGAGGATTTGTTGTTATTTCAGTTGTTATTGTTCTATAGGGGTTGGGGTGTTGCGTATACAATGAGAGGTATTGATAATAAACACCTATAAAATAAATTTAGAAAAAAATATACTTAAAATGAAAAGAGTTCTCAAATGTGTTAGCTCTTCAAATAGAGTCTGAATGACTACTCATTGGCAGTTACTATAGTAGT
The DNA here is from genome assembly GCA_028646515.1 of Pseudochirops corinnae. Taxonomy (NCBI): domain Eukaryota; kingdom Metazoa; phylum Chordata; class Mammalia; order Diprotodontia; family Pseudocheiridae; genus Pseudochirops; species Pseudochirops corinnae. Next base: position 182,124,049 of record CM053588.1, on the reverse strand, counting down.
AATGGTCAGATTAAGATACTTCTGAGTTCCCTTTCAACTCTGTGGTCCTATATCCTGTGTGTCTGGGAAAAAGACCATCCTTGTTGGAGTCAAGAGCATGTGTCAGGGAACAAAGGGAGTTCAAATTTTTGAGGGAAAAGGGTGGTTGTATTTAATACTTTTGAACATCAGGCTTAATCGATAATATTTAGGTCAAAGCATATTTTATTTGTGATGACAGCTCTGAAGTTGATGGGTAGGGTACCAAATTCAAAGGAAATCAAACCATAAAAATTGAATCATTGTAAAAAAAATATATCATTTCTTTGAAACATATTATAATCTGTGTTACAAGAGAGAAGTCACTGCCAATGCCATTCTATTGTCTGTCTTTGTGAGTATATTTCAGAAGAGATCACATTTTCATTGACTGGCTTAGGTTTCTGCATCCATTACTGAAACTTGTGGTTTCTATTCCCTTATTAGATTGGCAAGTCATTTATATGTAAAATTCTTTGATGGTGGTAGTTAAAAAGTTATGTGCAGCAGTTTCCATAGTAAAATTTGATCATTTTCAAGTAATAGGAAAAAAAAGAAGGTGGGGGGAAAGGATGTAAGTTCAGTAATTTATATGGCTCCTGCCCTATTTATTCCCTCTGATCTAGTCTGAGCTCCCTTTATTCCTTTAGAAGGCACAATTTATGGAAGGGGGAAAAAAAGAAGATAGGAATATTTCATTTGGTGTCTGTTTCCTTTAGTTTCTACAAATGTTTCATTCCCATCAATTTTATTTAAAAATAAATTTGGACTTTAAAGAAGTTTCTCTTTTAGACTTTACTTCTCTCCTTTTAAAAAAAAAATCAGTAAATAGGTGGCTGTCTCATCTGTTTGGCAGAAACATCTTTCTATACTGTGCATTTATGTTGCTTCTGTATCATCACGACTAAAAACTAGACAATGAAAAATTTTGTAATAGGAAAGAATAATTAGCAAAATTGTCAGTTATAGTCATAATAACATTTGTATTGTTAAGGACATCTTTTTTAAAATTTCCAGGATAATTAAAGTTATTGCTACACATGAGTAAACATTTGAATCTCAGAAATAAGTTTAAATTGTCCAGACTGGCTTACAATCAACTTTGGAGGAAAAATGAGCTGACACTCATAATCAACATTTGAGGTCTCAAACTAACAGATAATTATACTTCAAAGTAGATATGTAAATAGAACTGTAGTTAACAACTTGCTAGTTGTTGTTATTGTTGTCATTGTTATGTCTGATGACAGCTAGTATTCAGTCTTTGGCAATCATATATATGTACCGGATCACATATTCCTTAGGGACAAAAACAAGTTTTCTTTCTTGTTTTCTTAATTTAATTTAATGCTAAAGTATTATGTATAAAGCATGAACTTACTCTTTTTTTATAATGTCACTAATGATAAGACTTATTTGATTATGCAAAGAACCCTCTAAGCTAGTATTATACTCATTTTACAGATGAGGAAATTAAGAGGCTTAAAGAGGTTACATGATTTGTCAAGGGTAATATGGTAGATAAATATTGGAAGTCAAGTTTGAACTCAGGTCCAGCACTATATGTCCTTTGACGGTATATATTGCAATTGAATCAGTGACTCCAAGTCCCACAATGTCTTTCAGTATCACCTCAAGTTATGGTCCTAGCATGAGAAATCCAAACTTTGATGAAAGGTCAAAGGTCACCTACCCTAAATCCCTTATTTTATAAATAAGAAAATGGATACTCAGTGAGGGGAAGTGATTGGCCCAAGGTCACATAGGATGTTTGTGGCTGAGCTTTGGACTAGAATCTAGCTCTCTTAATTAATAGGATCAATTATGTTAACCTTGACCCTCAGGTCCTTTTACGCACTGAAATAACAGTTGTACTCTCCTCTGAAAGAGAAAATGTCTCCCAGAAAAATCTCCCTCAAATGACCTTTACAGGAAACCACTGTTCTTTCTAGGTTTTCATTCTAGATAGCTAATAGGAGGATCTCAAGACTTTCTTTGGCTAATTGAGCTTTGAATTGCAGTTATGTTCTAGAAAGCCAATATATCTTTAAATGAGATTTCAGGTTGGGAATGTTGCCTTATTGAGTTTCATCCACTAATTATATACAGAAACTGCTCTAGAAGAGGACCTTTGTGATACTTCTCCAAGATACCTCAAGCCCTATATGAAAGTCTTGTGCAATGATCTTATATTTGCACAGAGGGGAATGAACTTCCTGCCTTTAGTCTACTCCCTACTGATGTAGGGACTAATAAAGTATTCCATCTGTTCTTCATTTTTCCTCTCCTTATGCATCAGATAGTAAAAATTATTTAAGTTCTGTTGGCTAGAATAATCTTTATTACCAGCTTTTAAAGCATTTATGCCCCAGGGCCTTGATGTGTTTCCTAAATCAGTTTAGGGTGAGTGAAGAGAAAAATCTTGATTCAGAATTCCCTCACAGATTGAGTTGGGCTGCATTATTGAAACTATGAACCAGGATTAGGGATATAAATAGGCATTCAAGGAATATATTAAAGGTGATTTAGGGTCCCAAAGCATTATGGTCCAACTCGCTGAGCCAACAAATCACAGAAAAGTGAAAGCAAAAGGTAATGATGCTACTATATGTATATAGATAAAGTTCATTGATGAGAAACTGAGACTCTACTTAGGATGATGAAGATTGGGTAATTATTAACCACAGAATCTCAAAATTAGATGGGTCCTTAGAGGCCATCTAGTACAATCTGTACATGCTCAAGCTTTCTTATTACTCTACCCCACAAAGTGGACATCTAGTCTTTACCTGAAGACCTTTAATCATGAGTAAACAACTACTTGCCAAAGCAGTCAATTATCTTTCTGAATAATTCTGATTGTTCAGATTTTCCCTATACATACATAAACAATTGCAACTTTCCACCTATTGGTCTAGTCTTATACTTCACTTCTTTCATTATGCAGTGATACTAGCCTTCTTGCTTTTCCTGCACACAATATTTCACCTCCTCACTTCAGGAACTTTCACTCTGTCCCATTATCTCTCCAGGCTGGACTCCAGACTTTCTTTACAAGGTTCCATAAACCTTTTCCTTCTTAAGATCACTCCAGCCCTGGAATTAACATATTGAAAGCTCCCGCCTTTTATATGACCTCACCTTCTGTTTGGAAAACTCTTCCCATAACCTCCATTTAAGTAGGGCATCAAGGCTAGCCCCATCTCATTCCTCTCTGGGATACACTCCAGATTTGCTCCACCATGTCCCTGTGGTCAGAACTTTCATCTCCTCCTCTGTCTTGTTGTTTTTTCCTTTTCAGCTCCCTTTTAAGTGTTGCCTTCCTCCTTTAGAATATAAGCTCCTTGTAGTTTACCTGTAAGATCTATGGAGAAGGGAAGAATTTTTGACCAAACAAGAGATATAGAGCATTACAAAGGGTAAAAGAGATAACTTTTTTAAATAAATTAATTTATTTGTTTTCTTGTTTAAGAAACAAGAAAATAATTCCTTCTTGGCTTCCCTAAGCCAAATTCAATGAGAGTAAGGTTGACCCTTTCTCTTTTGCCTTCCTGTTCTTCCCCTCCATTGTAACAAGTATCCCTTGCCTCTTTTATATGAGATGATTAACCCCATTCTGTCTCACCCTGTCTCATCTCATTCTAATGCTCTCCCACCTCAGAATTTCACCTTTTAGAGTATTGTCCCTTCCTATGATTCATTTCCACAAGATTTTGAGTTACAAATTTTATCCCCAACTTTCCCCTACCCAACACCTAAAAACAGCCATCCCACTATATAACCTTTCCCCCAATCTGCCCTCTCCTATGTCCTCTGCCTCATCCCTCTGACTTTCTGGTAGGATAGGATGGATCTCACTACCACAGTGCCTGTATATCTTAATTCCAAGGTGCATGTAGTTAATAATAATAATAATAATAATTATTATTATTATTATTATTATTATTATACATACATATTTTTAACATTTGATAAGAGAATTTTAAATTCTAGATTCTTTCCCTTCCTCCCTCATCACCCACCACCACTGGAAGGACAAGAAATTAAATACAGGCTGTACATGTATAATTACTGAGAACATCTCCACAGTGGGCATATTGTGAGAGACTGAATATATGTCCCTTCTTACTATCCTGCCCCCCCTCCTTGTTCTATTATCTATCCTGGCCCCGTCCCTTTAAAAAAGTGTGTACTTCCAGCAACCCTCCCCCCCCTTGCCCTCCCTTTCGCCATCCCACCTCTCATCCCAGTCTCCCCTAATCTCCTGTGTGGCAAGATATCCAGTTTAGAGTTTATGTCATTCCTTCCCTAAGCCAAATTCAATGAGAGTAAGGTTGACCCTTTCCCTTTTGCCTTCCTGTTCTTCCCCTCCATTGTAACAAGTATCCCTTGCTTCTTTTATATAAGATGATTAACCCCATTCTGTCTCATCCTGTCTCATCTCATTCTAATGCTCTCCCACCTCAGAATTTCACCTTTTAGAGTATTGTCCCTTCCTATTCAATTAATCCACTTCACTCTATGTACTCATATATACACATACTCAGATATGTGTTCATATGTACATATAAACCCTCCTAGATAGACATATGTGCATGTATTCCCTTCACCTATCCTCATATTGAGAAAAGTTTCATAAGTTACAATTATTGTTTTTCCATGTTGGCATGTAAATAGTTCAACTTTGATAAGTTTCTTATGATTTCTTTTCCCTGTTTACCTTCTCATGCTTCTTGCATTTTAGTATCACATTTTCTTTTCAGCTCTGTTTTTTTCAGGAAGAATGTTTGAAAGTCCTCCATCTCACTGAATGACCATATTTTTCCCTTAAACATTATACTCAATTTTGCTGGGTAGGTGATTCTTGGTTTTAATCTTAGCTCTCTTGATCTCTAGAATATCGTATTCCAGGTCCTTCGATGCCTTAATATAAAAGCTGCTATATCCTGGGTTAACCTAATTGTATTTCCACAGTATTCAAATTGTTTCTTGTTGGCAGTTTGTGATATTTTCTCTTGATATGGGGACTCTGGCACCTGGCTAAAATATTCCTAGGAGTTTTCTTTTGGGGATTTTTTTCAAGAGGTGATCAGTGAATTCTTTAAAGTTCTATTTTGACCTCTGGTTCTAAAATATCAGGGCAATTTTCCTTGAGAATTTCTTGAAGAATGCTTTCTAAGTTCTTTGTTTTTGATCATGGATTTCAGGTAGTCCAATAATTTTTAGATCGTCTCTCCCAGATCTATTTTCCAGGTCAGGGTTTCTTTAAAGGAGATATTTCACATTGCCTTCTATTTTGTCATTTGTTTGGATCTGTTTAATAGTATCTTGATTTCTCATAAAGTCATTTGCTTCCATTTGCTCCACTCTTATTTTGAAGGAATTATTCTCTTCAGAATGCTTTTGAGATTCTTTTTCCATCTGGCAAATTCAACTTTTTAAGGCATTCTTCTCCTCATTGGCTTTTTGGGCCTCTTTTGCCATTTGAGTCAATCTATTTTTTAAGGTGTTATTTTCTTCACTCAGGTTGTTGACTCTCTTTTCATGATTTTCTTGCATCATTCTCCTTTCTCTTCCCAATTTTTCCTCCACTTCTCTTATTTGGTTTTCAAAATCCTTCTTAAGCTGCTCTTTGGCTGGTATGAAGTCTTCACATTTCTTGGAAGCTTTTCTTGTGGGAGTTCTGACTTTATTGTCTTCCTCCTGTTCCATGCTCTGGTCCTTTTTGTCTCCAAAGAACAAATCTAAACTTCAGTTTCTGTTCTAACTTTGCCTGCTCATGTTGTTGCCAGTGAATTACTTGTTGTTTTTTTTTTTTTTAGCTCTGTGGAACTCTGCTTCCTGAGCAGAATGCTCTGTCCCAAATTGCTGGGGTTTTTGCAGTTGCTAGAGCTACTAGGAGGCTGCTGTAGCCCCTACCAGCTTTGGCTCACTGAAAACACACCCCAGGAACAGCACCCAAACAACAATGCAGATCCAGGCCCCTCAACTCAAGAGCATTTAGCCTCTGAATGATTTCTTTGGCCCCCTGCAGTCTACAGGCTGGGAGCTCTGAAGCAGCCATGTGTAGGCAGTTGCAGGGTCACCACTTCTGCTGCTTCCTTGCCCTGGAGCCAGTTCAGCCAGACTGCTTTTCTTCCCCAAATCAGTTGAGTTCCACTGACCTTTCACTTAGTCCTTCTTTCGTATGGCATGATAATTCTGGAAACTGCCACAGCTGCCACTGATTCACTCTCCTGGAAGCTCCAGCTGTGGTTTCTCCTGGCTGCCCTAGGGCCAAGCCATGGTTTCAGGCCAGGCTGGTTTCACTCCTACAGTGCTGTGATGAGCCCTTCCTGTCAATCTGCCTTCAGTGCGGGATGTGTTTTTCTGTATTTTTGTAAGTTTTGGAGGCTAGAATTTGTTTAGAGTCATGTATTATGTGTATTTGAGGTGGCTATGTTGGAGCTGCGGAACCTTGTTGCTTCTACGCCACCATCCCAAAATGGATAATTTTGATTCTATTAAAAAAGTTTTTTTCTCCCCCCAAACAATAACAGTGGAACCAAGATGAAAAAGAAAGCAAAGAGTTGGGATTTTTACAGCAAGAATCTCTGATAAAGGCCTTATTTCTCAAATATATGGAGAGGTGAATCAATTTTATAAGAATATAAGTCATTTCTAAACTGATAGATGGTCAAGGGATATAATCAGACAGTTTTCAGGTGAAGAAATCAAAGCTCTCTATAGGCATTTAAAAAAAACTCTAAATAATAATGTGTAAAGGAATGAAAATTAAAACAACTTGAAGGGGCTTATTCACACTTATCAGATAGGCTAATATCAAAGAAAAGGAAAATAAAGTTAGAGAAGATATGGGAAAATTGTGATATTAATGCATTATTGGTGTAGTTGTGAACTGATCCAGCCATTCTGGAGAGCAATTTGAACTATGCCCAAAGGCAGTCAGACTTTGATCCAGCAATATCATGACTAGATCTATATCCCAAAATGAGCATAAGAAGGAGGAAAGACTTACATGTAAAAAGATATTTATAGCTGCTCTTTTTTGTGGTGGTAAATAATTGGAAATTGAGGGGATGCCCATCAACTGGGGGATGACTAGAAAAGTTGTGTTATATGAATATAATGCAATACTATTGTCCTTTAAGAAATGAGTAGGAGGATTTCAGAAAAAAACCTGTAAAGACTTACATGAAGTGATGCTGAGTGACACTGGTAGAACCAGAAGGTCATTGTACACAGTAACAGCAATATTGCAGCTATGAATTCTGATTGACTTAACTTTTCTCAGCAACATGATAAGCCGAAACAGTTCCCAAAGACTCATGACAGAAAGTGCTATCCACATCCAGAGAAAGAACTGATAACCCAGTACCTATATGAACACAACTGCAAAACACTCTTCACACAAATAAAATCAGATCTAACTAATTGGAAAAACATCAATTGCTTGTGCCTGGGTTGAGCTAATATAATAAAAATGACAACTTTACCTAAATTAAATCACATATTTAGTGCCATATCAATCAATCTACCAAAAAATGTCTTTATAGAGCTAGAAAAAATAGTGGTAAAATTCATTTGGAATAACAAAAGGTCCAGAATATCAAGGCAATTAATGAAAAGAAGTGCTAGGGAAGGTGGCCTGGCTGTACCAGATATTAATCTGTATTATAAAGCAGCAGTCTTTAAGACTACTTGGTACTGCCCAAGGAATAGAGTAGTGGATCAATGGAGTAGATTGCGTACAAAAGAATCAGTAGTTAACAATTATATTAATATACTATAGGATAGACCTAAAGACCCCAGTTTTGGGGGAAAGAACTTAATATTTGAACAAAAAAACTGCTGGGGAAATTGGAATACTGTATGGCAGATACTGGGCATAGAACATCATACAATGCCATACACCAAAATCAAGTCTAAATGGGTGTACTCTCTAGGTATAAAGGGTGATTCTGTAAGTAATCTGGGGAAACAAGGAATAGTTTGCCTGTCAGATTTATGAGTAGGAAAGACTTTATGACCAAAGAAGAAATAGAGAGCATTATAAAATACAAAATGGATAATCTTGATTACATTAAATTGAAAAGTTGCTGTACAAACAAAGCCAATGTAATCAAGATTAAGAGTGAAGTGGGAAATTGGGAAAGAATTTTTATAACCAGTGTCTCTGATAAAGGCCTCATTTCTAAAATATACAGGGAATCAAGTACATCTGTAAGAATACAAGTCATTCCCCAATTGATAAATGGGCAAAGGATATGAACAGGCAATTTTCAGAGGTAGAAATTAAAGATATCTTTAAGTATATGGAAAAATGCTCTAAATCACTACTGATTTGAGAAATGCAAATCAAAACAACTCTGAGGTACCACATCTCACCAGTCAGATTGGCTGAGATGACAAAACAGGAAAATGACAAGTGCTGGAGAGGATGTGGAAAAATGGAAACACTAATGCATTGTTGGTGGAGCTGTGAACTGATACAACCATTCTGGAGAGCAAT
>CM053588.1:182094174-182115019 GCA_028646515.1 Pseudochirops corinnae | reverse complement strand
GATGGAGGGGAGGGTAGAGTGGGGGGGAGGGCTGATGAATGTTCACATTTCTGTAGAGGGATAGGAACAGAGTGGAGAGTGGATGGGGGTGCAGGATAGGAAGAAGGGACATTTAATCAGACTCTCACAGTGTGCTCACTATGGAGAGGTTCTGCGTAATTTCACATGTTCAGCCTCTATTTGATTGCTTGGCCTTCCAGTGGGGATGGGTGGTGAGGGAGGAGGAGAAAGAATCTGGAATCTGGAGTTCCATAATCAAATGTTGTGAATGTGTATCTATATATTTATATATCTCTATCTATATCTATGTATATGCAATTATTATTATTATTATTGACTACATCCAACTGGAACTTGAGATACACAGGCACTGCGGTTGGGAGATCCATCGTGCCCTACCGAAAAGTGACATAGGAGAGAATAGACTGGGGGAGGGGGGACACACTGGGATGGCTGTTTTGGGGTGGTGGATGGGGGAAAGAGGGGGAGAAAATATGTAACTCAAAATCTTGTGGAAATGAATGATGCAAGCTATAATAAAATTTAAAAAAAAAGATGAACAGTTTTCAAGTGAAGTAATCAAAACTTTCTATAACCATACTTTTTTTTTTAATGTTTTAAGTTACTGTTGATTGGAGAAATGCAAAGCAAAACAAAACCTATTAGATTGGCTAAGAGGGAAGAATAGGTAAATGACAAATGTTGAAGTGGATGTGGGGAAAATGAAACTTTAATGCATTGTTGATAGACTTGTGAACTGATTCAACCATTTTGTAGAACAATTTGGGACTATGCCCAAAGGGCTATAAAACCATGCATACCCTTTGACCTGGCAATACCACTCTTAGGTCTGTATTCCAAAAGAGTTGTTAAAAAAGGGGAAATTACCTATAAACACAAAAATATTTAAAGCACTTCTTTTCTGGTGGCAATGAATTACAACTGGGGGGATGCCTATCCATTGGGGAATAGCTGAACACGTTGTGGTATGTGATTGTGATGGAATAATATTGTGTTATAAGAAAAGATGAGCACGATGCTCTCAGAAAAACCTGGAAAGTCTTACATGAGCTGAAATAAGGTGAAATGTATACAAAGTAATAGTAATACTGTATGGTGATCAATTGTGTATGACTTAGCTATTCTCAGCAATACAAGGATCCAAGATGACTCTGAAGAACTTAAGATGAAAAATGCCATCTATCTGCTAAGAAAGAACTGATGGTGTCTGATTGAAGACATAGTTGCCAAACAACAAGAGATTGAAGCATACTTTTTTTTGTTTTTTTTTTTCTTTTTTCTTGAGTTTTTTTTCTTTGTGTTTTCTTTCACAATATGACTATTATGGAAATGGTTTGCATGATTATGCATGTATAACACAGTTTGAATTGCTTACCTTCTCAGTGGGAGAGAGGAGGGAAGAAGGGATAGAATTTGGAACTCAATGTTTTAAAAATGAATTTTAAAAACTGTTACTTTTTTACATTTAACTGAGGAAAAATAACATATTAAATAAATAAATTTTAAAAAAATTGTTCCCCTACTAAACGGCACCAGGTGTCTGAAAACAGATTTTAAAGAAATTCAATATATGCATTTATAAAGGTAAAGCAAAAATGTTTCACCTATTTTAATCTGTTACCAGAAATTCCAAAAGAGATTTATAATACGATAACTTTAAAAAAATTTCCCCAGGATGAAATGTTTTATTGTTTTTAAAGACTGAAATTATTACATTTTCATAAATATATTCATTAACAAAAGAAGAGAAAAGAAAAGGAAAGAAATGATGAGCAGACAGATTTCAGAAAAACCTGGTAAGACTTACATGAACTGATACTGAGTGAAGTGAGCAAAACAAGCAGAACATTGTACACCACAACAGCAGCATAGTGCAATGATTAGCTATGATAGAATTAGTTTTTCTCAGCAATGCAATGATCCAATACAACTACAAAATACTCATGATCATAAATGCTAACCACATCCAGAAAAAGATCTATGGAGTCTGAAAGCAGATAGAAGCATACTATTTTCACCTTTTTTTTTGTTTTTGTTTTTTCCTTCTCATTTTTTTCATTTTTTTCTATTTCTTCTTTTGCACCACAACTAATGTGGAAACATGTTTAACATGATTGTACACATATAATCTATATCAGATTGCTTGCTGTCCTGGGGAGGGAGAAGAGGAAGAGGGAGAAGAAATTTGGAATTCAAAATATTACAAAAATGAATTGAAAACTATGTTTACATGTAATTGGAAAAAAGTAAAATACTATTCAGGAGAATAAAATTAATTTCAAAAAAGAAAAAAAATGATTAAGTGAAATAACTAACTGATCACACAGTGGAGAAACAAGAAATTAAATTCAAAGCCTAACTTCTTGATTACTATTTCAACATTTTTTTGTTTATGAACTTCTTATCTCTTCAATTTGGTCACTAGAAAATGGATTAGAATTCAGGCATCCCTTCCTCTATCTCCCCGCTGATTAATGGAAAAGAGATATATGCAACTGCCGTCTAGGTATTCACAGAATAATTTTGAAATGTGTAATTCATGATGCATAGGGTAAAATATGGAAATTCGGGACATTTTCTTTGCCCTTCTGATTTTTGGAGTCTCTTCTGTGTTTTTGCACTCCCCAAAATCACTATGTAAAGGCAACATGACTGAGTTTCAGATTTAGAGTCAGGAAGATGTGAAATTAAGTCTCACCTCACACACATACTGGCTCTATGAAGCAGAGCAAGACTGTCGACATCATGACAACTTTTTAATCAGTCAATAACTTGGCATGAATTTGTTAAGCTCCTATTATGCATGAAGCCGTGTGCTATAGAAAGCTAAAGAATGAAATAAAGTAATCTCTATCCTAAATGCCAAGACATAATTGCTGAACAATGGCCAATATGTTATGCTAGTGAAATAACAGGTCGCAATGAAGTGACTAGCAAGGCTTTCTTTAGGTATTGTCCCTTAACATCTTACTGTCCATCCAATTATATTCAGAGGTTATAAGGACTCTGAAGAAATGAAATATCCCTGGTTAGCTATGACTCAGAACTTTGCTGACCACTAGAACATACCTTGTCACCTGTGTTTCTCTAGAAACCTTTATGAAAACATAATTTATGCATTAAATGAGCAATGAGAATTTAAGTATCTTTCAACTAATTTAAATTATTAATGTACCATACAGATACATTCATCAATTTAACAAGTATTTATTAAATTTAGTGCTTACCATAAATTAAACAAAAAATGTACATATATGCATATGGGAAAATATACTCACAAACTTTTTTGATTAATTGATTCTCTCTGATACAGACCTCTTTCATCAATTTTCATAAATGTGGGAAAATGTCTCTTAAGTTGAAGGAGAGATATTGAATTAAAATAGTAGAAAAAAAGGAGAATTTTCATACATGGAAGAGCATATCTTGGGTATAACTCTCTCATATATATAACTATCCATCTATCATATATTTAATGTCTATCATTAATTAAGCGAGTTATACCTTTTCATGCCTAACATGTGTGTACAAACACACACACACACACACACACACACACACACACGAGTTTTAAGCTCATTTAAAACTCCACTAAGACTTTTACAATACTCTGTATAGTGTCTGCATCTTTACTGGTAAATTGATGGCAAGCATTGGATAAGCTTTCATCTATTCCCACTGTTCCTCCCTTGCTGACTTTATCTCCATACATAGCTATACCTTCACATGTTGAATAATCAATGATAGACATTTAATATAGATATATTTATATCTATGTATGTATAACTGTATATAGATGGATAGACATATATGTGTGTATAGTCATACCTCAAGATATACCTCTTAAATTATGAGAATTCTACTTTATGAGGATTATAAATTATGTTCCAATGTTAAGTCATGATACAATTTTTAAAAACAAACAAACAGGGGAGGTTAGGTGGCACAGTGAACAGAGCACAAGCCCTGGAGTCAGGAGGACCTGAGGTCAAATCAGGCCTGAGACACTCAATACTTACTAGCCATGTGACCTTGGGCAAGTCACTTAACCCCAACTGCCCTGCCTTACCCCCTCCAAAAAGCAAAAAATAAAAACAAAAGACAAACAACAATAAAAATAGTGCCTGTCACATAGTTAACACTATGCAAATGTGAGTTGTTTTTGTTTTTTCTTCACATTCATGAGTATGGATTTGGATTTTGTGAGTATCCAAAGCAGCTAAAAATCAGGAATGAGAGTCTCTATGGCTCCATTTTCATAGTTGTATAGTTGACTCAATCCAGAAAGTGTTAAATTCTTATTTTCTTTCACATCTCATCTCACTTTTCTACACATGACAACTTGTTTGATGAGGGTAATATGATTTAAATTATTTTCAACAATTCATTTTTGTGTTCCCTTTTAATTAAAGGTTCAGGTATATGTACACTGAGTATCAATGGGTGTCAAATGGGTATTTAATTTTTTCCTTTGAAATGAATGGTAACTCTATTTTAAACTAATGAGAACTGACCCTAGGATATTTGTTTCCACTACCTCTACCACCCACCAACCCCTCCCCTAGACAAATAATCCTTTCATTGTGGGAGAAAAAATACCTATATATGAGTGTATACATTATCCCATTTTTTGTAAGCTATCAGGCTTCAGATTGGGGGGGGAAGGGGTGGATATCAAAAAGGACAAAAGTAGTCTCAATGTTCATGGAGCTAGAAATCTAATTGCAGCCTTAGGTATGTGTTGTTGCATAAATGTAATACTTGCTGCTGGAGGAGTCTAAAACTGGTAGACCAATTGAGTTCTAGAGTTTTAAGCTATAATAGGGCTAATGCTGATAAGTGTAGACAATAAGTCTGGCACTAATATGGTCAACCACAAGGGTGAATCAAGCACCAGGCTGTCAAAGAAGGGTAAATAGGCCCAGATGAGAAATAGAGAAGATCAAATCTTCCAGGTCCAATAAGCAGGAGATTTGACTATCAGTGGTTATTATAATTCCAACCTAATCAAAATAAGTCACTAAAAAAAATAAAAAGTCCATATATGGGGGGAAAGGAGCATTAATAATAAAAGGTAGGTTATAAGTACTAAATGAAAGATATAATTGTAAAGGGCATTAATAATTTTCTGTGATGTTTCCTAAAAAAGGTTAATTTCTTGGCAAGACTAAGTTCAAGTCAATGGGACTAATGATAAGCCCTTTGTTCTGGCACTGATTAAAAACACTTCATCAAGGTGTGGACTCACTTCAAATTTGGTCAACTGAAAAAACATGGAGAAAGGTTGGTTGAGTCATGGAGACAAACACACACACACACACACACACACACACACACACACACACACACACACACACACACACACACCCCCTTTTAATTGACCTTTAAGGGAAGGGGTAAAAAGTGATGTTGGGAAGAAACACAAAGGACAGAGAACAGAGAGTTTGCTCAGTCAGAAGTTTCTCAGGTCCTTGGAAGCTGTGGGGAGGGGGAATTCCAGGTTTCTTTTCAGGGAATATTGACTTCAGTGATGACAGTTTGAAAGGAGTCACATAGATTTCAATGGATCCTGGAGGATGGATTCCTGAGAAGATAATTAAGTCCTTTAACTGCTCTGAGTAGTGTACCTTCCCACCCCCAATGTATAAAGTGGGAATAACAAAATTTAGGATCATGGATTTAGAGCTGGTGTGGATCTTGGAAATCATCAGATTTAATCTCTTTATTTTATACATGAATATTCTGAAGCCCAGAGACTCGTGTAAGGTTATACAGGCAGCATAAGGAGAATTCCAACCAGGTTTCCTAGTTATTAGAGAGCTGCCCTTTTCCATTGACCTGGGAGGGATGTGGGGTAGAGGAAGGGATGGCTGAATTCTAATCTATTCTCAGTGACTAAACTCAAGGGAGAGTGAAGTCATAGACAAAAAGTATTGAATTAGTAGTCAGGAGATTTGGGTTTGAATTAAAGTTCTTGTTTCTCCACTATGTGATCAAGTGGGTATTTTACTTAATCAATTAATAAATACAGATGTATTGAGTGCCTACTATGTTCCAAGCACTATGGTAATCACTAGAGATTCTAAGTGAAGCGTTTTTTTCTTCTTATACTATTATCGAGCTCAAATAAAAATAGATCTGTATTGGCTGGTTTTTTTACTTAAAAATCACAAATTAACATTATCCATCCTGTAATGTATTTTTATTTGTTTTAATCAACATTTCCCTATTATATTGTAATATGGTTCAGAAAGGAATTTTTGACACCTCTGTTGTATCACCCTACAGAACTGTTGTGAAGATAAATATAAATAGAAACAGAAAGTAAAGGTTTTATATAGACAGAAAATAAGATTTCAAAATGGAGGCAGCAATATGAATAAAAGTATACAGGTAGTAAAAGTATGCTGTAAAAGTATCTAGTAGAGGCAGCAGTTTGAATAAAAGTGCATAGGTATGAATATTTAGACATATTGTGAGAATAATAAAAAACATGCCTTGGCAGCTTAAAAGTTTTGAGGGAAATATCATAAGGTAAAGTTGAGAAAGATAGATTGTGGCCACATTGGCAGGTCATATGTGAGGCTAAGGAAATTAAATTTATTATATAAAATATAATAATAATTAGCCCTGGGAGATAAAGGGTAAGAGGGCAACATTAAATTTTTAAAAATTTAATTACTTGGGTCAGCAAGGTGGCTCAGTGAATAGAGCACCAGCCCTGGAGTCAGGAGGACCTGAGTTCAAATTTGGCCTCAGATACTTAACATTTACTAGCCATGTGACCTTAGGGAAATCACTTAACCCCAACTGCCCTGCCCTCCCCCCTCCAAAAAGCAAAATAATAATAATAATAATTACTACTGGAATTTAGGGTGTTTAGGAGAACCAGGTTTTTGGGAAATAAGGATAAGCCCTTTTGATATATATTGAAGGTTTAAATCGCCATGGAAGGGATTGTAGAGGATGCAGTAAAGCATAACCACAGGGAATTGATATCTAGTTGGGGAAATAGACAATATACTTGTAAAATTTTAAGATAACATAAAAGTGAGCTAACATCACAAGACAGATCACAACATATGTCAAATGTATATAGAATTAAATGTAGTGTTTCTGCTTATGAAAGAACAAATAATTAAAGGAAGATCTATACCTTTCTGTATAAGAATTCCTCTCCTTCCCTATCTTAGTTGTTTTGCTCTGTCTGAAGAAGAAATTTAGCAACTGAGAATCTCCTTGATCCATTCAAAGGGATTACAGTAGTAACCCAGGTAAGAGCAGAAGACTGCAGGTAAAGAAAACTGGTGGGTTGAATTCTGAAAGGTTAAGGTTACAGGAAAGGTTACCTTTAAAGGAAATAGTTAGCTAATAAACAATGTTGGCTCCATAGTTCTCACTCAGTCAATATTTATAAATAGATCACATATAAAGAGACCAGTATACCTTGAAGTAAATTATGGAATTCCCCTCCCCACACTTCTAGGGGCCTGAGAACTTTCTGTGGAGATAAACTTCCTGTTCTCTATCCTTTGTGTCTTTTCTCCCTGAAGTATTTTTTTTCCCTTTAAAGGTCAATCAAAGGGTGTGTATGTGTGTGTGTGTGGAGTGGTGGGGGGGATGGAAGTACTGTAATCAAGGAGGAAAGAGTCTCCAACTGAGAGCCCTTCTATACTTTGGAACACCTCACCAATTTACACCTTATTCCCTTCATCAGACCAGCGGTTTTCTATTTAAGAGAGAGAGTCAATCAAGTACAAGTCACTAATATTATAGGTGAGTCATTAACCACTATAAAAATTGTAGGCACATTGAATGCTAAATTTACTGGCTGAAGGGACTTCAGAAACTGTCTGGTCCAAACCCCTCATTTCACAGTTGAGGAAACTGAGGCCTGGAGAGATTAAATTATTTACACAAGGTTACATAGATCATAGAGGTAGAATTTGAATCCAGAGCCAATATTAAGTAGTAGGTAGCTTTGAGGAGACAAAGTTTTAAAACAGTCCCTGCCTTCAAAGAACTCAAACTAATGGGGCAGAGAGCTGATACAAAAAAAGTGAAAAGTCAGGGGGAGGTTTTCCAGTCTGAGGGCTTGATAAAGTCATGTAGCCTGGTTGGAAGCTTGGGAAATAACATAAAGAAGTGAGAATATCAGAGTTGATTTTTTACAGAACTATTGAGTTTCTTGAGATGATGAAGCCCCAGAAAGCAGTCTGGTAGGAAATTATGAGAATTCCAAGGATGTTCAGCCAGGATAAGGAAGGAGATCTCAGATGTACACTCCCCTCTCCAAGCAGAGAGAGGAAAGAGTCCCTGGGCCGGGGGAACTGGTGAGATATGGGTCTCCAGTTGATTTCATCTTACAAAGTGATGAATTTGTGGAGATGATGAAGCATGGTGGGAAATAATGAGAATTACCATTCTATAGAATAAGAGCATTTTCTATCATATACACTGTCATTTTGTTTTAAAGCCAACTACTCTACCTTTCATCAAGTGATTTTTCTCCACAAACTCTTATCTCAGACACCCTATGTATAGAATATACTACCCCAAAACAAAACAAAACAAAAAAAAACTATTATCTGGGCCTTGCTTCAATTGCTTGTTTATCATGCAAAATACAATGCTTGACAAAGTCATAAATAAACTTTATTTTTCATGTTTCATTATCTTCCTTTAAGGAGCCATCTCATAAATTCTGTTATCATAATCTGTCATCCAGTCCACCTCCATATTTCCATTCCTTTCGTGTTGCTCTCTCCATTGCCATGCGCATAGAAACTCCCTGTGTACCTCCCTTCTAGGGACACACATTTTGTATGCCCTTGAGCCTGTCCACCTCAGAGAGGTGAAATTACTTTTAATTGAATAAATTAATTTTATTAAACCAAATTTTAATTAATTAAAATTAGTTTACTGAATAGTTGGCAGATAGGTGGTATAGTCGATTGAGTACTAGACCTATAACAAGAAGGATCTGAGCTCAATTCAGACATTTAACTAGCTGTGTGACCCTATGTAAGTAACATAACCTCTATCTGCTATAGTTACCTCATATGTAAAATGGAGATAATAATAGCACTTACCTTCCAAAGTTGTGGGATCACATGAGATAATGTTTATAAAATGCTTTGCAAGTCTCAAAGTGCCATATAAACATTGACTGTTATTTTTGCTGTTAAATTACTTTTACTGTCACTCTATTATTCTAATATTCTGATTTATCTGTGATCTCATCAATATAATTATTACTTCCACTAACACAGATCATAATCCATCTATTCC
The DNA here is from genome assembly GCA_028646515.1 of Pseudochirops corinnae. Taxonomy (NCBI): domain Eukaryota; kingdom Metazoa; phylum Chordata; class Mammalia; order Diprotodontia; family Pseudocheiridae; genus Pseudochirops; species Pseudochirops corinnae. Next base: position 182,105,707 of record CM053588.1, on the reverse strand, counting down.
TGCCTATCCTTTAGGACTCTTATCCATGTCTACCTATAAAGTTGGTGTTTGCCACGGGGGATTCACCTTACATCTTGGAGGCCTTCCCAACATTCTTCTGAATTTGCAAAGATACCATTAAAGCATGTATCAGTTGTTCCTTATTCACTACATGACCATTTCATTTCTTTTTTCCCCAGCTGTGAACTTCCTTGATGCTATCTAAAACAAAACCTTTCCAATGCAATTTCTTGTTTGTAATGTATTTCAACTTGTACTGACTCCCATGTTCTTTTCCATTGCCTTGTGGGTGATACTCAATCTTCAGAGACTGCAATGTTCTCATACTGAAAAACATACAACAAATATCACCCAAGAATGCTCCCGTTAAAAAGGTTTGTTTGTTCCCCAGGAAACTTGGGATCATTTAAGTTGGGCTAAATCTACAGCCATATTAAAAAAATAAAATGTCCCAATTCATTAATAGAGAAATGCACATTAAAGAAACCACAAGGGTCTAACATCCATCAGATTAGCAAAATTAACAAAAAAGGAAAACGACAAATGCTTACAGGGTCTGTGAGAAAACAGGCACACACTCCATGTCTGTGGAGATATGGACTGGTTCTATTGCAGAGAGCATGTCAGAAATATTCTCCTAAAGTTATTAAACTGTACATCTAAGAAATGCATTTCTGAACACAGACACATGGAAATTTGTTTTAGTTGGCTGTGCATATTTGTTGTAATGCATATTTGTTTCTTTTCTCTGGTGGTGGGGAGGTGAAAGTGAGAAAAATAAATGCTTCAAAATGTCAAAATAATGATAATTATAATATTTTTAATTGAACAGCTTAGGGGCTAGGTAAGTAAATAGAAAGTTAGCCCTGGAGAGAGGAAGGAGTTAAAATCTTGCCTCAGATACTTATTATCTGTCAACTCACTAGAGAACTTACCTTGTCTTTCTAAGTAAAGGAATGTGCTTTCCTGTGTGACTTGGTCCATTCTTCTTTGGGATACCTTTCAATACTAGAAGATTTCTCCTTCAATTATGCCTAAATTTGCCTCCTTTACACTTTCCATTCATTGCTACTAGTTCTACCATTTGAAATTAAGAAGAAGAAATTAATCTCTCTTTAATATGATGATCTCCAACATAGATTTGGTAGGGTTTGGAATGCAAATATCTTGTATAAATAGATTGCAGAATCATGTTTAGGAGCTATATTTTCAATCCTTTGTATCTCTTCCCCCCTCCAATGCTTTGACTAGCAGTATGTACATAGTTTGAAACTTCAATGGATTTGTGATTTTATCAAAAATTGGTACTTTCTCAAATGATACAGAACACAATCTAGAGATGCTTCCTTGTCTGATATAACTCTTGTCCATGTCCTTCCATATATACTTCACAGAGTCCTCTCAAAATACTAGGGGATTTCTAGCTGCCTTGTTATTTTGAAAATATAACTTGCATAACTTCCTATATATAGTGGGTATCATATTTCTTATCTTCTCAATAGGAGAGAATTTGGAACTAAAAATTATATATTTTTAAATTAAGATGTTACATGAATACCAATGCAGCATTCATGATATTCATCAATTTTCTTACTACATGCCCAAATCACTTCCTTTTACAGTCATATATTTCTCTGATGACATTTTTTTTATGCTACCCTTCCTGAATAAATCTTTGTTGATAATATGGTGCATTGTCAACTGCTCATGCCCATGCCTACATCGTCATTATCTTTTTGGGTGATCCTCAAATTTACTTCTACAGATTATTTGAAATGCTATTCCATCTTGTATTCCAATGTTATATGTGATATTCTACGGCCAATATCCATATAAAATCACTAGGATAATAATTTTTCAAGAGTCTTTGTTTTAGAGAGAAGTTGGGAGATCTGCTTTGGCAGGACCACACTTTATTTCTCCTTTTCAGTTTCTGGATCTAGTTCATCTGTCTATGTATGATGTATAACCATAGCACACATATTGATTAATAAAGCTAATTGGATTTCACATCCAACAATTTTCAGAGTTTGGACAATACCATAAACCCTTTCTCCTGATTCAAACTACTACAAAGTGGTTTTCTGGAGTACCTTATGTCTCCCTCTTTAGACTGAGTAAGTGACTACCATTAGGACCACAGTGATTACCTGATTATCACCTCAATAACTTCTGTTTCTTTGGCTCTTTGAAGTCACAGAGGTCTGATAATAAACACTACCATCTTGTTCATAGGATAAGGGGAGAAGAGCCATTGTTGGACACATTTTTCACACATTCCTATATCATGACCAGTTCCTGCATCTCTGAAACTAGGCACTTACTCAAATTCTTCAGAAGATGGAAATGTTGAAGAGGGGTCAGACTTGTTTTGCCAGTCCCAGAGAAGACAGCTCTACAAGGAGGTAATGGAAGGTGTAGAGAGGAAATTTTTGGCTTGATATAAGCAGAAAACTCCTAACAATTAGAACTATTCAAATGTAGATTGGGCATCCTTCTAAGGTGATAGTTTCACCATTAATAGAAGCCATCTCTCTGGGACTAGATGACTACTTGCTAAGGATATTGTAAAGAGGATTCCTGCTTAGGTATGAATATTACTAAGTAATCTCAGAAGTCCTTTCTGGTTTGTAGCATTTAGAATTCTAGGTGTAGGTGTAGGTAATGAGGGCCTGCAAAAGAGTGGTGGTAGTGTCACAGGAGAGAAGAGGGCATATTCAAGAGATGTTGCAAAGGTGAAAGTGGCAGGTTTTGGTAATACCTTGGATATGGGGGTGGGGTGGGGTGAGGGAATGACTTCTAGGTTGTTAGCTTGAGGGACTGGGAGCACAGTAATAGGGAAGGTAGGGGAGAATTTAGGAGGAAAGATGAGTTCTATTTTGTACATTTTGAGCACCATTTGAAAAGAACGCTATCTTTAGAGGCAAAAGATCTGGATTCCAATTTGGACTCTAAAATTCACTACCTATGTGTCCTTGTATGAATCACAAACTCTGTGAACTTGTTTTCTCATATATAAAGTTTAAGGCAATAGAATGCATGATCTCCAAGGTTGCTTCCTCCCCAAAATCTATGATTGTACTATATCTTCTTACCAAATGCCTTGAAGGGTCATATATCAAGAAAATAACCCCTGGACTTTGGGAGTTCCCCAAGTGTAGTCTAGAGTCATAACTTCAATTTATTTCACTCTAAGGGAAACTCTCTCTATCTCTCTTTGTCTTTCTCTCTCTCTCTCCCTACACACACACACACACACACACACACACACACACACATGCATATATTTACACATATACGTACACACATACACATATGCACGTACATATGTATTTTAGCTGGGCCAGCTATCGAAGAATTCTTTTTTAAAGTAGACAAACTTTGCTGCCCTCCGTGCTTGTTTTGAAAACTTCCAGGTGTCCATTTAAGTTCAGAACTCCTGTACATGGTATCCCATCCATCTTGACCTTGTCCAACTGGGGGTCCAACTTCCAGAACATAGTTTTGTCATAGTTCTGTCTACCTATCCCTGTGTGACATCACTTCAGCATTCATGAAGGGGACTAACTGATTGGCTAAGGTAAAAAAAAATCCACTCCATACTAAGATGTTAAAGTCTTAATAAGGATTTATATAGGAATGTCATAGTGAAAAATGTTAATTTTAGAAGCCAAAAAACCTGCTTTGCTGTTTATTAGCTATGTGATCTTAGATAAGATAATCAAACTATTTATTTAGACCTCAGTTTCTTCATCTGTAAAATGAGGGGATTGTAATGTATAATTTCCTATAGCTCCAGATCTACTGTTTTCCTATAACAACCTTATTTTTAACAGAACTCATAGTTTTACAGAAGAAAGGGATCTTAAAGGTAATCCAAGCAACTCCCTTTTTACAGATAGGGAAGCTGAGGCCCACATGTTAAATATCTTTCCCACTTAGATTTCACAAAGGTAGAAAGCTTCAATGATTTAACCATAAGAAGTACTTAACAGAATTTCATCCATGAATATATACTAGTAGGGAAGATAATTTTGGGAAGAAGGCTTTTAATCACCCTTCAATCACACTAAGTTGACAACTGCTCCCTCTTTCTATAGGTAAGATCAGTCCTTCACTTTCATATGAGTAGAGCTGAAGCCCGTGCAGGCAATGAAAATAGGGAGAATTGTTCTCTGTTTATGACAAAAAGAGATTCATTCAATCCACCTTGCCCTCTGAAGGTTGTTCATAATCAGTCACCATTACAGAGCTACTGTGAGTTGCTGGAGGCCCTCATTTCTCTGGTAATTACAGTGGAAATTACATGGAAACCATTTAGTTGGCACCCTGACAAATGACAGAACACTTACTGGGGCAACCTCTAGGAAGTATAGCAAGAGAAAGTATTTCAAGTTCTATGCCTGAAAAACTATAAAGCACTATGCCACAGTAAGACAGCCTTAATGTCATCATTGTTACCATCATTAATGTTGTTCTTCTTTTCTCTCTATTCCTTGGATCATTTAGCTCTATTGTGTCCCAAATATTGGAACATACTTATTTTGACAGTTACTAAACAGTGGAAGAACTGAAGATGGACAAATATTCTTCCATATCTTCCCTCAGATATATTATTACTAAAAAGATATTGCTCAGGATCTTTCTGAATTATTTAAGTTGTAGTCCTTTCTGGGGCCTAGGTATGATGTAAAGAGTGTTAGATTTACAATCAAAGAACTTGGGTTTGAATCCTTGTTCCATCACTTGAGTGAGCTTGAGCAAAACACTTAAACTCACTGAAACCAGTCTCATTAACTGTACAATGTAAGGGTTAAACTTGAACCTTATAATCCTGTTCAACCCAAAATCTATGAATCAGCAGAATTCTATGACAGCTAAGTCATTAACTATCAACACAGGCTACAATAAGAGAAATACAGTGGGCAAGACCAGAGAGGTGTCAATCTTATTGTATTCTCATCAGAATCCATCAGGAGTCGTGTGTTCAATCGTAGGCACCACAGTTGGAGAAAGACATTGATAATTTAGACAGTGTTCAGAGTAGGGTGACCAGGATGACTAAAAGCTTCAAGTTTATGTCACATGACTAAAGACTGAAGTAATTGTTAGTCACCTAGCATTTATTACCTACTCTGTGCCACAAACTGTGCTAAATGCTGAGGATTTAAAGAAACTATCAACTCTTACCCTAGAGGTGTGAGTTTAGAGACAGGATAAACAATTTTGATAATCTGTGATCCTTAAAATCTGGCTTCCAACCTCATCATTCAACTGAAATGGAGCTTTCCAAAGTTACTAATAATTTTTGCATTGTTACATGCTAAGATCTTTTCTCAGGCCTCATCCATCTTGACTCTTTTGAAGTATTTGATACTGTTGACCACTTTCTCCTCCTGTGTGGTCTCCCTTCCCTAAATTTTCCTGATACTACTTTCTGATTCTACTCCAGAACCCATCACTCTTTTTTTTTTTAATGTTAAAGTATCATCCATATTCCACTCCCAGCAAGCATTTGCCAAAGTTCTGTCCTAAGTCTATTTCTCCTCACTCATCATTCTCTCTTGGTGATCTCATTAACTTTCTTGAATTTAATTGCTAGGAATTCTACTTCATTGGAGTCCTTTTTTATATTGTTTTCATTTTTTAATAAATAGTATTTAATTTTCCAATTACACGTAAAGATAGTTTTTGAACATTTTTATAAGATTTTGAATTTTTTTTCAAAATTTCCAATTTTTTACTCCCTCCTTCCTTCCCATTCCTACTCCTTAAGAAAGCAAGCAATATGGTGTAGATTATACATATTCAATCATATTAATCATATTTCCACATTACTCATGCTGTAAAAGGAGAAACAAAACAAAAGAGCAAAGCCACCAAAAAAAAGTGAAAATGCTACAATCTGCATTCGGACTCCATATTTTGGGGTGGCTAGGTGGCACAGTGAATAGAGTACTGGCCCTGAAGTCAGGAGGACCTGAGTTCAAATCCGGGCTCAGACACTTAACACAAAAACTAGCCATGTGACCTTGGGCAAGTCACTTTACCCCAATTGCCCTCCAAAAAGAAAAAAAGAAAAAGAAAAAAGACTCGGTATTTCTTTCTCTGGATGTGGATACTAGTTTCCATCATGAGTCTTTTGGAATTATTTTGGATCTTTGCATTGCTGAAAATATCTAAGTCTGTCATAGTTGATCATCACACACTGTTGCCGTTACTATGTACAATGTTCTCCTGGTCCCACTGACTTCACTCAACATAAGCCCATGTGAGTCCTTTTTTTTTTTTCTGAAATCCACCTACTCATCATTTCTTGTAGCACAAGAGTATTCCATTACATTCATATGTCACAACTTGTTCAGTCATTCCCTAATTCATGGGTATCCTCTCAATTTCCAATATTTTGCCACCATTAAAAGGGCTACCATAAATATTTTTGCACATGTAGGTCCTTTCCCCTTTTTATATGATCTATTTGGGATACAGACCTAGTAGAGCTGTTGCTGCAATCTTGGGACAGCTGTCTTATTTGGTTGTCAACTGCTTTGGGGTTGTCCACTCGAAAGCATGGACTTCCTTCAGGTGATCCAGGATCACATAATGAAATTAAGTTCTTTTCATAATTCCTGTAATTACATAATTACATTAAGTCAGGTACAGATGAAATTACTTAGAGGACTAGTTCTGAGAAGAGAGATTTATATGTCACCAAGGTAACCAAGAAAACTTAAACATTAACATTTTTTTCTCAGGACAACTCTTAAAGAGGCTTCCCTGGTTCCAAATTTAGAGGTTTCTAGATAATTCTGACTTAATATAGTTTGGTACAATCACTTAAATTGGTTTCTCCAGTTTTGAAACTTCAGAGAAATTTAATTTACATATAATTTGCTATTTCTCTGCTTACCTAAATCCTATACCTGATACAAGAATCTTTTGAAAATGTATGATGGTCTAACTGAAAATGAACTCTTTTGTCCTTTAAGATTATCATTTAAAAGTGCACAAATAATTTACCATTATCAATGCATTTTGTGTAAAATCTAATTAATCCTTAATTAATAAATCCTTAATCCAATTTTGAGAATTTATCACCAAAACATTTTACTAAACTCAAAACTAAAACTCAAAGCCTGAATTTCGATGATAGATAAGCTTTGGAAAGCAATCTTAAACATCTGTACGTAGTTCTTTAGAGAAAACGGTTTAATTCCATTATATTTTTCAAAATTTGTGATTCCAATTAATTAGCTTTTACATCTTTTTTTCTTATTTCTTTGTCTAATCATTTCTCTTTTTAGAGGATCTTATCTCCATATTATAATTTGACCACAAATACAGGTTAAAATTGTAAGATGCTCATATTTGCATCCTATCTATACTTGAGATATTCTAGTATTAATCTATTAATAGATTTAGTATTATATGTACAAAACTTGTTGATTATAGAAATTTGGCATAAAAGGAAAAAAGAGGGTCATAGTAATATCATACTGGAGAGAAAAAACTCACTTAGTTCTGTTAGGGGGAAAAAAATCATTATCTCTTTTTGAATTCAGCTATGAGTCACATGTGACAGCCAATTATATAATCACTATGTTAAAGGCAAGCCTTAGGATTAATCTGGTGAGGAATTTTCTTTTTCAGAAAGAAACAGCACAATGAGAAAAAAAAGTGTTAGGAGACTCTTGTGCAGATCATATCCCACGTTGTCCCCACAAACTTTCCCAGGCACAAACATCTACCTTAGCAGTCCTCAGACTACCACACACGCCATTTGGCTTTATGACAATTCAGATAACTATCTTGGTAATTAAAGATCAAAACAACAGCAAATTTACTGTCCTAGGAATTTTTACATAAAACAGCAAAATTTCACAACTATAACTCTGAACTTGAATATCTTTTTTGATGTTTCCCTAACAGTTTAGATTCCATTAATCTTTTATTCATAAAATAAAACTATCCAGATTCAAACATACAGAAAATATCTAAAAGTTAAACTCATCATTAATAGATTGAAACCACATCTTTAAACCATCTTATATACTTTCATAATAGCTAAGATTTTCAACTGAAAAACTGCTATTATAGTAAATATTATCATTAGTATTATTATTACCTGTTTTACAATTAGATATACCTCATTAAATAATTAACTCTCCCAGATAGCAGCTGGGTGGGACCTGCCAAGGGCCAGGCTTGCCTTGGAGACACTGACTGGGCTTTGGGGGAAGAGGGTGTGACAGAGGGTGTTGCCTAGGGACTGGAGTGGCTGGTGCCAAGACTTTTCCATTAGTGGTAGTTCCTGGTGGTAGAGCTTAGGGAATGCTAGCTATATAGCCTGATACCCCAACTCCCACAACAACTGCAGTTGTTGGGGTTGAAGAGCTACTGGAGTAGGGTGTGAGGGGCCCTGATGTGGCTGTTGCCCTTCCCCCTTATCAGGAGATGCAGATTGCAATTCAAGTTTTTCAACAATTCTCCAGGAATCTCTCTTTTCTTAATCATATCTTAGAGAGGGCTTAATAGAGGGACATTGGCTATAATAGTCTTGTTAGCAATACACACAATTGAGATACACCCATGACTCCAGGGGAGGGGAGTTGGACATGCTGACTGATTGGGGTTTCTGGAAGGATTGCTCAATACTTTCTGCAGTGCTTTCCCTTTTTCAGCATCTACCCTAGCCTTTATTTGAAATGGACCATCATTTTCATTGCCTAATGCTTCAGAAGTAGACTCAGGGACAAAATAAGAAGTCAAGGAAGAGTTAACAAGAGATTGCTATTTACATTTTTTTAATTCACTCTCTTAATTTCTGGGCTTTTTTCCAACTAGCTTTCCTTCATTGTCCCAGAACAATGAAGCTATTAATCTTGTCAATGACTTTTAAAACTTGAAAAAAAAAGTTTTTATAAGAATTAATCTTTACTTTTCCTTAATATAAATTCTACAGAGTGGTACCTCAAAACTTACTAAGATGCTACAGAAGGAGGTAACTTCTAGGAATGATTCTAAAGTCTCAGTTTTCTCCTACAATCTTAAAATGGTTAATTTCTAACCTCTTTAATGATTAAGCTCAAAATATCCAGAATCTGCTAAGATGCTGTTAGTGGTTCCACAACTTTACTTATCTAATTTTATTTCTGTAGCCCTAATCTGGCTAATGCTGAGACCATGGGGGAAAAATCTAGCCAACTTTTCCTCCTTTCTTATAACCTAATATTCTGTGAAAAACCGAAGGTGGGAGTTAATAAAGTTAATAAATCTTTCCAGTATTCTTTCTAACCATAGCCCTTAAAGTTTTATTCTGGATGACTACATATTTAAGTCTCTCAAGGTAACAGAATCTAGTTCATAGCACAAACATGATACAGACATTTTGCACTTTACAAAGACTCAGACAAGATGGATAGAAACAGAAAAAATAAAAGTATGAAGTCCACAGCCAAATATACATTTAAAAGAGAAGAACTTTTTCCAAAGCTGGATATACAATTAAAAAAGAATTCTCAGTCCATAGACAGACATGCAATTAAAAGAGAACAGTTTAAACCATGAGGCACACCAAGGGAAAAATAAAATGTGTGCCTCACCAGCACACAATTAAAATGTTAATTTCAACTGGTTCCAGATGCACAAAAAAACCAAATTAATAAGCAATTCTCATGCAAATAAAATTTGATACAGGTAACAAAGCAACAAAGAGAGGGAAAAAACAGATGCAAACAAAAACTTTACCAATCCACCTGCAAAACAGGACTTAACAGAGTGATCTGAGTCAAGAAAAGGGTCCCTGAAACATTCCTCACAATAAAAAGTCAAGTACAATTAGGGGCGAGTTGGAGAATTTGAGCAAGAAAGGGAAGTGATCTCACTAGACAAGGTGGGCATCAGATAAATCTTCAGGTGTTCCTAGTCCACCCCCACTGGTATCAGAAGGTCCATTTGGCCTTGTTTCATGTCAAATCCCACTTCTGACAGCAATTAACATCAACTGGACCAGAATGAGTTTCTTGTGAGTGGCTGGAGCCAAAGAAATAGAGCAAGCTAGAGATAGGAAAGTCAGGACACAAAACAAAAGTTTCTCCACTGATCCCTCCCTGCCCCCACAAAAAAAAAGGAGGGTTTACCATTCTGGACTTACAAGTCTTACATATATCCTAGACTGGACAATGACATAATCATTTTTAGGTCTTGATTTACTGTTCCCACAGAGCCTGTAAGAACAGTAATGGTTTCAAGCCTTGGGGATCATATCCACAGTGTGGAGCACATAATAAGAGTTCTGCGATGGGAATAGCAATGTAGTACCAGTTAGTGACAAGGAACAGGGATTGTGAATATGTGATGGACAGTCCTGGGAAGTAGAGGAAGCTAAATGTCTTAGTGAATACCTGGCACTGGACCAAACAATACACTTTGCCAGAGGGTAATATCATCCAGAGTGCAAGCGACTATTGTTATACTAGGCTCAAAGTGCAACCTTTTGTTAGGCTTTAGTTCTGAAAAGCAGAGCTAATTTGACACTGCCCTACCTTCTATTGGTTCCCCCTCGCTTTTCTTTTCCTTTTCACCTTCTAATTGCCTCTAAGGCAATGGATCTCAACCTTTCTAATGCTATGACCCTTTAATACTCATATGTGGGCATATCTACATGTGGGCTGACCCACCTGGAGACGTATAAAGAAGCGGTGTCTCGGTTCCTAACACCATCGGAAATATGTGTTTTCTGATGGTCTTAGGCGACCCCTATGATCCCTGTGAAAGGGTTGTTCAACCCCCAAAGGGGTCACGACCCATAGGTTGAGAACCGCTGTTCTAAGGTAAGAAAAATTTCTATACCCAACTTAACGTCTTTGTTATTTCCTCTAATCCTATGAGAGTAAGGTTCAAACAATTCTTACCACCCTTGCTTCATTCCCACTATTATGATAGGTCTTTTATGCTTCTTCATTCAATGAAATTTACCCAATTCTGCCTTTCACTTTACTCTTCTCCCAGTACAATCTTTTTTTTTCTTTTTTCAGCTCTCAATTTTATTTCAAAGTCAACTCACACCCTCTGTCTACATGTATAACTTCTCACTGGCCCAATAGAGATACAGTTCTCAAGAGTTACAAGTGTCATCTTCCCATGTAGAGAATTAAATAAAATATGTTTTTGTCCCTTTCTTTCCTGTTTACTTTTTTATGCTTCTCTTCCTTTTTGTATTTGAATGTCAAATTTTCTATTCTGTTCTGTTTTTTTTTTTTCCAGTAAGAATGCTTGAAAGTCCTCCACCTCACTTAATGAGCATATGTTCCCCTGAAACATTATATTCAGTTTTGCTAGGGAGGTAATTCTCGGTTTTAACCCTAGCTCCCTTGATCTCTGGAATATCTTATTCTAGGCCCTTCAGTCCCTTAATGTAGAAGCTGCTAGATCCTGGGTTATCCTGATTGTGTTTCCACAATATTCAAATTGTTTCTTCTTGGCAGCTTGTAATATTTGCTCCTTGATCTGGGAACTCTGGAACCTGGCTATA
>CM053588.1:182075937-182093674 GCA_028646515.1 Pseudochirops corinnae | reverse complement strand
TGTGTGTATGTGTGTGTATATATACAGGTGAACGGAATATAAATGTTCATAAGTTACAATTATCATTTTTCCATAATGGCATGTAAGGAGTTCAACTTTCATAAGTTCCTTATGAATTCTGTTCCATGTTTAGCTTCTCATGCTTCTTGTATTTGAATGTCAAATTTTCTGTTCAGTTCATCAAGAATACTTGAAAGTCCTCCACCCTCATTGAATGACCATATTTTCCCCTGGAACCTTATACTCAGTTTTGCTGGGAAGGTGATACTTAGTTTTTATCCTAGCTCCCTTGATCTCTGGAATATCATATTCCAGGCCCTTCAATCCCTTAATGTAGAAGCTGCTAGATCCTGTGTTATCCTGATTGTGTTTCCATAGTATTCAAATTGTTTCTTCTTGGCAGTTTGTAATGTTTTCTCCTTGATTTGGGAATTGCAGAACCTGGCTATAACATTCCTAGGAGTTTTCTTTTGGGGATCTTTTTCAAGAGGTGTTTGGTGAATTCTTTCAAGTTCTATTTTGCCCTCTGGTTCTAAAATATCTGCGCAATTTTCCTTGAGAATTTCTTGAAAGATGTTTTCTAGGTTCTTTTTCTGATCATGGCTTTCAGGTAGTCCAATAATTTTAAAATTCTCTCTCCTGGATCTGTTTGCCAGGTCAGTGTTTTTTGTTTTGTTTTGTTTTTTTTCAAGGAGATATTTCACATAGCATTCTATTTTTTTTATTTGTTTGGATATGTTTAATAGTATCCTGATTTCTCATAAAGTCATTTGCTTCCATTTGCTCCACTCTAATTCTGAAGGAATTATTCTCTTCAGTAAGCTTTTGAGATTCTTTTTCCATCTGGCAAATCTGACTTTTTAAGGCATTCTTCTCCTCCTTGGCTTTTTGGGCCTCTTTTGCCATTTGAATTTATCTATTTTTTAAGGTGTTATTTTCTTCAGTCAGCTTGTTGACTCTTTTTTCATGATTTTCTTGCTTCATTCTCATTTCTCTCCCCAAATTTTCCTCTACTTCTCTTATTTGGTTTTCAAAACCCTTCTTAAGCTTCTCTATGGCTTGTAACCAGATTACATTTTTTTCTTGGAAGCATTTGGTGTGTGATTTCTGACTGTGTTGTCTTCTTCCCATTCCTTGCTTTGATCCTTTTTGTCCCCCCAAAAATAATCTAAAGTTGGATTGCTGTGCTTCCTTTGCCTGCTCATGTTGCTGGTCAATTACTTGATTTTTGGGCTCTGTAGAACTCTGCTTTCCGAGGGGAGAGCCTTGTTGCAAATCACTGAGATTTTTGCAGGTGCTGAAGCTATTAGGAAACCACCCTCTTTGCAGGCCCCATTAGCTTTGGCTCACTGGTCACACACCTCAGGACTACCACCCAAGACTACAATCCTGATCCAGGCAGATTAAGACAAGAGCACTTAGCCTCTGAATGATTGCTTGCCCCCCCTGCAATCTCTAGGCTGGGAACTCTGAAGCAGCCAGGTGGAGGTAGCTGCAGGGCCACTATTTCTGCTGCTTTTTTGCCCTGGGGGCAAATATTCCCCCAAATTTAGCTGAGTTCCACTGACCTTTCACTTTGTCCTTGACTCTTATGGGTTGATAATTCTGGAAACTGTCACAGCTGCTGATGATCCACTCTCCTGAGTGCTCCAGTTATGGCTTGTCATGGCTGCCCTGGTGCTAATGCCGAGGTTTCAGCCTGGGGTGGGCTTGGCCCCAAGTGTGCTGCGATGAGCCCTTCCAATTAGTCTGCCTGGCTGCCTTCAGCAGGAGCTTTGTTTTTCTGTCATTTTGTGATTCTGGATCTCTAAAAGTTGTTCAGAGTCATATTTTGTAGTTATTTGAGATGGTTTTGCAGGGAGCTGCCAGAGTGCCCTTGCTTCTATGCCACCATCTTGACTCTGCCCCTATGGTAACTTTCTATGCTCAGATTTTTTTTTTATGTTGTTTGATCATTTTCTCAGCCTATTTCTTTAACAGTTAATTTTATGCTAAAGTGGGGCTCTACTTCTGGGGTAGAGAGTATATTGTCCCAAGCTTTAGGAGTTTTCTACAGTTGTTTTTGAGATACTTCTAGAGACCTATAATTTTTCAGTTCTTCCAAGGTGATGTGTTCTGAGGAGAGGTGTTTACTACTCTCCTGGCCTGTGTTTTGGTTTGTGAGTGACCACAAGCACTATTTTCTGCCCTGAAATTGTGAGGAGGTTTCCCTCTCCTCAACTGTGGGCACAACTTCTAGCATGCTAGGACTCCTCTTTGCCCTGGGACTGCCAGCTAGGACTATGACCCAAATCTGAGCATGAGTGAAACACTACAGATTTGTCTCAGTGCTAGCAAAGAGATCACTATAATCTCCTTCTGAACAGTTGTTCAAGCACCTTACAGTCTGTGGGCTGAGAATTCTAGAAGCAGCTGCCACCACTACTGATTCAAGTAACTCCCAAGGCCAGTTTCTGGTTTACTAAGGTCAGGGATGTGCTGTCACAGCCTGTTCTTGTCATGCTCCACTCTTAGCCTAGATCTTTTTTGCTGACCCTCTAAGTTGTCTTTGGAGTCTGTGTGTGGGCTGAGATGTCTGAAAACTGCCACTAAACCCAGTGTCTCAGTCACCTTGAGGCTTACTCCTGATTTTCTGCGAGTAGTCCACATGTCTGCACTGGCCTGAGGTGCTTTCTTGCACTTTGGTTCAACAGAACCTTCTTGCTGACCTTACAGTTGTCTTGAGCTGGAAAATTGTTTCACTCTATCTTTTTGTGTGTTCTGCAGCTCCAGAATTTGTTTAGAGTTATTATGTGAAGGTATTTGGAGAGGTTTTGGGGAGAGCTCACAGGAGTCCCTGTCTTTACTCAGCCATCTTGGTTTCACCTCCCATATTTAATTGTTCTTTAAATGTTTCATAGAATTCATTTGTGAATCCATCTTGCTTTGAGTATTTTTTTTCTTAGAGAGCTCATTGATAGCTTGTTCAATGTCTTTTTCTAAGATGCTGTCATTTAAATATTTTATTTCCTCTACTATTAATCTGGATAATTTATATTTTTGTAAATATTTATCCATTTTGCTTAGATTGTCCAATTTATTGGCATATAATTAGGCAAAAAGCTCCTAATAGTTACTTGGTTTCCTTTTCATTGATGGTAAATTCATCCTTTTAATTTTTGATACTGCTAATTTGCTTTCTTATTTCTTTTTCTGAAATTTTACCTTAGCAGTTATCAGTTTGTTTTGGTAATGGAATTTGGAGATACCCCTGTATTGGCTTGGTTTGGGGGCTGAGTGTTAAAACCCAGAGCTTGTGAATCCCACTTGTGGGATGGACTTGTTGACGTGAAGAGAAAGGGCTGAACTGGGAGGAGCCGTGAATTGAGAGACAGGCTCAAGCCTAGAGAAGGCCAGAAGGACTTTGGCAGAGCAGTATCCAGTATTGTGGAGCCTAAGTTGCTGAGAGAAAGACTGCTGAGTGTCCATTGGAACTGCCCAGAACTTTTGAGAACTGCCATCTGGAACTGCCAAGAACTGAGGAGGCATGGCTGTGATACAATATTTTGTCTGTCTGTTTTGATGTTGTTTTGCCAGATCCACCTGATGGTGAAGCACAGTGCTGCTGTTGTAGAGGTCCTGGAACCTGGCTGTTGGTTCAGAAGCCCTGAAGGAGGATTTTCTTGTGGTACCTGCACAGAAATCCTGGAACAGGGCCTTGCTGATGTTTTCAGGGGTTCTGGGACTGTTCTACAGGCAGAGAGTGACTCGATGAGGACACTGGCTATGGCTTTGTTGAGCCTTGACTCCCCAGGAAGTGAGATTGCTGAGGGTTTGCCTCGAGTGAAGATGAAAGAAAGGCCTTTCCTTGGGTATTCAATGCTGAGCTTAACCTTGTTAACTTAAGGGTGGATGGCCTTTTATGCTCTCCTGCCCATTTTGAGATTCAGGGGTGGGAAGCCTTTGAGTGATTGATCAAATGAATTTACTTTGTTTATGGTTGGAGACTAATCTCCATTTGAGAAGAGACTTTTGACTGACTAAATGAATGTACTGTCTAGGGTTGGAGTAGTAACTGGATTGAATTGAGAACTTACTTGCTAAAGGAACAAGTTACACTGTATTTTGACTTTCTTTGTTCTGTGAATGTTTGCTGAATAAATGGGGTTTACTATGCTGATAATCTGAACTTTGGAAGTTGTCTTTGCTTGGCATTACACGTTATTAATCACGTTCCTAATATGTTATTCATAAACCTGAAGACCAGTATTTCTAGTGCGATTTGACCAGATATCAGAAGAGTAGGACTATATCTTCACTTGTGTGGGAATTAATGCTTCTCTCAATTTAGACTAGAAGAAGATTGTCATTGTTCTTTCCTGCCTGTCATGTGGCATTACTGATATATTTTGAGTTTATATTCTAACAGATTACCCCCCTATCATTATTGGAGGAACTGTTCTCTAGCTTCTGACATCCGGCATGAAACTGATTTTTTGAGTAAAAAGTGTATCATTTTAAAATCTATCCTCATTAAATTTCATCTCATTAATTTTTGCCTATTATTATAGCCTGTCAAGTCCCCCCTCCCTCTAATCCTGACTCTTTCATACAACATGTTATCTCTCCCTCTCAGATTCACATTATCAGCAACTTTGACAATCATACCACCCCTGCCTTCTTCCAAGTCACTAGTAAAACTTTTGAAAAGCACATGGTCAAGGACAGATCCCTGAGACATTACATTAATGACTCCTTTCCAAGTTGACATTAATCCATTAGGTACCATTCTTTGGATCCAATCACTCACTCACCTATTCTGAATACACCTAATTATACTATTATCTAGACCACATCTGTCCATCTTTCCCACAAACATGGGAAGAATATAACATTTTGCTGAAATATAGGCCTTCTGTCTCCAGTTTTTCCTGTAACCTGAGTTATTCTGTTAAAAATAAAATAAAATTGGTATGGGAAGACCTGTTTTGTTGAAATCACATTAACTCAGTAACTTTTATTTTAAATAGGGGAGAAGGGAATCATTATCCTATTTAGAAGAGGAGAAGGAAGAGAAAGAGGAGGAAGAAGGGGAGGAGGAAAGAAGAACCTCTTAGCCTGTTGAGAGTGACCAGAATATGAAGACTAAAGGAAAGTCAGTTGACCTCTTGTTAGTGATGTTATATGTTTATGACACATACATGGACATATATACCTATATAAATAGTCATATTACAGTATAATTGGTTTCCTTTGTGATATTATATATTTTCTTTTATGCATTTAAAAATATCATACTGAGAAGTTTGGCCAGATTACCAAAAGGGATCCATGAAGCAAAAAAGTTTTAGAAACTCTGAACTAGATAATTGATGTTTCTTCCAGTTCTGAAATTGTATAATATACCTATCTACAATATGGATGACAAGAAGTATAGAAGCAAAGAAATGTGTGAGCTTAGGATGTTTTAGTGTTTTGGAGAGTGAAATACAAAGACATAAAACAGTATTATGTATGTTATCCAGACAGTTTCTTCACTGTAATGAATTCCTCAATGGTTGGCATTGTTCTAGCTACTTCAAGCTACGGTACAGTGCTCAGTTTCCAGGAAGAAATTCATTACCACCAGAAAGAAATATGGACTAAAACTCCACAAAGGAAAAATCAAGAGTATGAAAAGTGTCTAGTGTCTACATTATGGTATGCAGTTATATGGACAATCAGCAGATCTCATCTATTCATTTGCAAATGGAGTTTAGGAACAGCATGAGTCAGTAGACAGAATACTAGACTAGAGGCCGTGATGGCTTGAATCACACCTTTAATACTTTCTAGCTTTGTTACCGTGGGCAAGTAGGTTAACCTCAGTAAGTCTCACTTTCTATAACTGTAAATTGAATTGGCTGTAAATAAATTATTTCTAAAGTCACTTCCAGCTCTCTTATCTATGATCACATTATATATATACATTGTGCCCAAACTTAGTTTGATCATAGTAATAATTTTAATTTGCATTAAACAAGAGCCCACCACAATGAAAATGACAACAACAATAACAACAACAATACTCCATTGGTATTAGAATATAAAGGACCTACCCAAAATACCATTAAAATATGTATTTGCAAAATTTTCTCAACACTGGTCAAATTAAATAGATGGACATCTCACACTTGGTTTTGTGAAGAATTGTTTCCCTGAGTATCATTTGTCGTTTTTTCCATTGTACCATATTTCCTCTCAAGGTACAAGATTTCTGTGGACTTTATAATTGTTTATGACATTTTATGCTGCTGTTGACAACTTATAAAATAGGAGTTCAACATGGCAGACTTTATACAGGTGTTTTAAATATCCAGCTGTTTGGAATTTTGTTAACCAAACATTACCAAGAATAAATGAAATTTTCTACTTTTCCCACACTTTTTTTTTTTGCTGTCATGAAATCACAGTCATCCTGTGTTTTCACTAATGAGGCAGTATTTAGGATTCCTGAGGTGTTACTAAGTATTCTACTTGAAACACTTTAATAAGTCTTGACTTAACAATAAGTGAAGGTAGAATAATAACTTTTTTAATAGTGTGATTATAATCAGAACCTCAAGAATTCCTTTTGCCATTATACCATTATGACCCCTTAGGACCTGGTCTAAGCACTGTTTCCCACTAGCTTTTAGGTTCATCCCCCTCTCTCAAGTAATAAACAGCACACAGGCTTAATGAGTACAACTTGGTTAGAGAGACTAAATTTGTATTATTGCACCACTGTTAGGAGAGTTCTGAATAGTATAGTAAGACACAGCTTGTATTATTAGACCACTGTTAAGAAGAGAAAAAACACCATACATTAAAATATGTATAGATAGATAAATAGATAATTTCCAATATTTCTTCTAACTCTGAGACTCTGTGGTCTTCTATAAATGGCAAGATCTATAGAAACAAAGAAATTTGTTAGCTTAAAGTGTTTTAGCGCTTTTTTGAGTTAAACACAGAGACGCAAAACATGGGTTTGTATGTATGTGTATATATTCTATCTATATAAAAATAGATATCTAAAATATGTGTGTATATTTACATGTCGGCATGTGTGTGTGTGTGTCTGTATAATACTCATCCTCCTCAAAGCTTTATAAATAGACTTAGAAATGGTTTTGTCACTTAGAACATTTATGAGAAAGAATGAGAATTGGGGCTACCCAAAGTACTTTCCACTTTATTACAACTCTGTGACCAAGGGGTCAGTATCATTCCACCTAATTCATGTTCTGTCTCATCAGTGAAATGGAAGAAAGTATCATAAATGACATCACATTAAAAATTTGCTAGAAGCACTATGTTAATCATTTTTTCCCCCAGTTTATGTCATATTCTCTTCTGTTGGCTATTGGGAAATCATGTTATAGGTATTTAGGAAGGATCATTCTTTCATTAACTCAAATACAGTTAAATGGCTACTTTATCACTGCGAATGATATATAGGGATTCTAAAGCATACCCCTTGTCCTTGAGGAGCTTATAAGTAAACTAGGAAGACAAAGTATATCTATATCTATTGCTATATCTATCTATCTATCTATCTATCTATCTATCTATCTATCTATATATATATATATATTTTTTTTTAAGTAACAAATGAGTTCTGTGTTAGAGTCTTGCACTGTTACTTGTTTGTTTGCTATGTGACCTTACATATGTTACTTTCCCTCCCTGGAATTCAGTTTCTTCATTTGCAAAATATAGATGGAATAAACAGTCTTTGAGATTTGAACTCCTAAAATACAAATCTATGGATATTATAGTGCTGTAGGAGTTTAGAGAAAGAGTGTGAGACTTCATGGAAGAAAAACAATTTCAACTTGGACTTGAATAAAGGGCAAGAATTGGAGAAAAGAAGAAAAGGAAGAGTATTTCAGTTGGGAAAATGGAAATGGAAAAGTGAGAGAGGCAAAAATGAAGAAAGCATGGTGGGGAGAGGGCAGAAGTAGAGGGAGGATATGGAAGACATAATGCTATCCTGGAGAATGCTGGGAAAGTAGAGTTAGAGAGACCTGGGTTTTAGTCTTGGCTGAAGCTTAACAGCGAGTAAAATCATTATATGTCCATAAAATGCAGATGATAATAATGGCTCTGTCTTGGAGGATTATTGTGAATTTTTTTTAAAGGAAGTGTTTAAAATAACCAACCGCACAAAATCCTACTATAGTACTGTCTTCTGCAAGTCTATGCCAGCAGAGCACAAACTCTGAAATTTCCTACCACAGTGGAAAGCTTGAAATATAGGGGTCATAATGGACTTTAAGAATTTTATCTGACAGCTATTGAACACGATATAAATTATTTTTTTTCAGCCACAGAAACTACTGAATTATAGAGGGGTCATAGTCTATATTGGTAGAGAAAAAGCTCAAACAATGAAATTACCAATCTGTGAAATATTTAAACAAGTAACACTGGACTCATTCAAAATCTTATTCAGTTTTCTTGTTTTGATGTGCCAATGGTATGAGATATTAAATGCTATTCTAGACAATGAAAGTCCTGGCAGATTCAACCATGAATAGGTTTAGCATGATTTAGTATGAGGAACTGTGTGTGTTTATGTGTGTCTGTGTGTGTGTGAGAGAGAGACAGAGAGACAGAGAGAGAAAGAGAGAGAGAGAGAGAGAGAGAGAGACAGAGAGAGAGAGAGAGAGAGAGGAGTTTGGTCCAGCAGAAATGTGGATTTGAATCGTGTCTGTGATATTAATTAGCTGTGATATTTAATTAGCAGCTAGGTGGCACAGTGAACAGAGTGCTAGACTTGATGTCAGGAAGACTTATCTTTATAGTTCAAACCTGACCTCAGATACTTAGTAGCTAGATGATCCAGGGCAAATCACTTAACCCTGCATGCCTCAGTTTCCTCATTTGTAAAATGAGCTAGAAAATGGCAAACCACTCTAGTATCTTTGTCTAGAAATTTTCAAATTGTGGTCATAAAGAGTCAGACATGACTGAAATAACTGAACAACAGAAACAGCAATGAGATACTGGAGACATAATATATTCTTTCAAGGAAATAAACCCTCAGTGAATTGATGAAATATGTATAGGTTGTCTTCTGTGCCACTTACAAACTGTTGTATGTGTGTGTGTGTGTGTGTGTGTGTGTGTGTGTTTTTCTTTTGTATCCTTGACTTCCTTTTTGGAGGGATTTGCTTTTAACTACTGGATGAAATAGAGAAAAAAACATTGAGCATGGAGTAAAAATACCTGGAATTGGATTCCTGCTCTCTCAGTTTATCCACTTTCTATCCTTAGGTAAGTCATTTTCCCTCTCAAGGACTCAGTTTTCTCATCAGTAACATAAAGGATTTGGACTAAATAATTGATAAAATCCTCTTGCTCTATGCTTACTTCAAGGTCCACAAGAGCAGGCTTATATCTTATCTTAACTTTTTTTTATATATATAATCATGTCTTATCTAAATTTTCTTGAGTAATTTTCCTTGGGGCCTGGTACTATTCTCTTCTTGAAATGGATGCTTGATATGATATTGAATTATAATGAATTAGAATAAAACAGTAACATTGTCATGATTGAGAAAAGGAGAAATGCAAAAGAATGGGATATTTATTAAGGTCAATAAAATAATGAGTGGAAATTCTCATAAAATATTTAGAGCTGAAAGGACATTATGGATCAACTTGTCCAACACTCTCATCCTATAACTGAAGAGATTGAGGACCAGAGAAATACTTGCCCAAGGTCACAGAGATGTTAAGTCGCACAGTCAAAAAATTCAACACAGCTTCTTTGATTCTAAAGTCAGTATTTGTCCCCTAAATAAGCAAAAAGCCTGAGCCAGACATAATTCACAAATTGAAGCTCCACTATACATTTGTTCTATTATTCATGATACTAACAAATATATGTAAATCTACAAGGCAGATTGTATTCCATTTAAATGAGACAACTTTTTTTTTCCCTATTTCTTGGAAATGTAAGAGAAAGATATTTTGTTAGACTGTTATCTGACTTTTCACTTTTTCTCTTATGGAATCAAAATGGGACTGATGAATCACACAAATTAATGTGTAACTAAAATCTACTAAATGGGATCACTCATTATGGTATCAATATAGTCTACCTATGATACCAATTAGTTCCAGGAAAACGTATTTAAAAGTGTAATTTTTAGACTGGGGTTTCCTGTGAGACTCTACTCATTTCACTTTCTGCACTCCTGAGTTTAAGAAGGAAAGATCACCTGAAAGAGAAGTGAAGTAAGATTCAGGCACATTATGCTTCAAATGGTTAGCACTCACAGACACACATATAATATAATGTTACATACGCATATACAATGTAGATATAAAATATGCTATATACACATATATAATAAAATAAATGTGGCTAGTTTTTATTCCCTTCTTAAAAGAAAAATGGGCAATAAAGTGCAAATCACTCTCTCCAGGAAGTAGTGATTGAGCACTGATTCTCGGCTCAGCTCTGTTGCTATGGGTCAAAGAGGATACAGAATGTACAAAACTAGCAGAAGCCATACGATTGTCTCAATATATGCAGAAAATATTTTGACAAAATACAACATCCATTTCTATTAAAAACACTAGAAAGTATAGGAATAAATGGGGTTCTCCTTAGAATAATAGGTAGCAAATACTTAAAGCCATCTGCAAGTATTATAAGCAATGGGGATAAATTAGAAGCATTTCCAATAAGATCAGGAGTGAAACAAGGATGTCCACTACCACCCCTCTTATGCAATGTGGTACTAGAAATGTTAGCAGTAGCAATTAGAGAAGAAAAAGAAATCAAAGGAATCAAATTAAGCAAAGAAGAGACTAAGCTATCACTCTTTGCAGATGATATGATGATATACTTGGAAAATCTCAGAGAATCAAGTAAAAAACTTCTTGAAACAATAAATAAATTTAGCAGATTTGCAGGATATAAAATAAACCCACATAAATCCTCAGAATTCCTATGTATTTCCAACAAAGTCCAACAGCAAGAGATAGTAAGAGAAACCCCATGTAAAGTTACTGTAAAGTTAAAGCCATCTGCAAGTATTATAAGCAATGGGGATAAATTAGAAGCATTTCCAATAAGATCAGGAATGAAACAAGGATGTCCACTACCACCCCTCTTATGCAATGTGGTACTAGAAATGTTAGCAGTAGCAATTAGAGAAGAAAAGGAAATCAAAGGAATCAAATTAAGCAATTATTATAAATTATTTGGGAATAAAATTATAAAATATTTAGAGCATTTTGCCATATGCTTAAAGATATCTTTAATTTCTGTCTCTGTAAATTGCCTGTTCATATCCTTTGATATTATAAAATATTTCGGAATATACCTGCCAAAACAAACCCAGTACCTTTATGAACACAATTACAAAACACTTTTGACATAAATAAAATCAGATCTAACTAACCGGAAAAACATCAATTGCTCATGGCTGGGTTGAGCTAATATAATAAAAATAACAATTTTACCTAAATTAAATTACATATTTAGTGCCATATCAATCAATCTACCAAAAAATTACTATATAGAACTAGAAAAAATAGTGACAAAATTCATTTGGAAGAACAAAAGTTTCAGAATATCAAGGCAATTAATGAAAAGAAATGCTAGGGAAGGTGGCCTAGCCATACCAAATTTCAATCTATATTATAAAGCAGCAGTCATCAAAACTGCTTGGTACTGGCTAAGGAATAGAGTAGTTGATCAATGGAATAGATTGGGTAAAAAAGACTCAGTAGTCAATGATTATAGTAATATACTGTTTAATAAGCCCAAAGACTCCAGTTTCTTGGATAAGAACTCACTATTTAACAAAAACTACTGGGAAACTTGGAATACAATATGGCAGAAACTGGGCATAGATCATCATGTAATGCCATACACCAAAGTCAAGTCTAAATGGATGCATGATCTAGGTATAAAGGCTGATACTATAAATAATCTGGGGAAACAAGGAATAGTTTACTTGTCAGAATTATGGAGTAGGAAAGACTTTATGACCAAAGAAGAGTTGGAGAGCATTATAAAATGCAAAATGGATAACCTAGATTACATCAAATTTAAAAGTTTCTGTACAAACAAAGCCAATGTAACCAAGATTAAGAGGGAAGTGGGAAATTGGGAAAGAATATTGGCAACCAGTATCTCTGATAAAGGCCTCATTTCTAAAATATACAGGGAATTAAGTAGAATTTATAAGAATGCACATCATTCCCCAATTTATAAGTGGTCAAAGGATATGAACAGGCAATTTACAGAGACAGAAATTAAAGATATCTTTAAGCATATGGCAAAATGCTCTAAATCACTATTAATTTGAGAAATGCAAATCAAAACAACATTGAGGTACCACATCTCACCAGTCAGAGAGAGACAGAGAGAGAGAGAGAAATTGAGAGAGAGAGAGAGATTGAGAGAGAGAGAGAGAGAGAGAGAGAGAGAGAAAGAGATGATCAGACTTGTGTTTTAGGAAAATCACCTTAGTGGCTGAATTGAGAATGGATTAGAGAGGTGAGAGACTAGAGGCAGACTCACAGAAAACTGTTACAATAATCCAGGTTTAAGGCGATGAGGACTGGCACTACAGTGGTGGTAGTAGCAGAGGAGGGAAGGGGGCATTTTTAAGAAGTGTGGCAAAGGTAAAATTAAAAGACATTGGCAACAGCTTGGAAATCAGGTGGGGAAGAAACAGTGAAGAAAAAAGGATGACTCTTAGGTTGTGATCCCAAGAGACTGGAAGGGGGGGGGTGGTGGTGGCGGCGGTGTTATCCTTTATAGAAACAGGAAGATAGGAGTGGAATAGAATTTAAGAGGAAAGGTAAGGAGTTCTGTTTTAGACATGTTGAGTTTAAGATGTCTACTGGACATCCAGTATGAGATCTCGAAAAGGCAGTCTGAGATAAGGACTCAAGGTGAGTAGAGAGATTAGGGAAGGAAAGGCAGATTTGTGATTCATCAAAATAGAGACATGGTTATTCAAATCATGGCAGCTGATGAGATCACCACATGATGCAGTATAGAGGGTGAAGAAAAGCAAGCCTAGCACAGAACTCTCAGGATAATCTACAGTTAGAAGGCTTGATCTGGAGGATCCTGCAAAAGAGAAAGAGAAGTAGTGGTCAGGTAGGTTGAAGAAGAACTAGGAAAGAGAGTATCAGAGAATAGTGATCAACAGAGTTAAGGACTACAGAGAAGTCAAGCAGAATGAAGACTGGGAAAAGGCCATCAGCTTTGGCCATCATTAATAGCTTTGGAAAGAGATGTTTTGGTGAAATGATAAGATAAGAAGCCAGATTGCCAGGAGTTAAGAAAAGAGTGAGAGGAGAGAAAGTAGAGATACCTATTGTAGGGGACCTTTTTAACTAGTTTAACTATGAAGGGCAAAAGACATATAGGATGATAGTTAGCAGGGATGGAAGAGTCAAATTAAGAGGTTTTTTTTTTTTTTCAGAATTTGGCAGAAATGGGCATGTATATAGATAGTAGAAAATGTGACTTGCCCAGAGGTGTCTGAGGCAGGATTTCAACTCATGTCTTTCTGACTGCACCTTTCTTTTCCCTAGGACACATATTGGCATGTCTCTTTCAGCTGAAATCATTTTCACCTGAGGGAAAAGAAAAGGAACTTCACAGAAATGAAAGAAACTAAATTGAATCTTGGAGAAAGGGAAAGATTTCAAATGGGAGGAGAGATTTAGGCTTAGAGAAGATTGTGAGCAAAGGAACAGAAGGGAAGAGAATAAGCATTTAAATAGTGCCTATTATGTGCCAGGCACTAATTACTGTACAAATATTATCATAGTTAATCCTCACAACAACCGTGTGAGGAATATTTTATTATTATTATACCCATTTTACTCTTGAGGAAACTAAGACAGACAGAGGTTAAGTGACTTACCCAGGATTACACAGCTAGTAATTTTTTAAGCCTGGTATAACTCTGGTCTTCCTGATAAAACCCCAGTGTTTTATCCACTGCATCACCCAGCTGACTTGATGAAGAAACCAAGGTTGTTATTGTATTGTAATACTTGTATATCCATATATATAGATATTTATACACACACATATATAAACACATGTATGGCATGTATGTATGTATATATATAAACACACACACATCTATAACTATATATGTATATCTTTATGTGACTTCTTCCCTTCTTTATTTTTTTTTCCTTGCCCTCTCTAGGTCCTCCATCATATTTTCCTAATTCTGTCATGTGCTTTATATATTTTCCCTTACATTGTTTCCCTTGCCTAGGACTCAGGTCAACCGTATTTATGTGCTCCTAGAGAATCACCATGTCACTGCTAATGGCCTTCACGGTAAAAGAAGTGACTGGATTAGAGATCTAAATTTGACTCTATCCTGAAGAAAAATGATACTAAACATATCCTATTTCCTCAGGTTCTAACTTTATGAGGAAACATTATTGGTAGAAAGAATGAAAGGCTCATTACTAATGTAAATTTTATTTTTGATGAGGAGGGAGGCAAGGATAAATTAAAGCAGGAATCTATTGTGTAGGATATAATGGATCTGACCCTTTCAAATCACACAAAAACGAAAGCAGGGAAAAGTCTTTGGAAGACCATTGGATTTAATCACCTCTCCTACCTGGATTTAAGGTTGAATTAAACTCCCCCAAAAAGATTCTTGATAATTGAAAAGAAAATCAAGAAATAAAATAGAACAACTAGATTGTGCCAGTAGTGATAGCAAAGTAGGTCTCTACCTATATAAATATCTTTCAGATGAAGAATTTTCCATCAATACAGATCTTAGGTACACTTAAATCCTATAGAGTTTCTTAAGGCACATAAAATTGAAGTTGGTCTTCAGACAGACACAGCTAGGAAGTATGAGAGGCAGGATTTCCATCCAAGTTTTCTTGTCCCCACAATCAACATTATTACTCACATTACACTATTTTAAAACTCTCTGAGACCAAAGCTTAAGTTCCCAATTTTTACATATCCTCATTGTTAGTTTCCACAGCATTGCCTTTCCTTTGTGTTCCCCAAAACTCTCCCCCCATTCCCCTTATCCAACCACTGATAAAGCCTGGAGTAGGAGAAGATGCCAGTGATTCATTTAAAAAGCTTGAAACTGACATATACAACAGGTTAAACACCCTTAAATTGTCCCTTTTGTGATTCCCTCTTTCTTCCTTCTCCTTTGGAATTGATATTGAAGGGACATGAGAGGAATAAAAAATCAAGGAAAATATCAGAATCAAATAATTAATAATCTCCAAACTCTTATAACTGAAGTAAAAGTCCTTGATAATGCCTTCAAATAGTTAAATATTCAGGTAGCTATTTAAAAATAAATTATTTTGAATGTTATAACAAAAATGCAGCAATTAAAATTCTCCGGGTAGCTTAAAAAAAGAAATGAGGATGCGTTTACTAAAATTTTGCATTCTTAAGAATACAAACATATATTAAGTCACATACATCATGTTCGCTTGAGAGATAATGATATGATTTTTTCTGAAGACTTAGATTTACTCTTTATAACTAGCTATTCATTATACTATATATATATATATATATATATATATATATATATGACAAAGCTGTGGATACTAATAGAATTCAGACATGCAAAGCAATCAGACTGATTATAAATTCTACAAAATTGATAAAGTTAATGCTAACTTAATATTTAATGTATATTTATTATAACTAGCCTATGCAAGTCAAATAGAAAGATAAAATTAGTGATAGAGATAATCTGGTCCAAATCTTTTATTTTTTCATACTAGTAGGTCCCTCCTTTTCTTTCCTCTCCAATTCTCATTTCCTCTGTATTTGTTTTGTATATCTTCTGAATTTATTGGCTGTATGACATTGGGTAAGTCACTTAATCTCTGAGTAGCCAAGTAAACTCTCTAAGACTGTTAATAGACAGGAAGTGACAATCTGTTTTAGTAGAGGGTGTTCTTTATTCCATGTCCTTACACTGATCATATGAGAGTTCTGGGCCAAAATTTTGTATATCCTTATTTATGTGCATAGTGCTAAACTGTACTTGAGACTGGGATAGTTTAATTTTTGTTTTTGTATCCCCAGTGATAATTAAAATACTTTCACTCTATAATTTTGTATTAATTGATTAAGTAGGAGGTTTAGAGGTAAGATAGCAGAGAGAAGACAGGTAGTTGCCTGAGCTCTACCCAGTTTTCCTCAGAAACAACCTTAAATCAAGCCTCTAAATGGATTCTAGAGTGATAGAACCCACAGAAAGATGGAGTGAAAAAATTTCCCAGCTTAAGATAACTTAGAAGTACTTCTGGAATGGTCTGTCTTACTAGAATAAAAGGGGAGCACAGCCCAGCACATATGATGTTCAGGCAAGCCAGCAGAGAACTCTTAGTTCCAGCACAGATCAGCAATCAATGTCCCTCAGTCCTGGCTCAGCAGGCCAGCTCTGAGGTGTCCAGCTCCATTGCAGAAGTCAAATTGGTACCCTGGGACCCCAGAAAAACAAGATTGACTAGGCCAGGCCACCCCCAGCACAATGGGGCAAGCTACAAGCACTTGAGATCCTAGCATGGAAAGTCAGTGACCAGGCTCCTGGTCCCAAGAATAAGAAGCTTGGGATATTGCCCCCTGTGCCCTAGGAGCAGAGCTTAACTTTAGAAGTCACTAAATAGATTGAAAAATGAGCAAGAGATTTGGAATGGGGGTTGGCAGAGTCAAGATGGCAGAGTAAAAGCAGGAACTACATTGAGTTCTTCCCCCAATCACCTCCAAATGCCTGTAAAAATTACTCTAAACAAATTTTAGAGGTATAGAACCCACAGAATGACAGAGTGAAACATATCTCCAGCTGTAGATAGCCTGGCAGGCTGACAGAAAGGGTCTACCACACCAGGCTGAGAGCAGAATGCAGTCCTATATTATCTGAGCCAGCACAGACCAGACAAAAGCAAGCAGGGACTTAATCACTTGCAATTATGGTGGTTTCCAGACTTCTCAGACTACAAACACCAAAGACAGAGTAAAAAGTCTGTGAGGAAACTCTGTTGGACCTGGGTAAAAGAAGAACACTGCCTGGCCCCAGCCCCAACGCAGTGGATATGATGGCAGTGTGACCAGCAGCAGCAGGCACAGTGGCTACTTCTGGAGTTCCAGGCCCACAGATAGTGGGAGGATCAAGTAGATAATGGAGGACAATTGCAGGGATCTCTTTGCTGGTGTGTAACAATACTGGGATTTGAAGATCTTCCATGCCCCTTGAGCTTGCTGACGTAGAAGAAAGGAGTGGAGCAAGAGAACGCCGGAACCAAGCTAGTCTCCGTGCGGTGCGGACTGGAAGCGGCGACAGACGCAGTGGCTGCGGCTGCGAACTCTTTTTGCTTTGAGCGGGCCAGAATCTCTGCTAAGGACTCCTGTTGAGGACTGCCTGGGGCAGGAACTGCCAGGGGCCGGAGGTGCTGGGACCAAGCTGCCTGGACGCTGAGCAGTTGCGTGAGTGAGGAGAGGAGGATCTTTGCCTGAGGTAGCCTGTCCTGTTTGAAGGCTTGAGGATGTGGGTATTTACTACTTTGACGACATGTGCCAACTTCATCACTACTGGGTTGGCTTTGACTTTCTGGTTTTGGGACTCAGTCTTCTGGTATTTAAATGAATGCACTGTCTATATTTCTTATGTAGAGAGCCTGTTCCATTTTGTGATTAATAACTATATCAGCATATTTATAGTTACTG
>CM053588.1:182039826-182075437 GCA_028646515.1 Pseudochirops corinnae | reverse complement strand
TGGTATGTAAATAGTTCAAATTTGATAAGTTCCTTATGATTTCTTTTCCATGTTTACCTTCTCATGCTACTTGTATTTGAGTGTTAAACTCTCTTTTCAGTTCTGGTTTTTTCAGCAAGAATGTTTGAAAGTCCTCCACCTCACTGAATGACCATATTTTCCCCTGGAACATTATACTCAATTTTGCTGGGTAGGTGATTCTTGCTTTTAATTCTAGCTCCCTTGATCTCCAGAATATACTATTCCAAGCCCTTTGATCCCTTAATGTAGAAGCTGCTAGATCCTGGGTTATCCTAATTGTGTTTCCACAGTATTCAAGTTGTTTTTTCTTGGCAGCTTTTAATATTTTCTCCTTCATCTGGGGACTTCAGAACCTGGCAATAATATTCCTAGGAGTTTTCTTTCGGGGATCTTCTTCAAGAGGTGATTGGTGAATTATTTCAAGTTCTATCTTGCCTTCTGGTTCTAAAATATCAGGGCAATTTTCCTTGAGAATTTCTTGAAGGATGCTTTCTAAGTTCTTTTTTTGATCATGGCTTTCAGGTACTCCAATAATTTTTAAATTGTCTCTTCTGGATCTGTTTTCCAGGTCAGTGGCCTTTTCAAGGAGATATTTCACATTGCCTTCTATTTTTTCATTTGTTTGGATCTGTTTAATAGTATTTTGATTTTTCATAAAGTCATTTGCTTCCATATGCTCCTCTCTAATTTTGAAGGAATTATGCTCTTCAGAAAGGTTTTGAGATTCTTTTTCCATCTGGCAAATTCAACTTTTTAAAGCATTCTTCACCTCATTGGCTTTTTGGGCCTCTTTTGCCATTTCAATTAATCTATTTTTTAAGATGTTATTTACTTCAGTCAGGTTATGGACTCTCTTTTCATGATTTTCTTGCATCATTCCTATTTCTCTTCCCAATTTTTCCTCTACTTCTCTCATTTGGTTTTCAAAATCCTTCTTAAGCTGATCTATAGACATAGTCAGTCTTCTTGTTTCTTGGAAGCTTTTGGTGCAGGAGTTCTGACTGTGTTGTCTTCCTCTGGTTCCATGCTTTGATCCTTCTTGTCCCCAAAGAAGGAATCTACAGTTTGGTTGCTGTTCTTACTTTGCTTCCTTTGCCTGCTCATGGTTGGCCAGTCACAGATTTTTTAGCTCTATGGAACTCTGCTTCCAGAGGCGAAAGCTCTGTCCCAAATTGGTGGGGTTTTCCCAGATTCTGGAGCTATTAGGGGGCTGTTGTTTTTTTTGCAGCCCCCACCACTTTTGGATCACTGAAACACATCCCAGGATCACTGCCTAAGAGCATGATCTGGATCCAGGCTGCTCAATACAAGTGCACTTGGCCTCTGAATGATCACTTGGCCCCCCTGCAGTCTGCAGGCCAGGAGCTCTGAAGCAGCTATGTGGAGGCGGCTGTAGGGCCTCCACTTCTGCTGCTTCCTTGTCCTGTAGGCAGTTTGGACCCACTTTTCTCCTCCAGTTTTATCTGAGATTCACTGACCTTTCACTTAGTCCTTTTTTTCTTATAGCTTGGTAATTCCCCAGGACCTCTCTGGGGTCCCAGGCTGGCTGCCCTCAGCTTCCAGAGCTCTGGTGATCTGCCGTCAGCAGATCTGCCGAGCTGCCCTCAGCAAGAGGTGTACTTGTGTGAGTTTTAGAGCCTTAAAATTTGTTTAGAGTCATATTTTATGAGTATTTGAGGTATCCATGTGGGACCTGCGACACGCTGTTAGTCATATGCCGCCATCTTGGCTTGAAAAGGAACTTCTTAAGAAAGTAAGCTCTCATCAGCGATTTGGTTACAAAAAAACGTATTTCAGAACATGCCCTGGGATCAGTCAAAATTCGTTTTCATCCCTTATGCATTTTCCATCTTCATCTTCAATTTAGCATGAGAACTGATGGTCAAATGATTAACCTGAAATCGTGGAAAACTATAGTATCAAAGAGAAATTCAGTTACAGTCTTAAAATGTTAGCTCTAGAAGAGAGCTTGATCCAATCTGTCTTTTATCTTTTATCTTTTTTTTCCTTCATAAGAGGAAACAGATGCAGAGACAGAGGCAACTTGACTGAATTCATACAGTTCATAATTTTAACAAAACCAGCACTAGAATTTGGCATTTACCATAATCTTGCTGAGGCAGAAACGTGGAAACTGACAATTTAGTAAACTTTTCAAGAATAAGGGTTGTGAAAAATAGATTAGAAAATTTAATTTAATGAAATTAGTTATTGACCCAGAGCATTCTGGGTCACTAATTAGCTATATTATCTAGACAGTCTAAACATTTTTTTTTTCTCCTCTGTAAAATGGGTATAAAGGATGATTCTTATTTCAAAGATCAATGATGGTAATGTTGTAATGTTAATGGAATCTGAAGATCTTCCATGCCCCTTTGTATTGGCACTTAGTAAACAGGCACTTAATACCTTACTTCAAGTTAACACCTTGTTTAAGCTATTTAACTAACACAGAATTAGTTAACACCTTGGGAGTAGTTAACACCTTAACAGGAAGGGGGAGAAGAGGGAGGAGCTATACTGTATATAAGGAAGAGAACCAGCAGGAAAGTCAGATTTTCTCTCACTGACTGCACCTTTTTGCTGAGATCATCCTTCTGCAACTTTTACTGAGAACTTCCCAGAACCAGGGGAGGAGCTATTGTGAGTGAGAGAGGGATCCCTGCTTCAGGGAGCCTGTTCTATAGTGAAGGATTGGGAATGTGGGTGTTCACTGCATTAACCATGTGTATCAACTTTATGACTACTGTAATGACTCTGGCTTTCTGGTTCTGGGACTCAGTTTTCTGGTATTTGCATAAAGGCTTTGGTTCTGTCCTGCCTGCGGAGAGTTTGCTACATTTTATGATTCACAACTATACAAGCATATTCATCAGCACCGTGGGTGTTGGGAATATTACATTATTGTTATGGATATACATAAAAATCATTTACGTTATACAAATGGAAGATATCATTTAAGTTTTTTAAACCAAGTTTACTAAGAATATACAGACATTAAAAGAGTTGCTTTTATGTAGGGAGCAACGTCTCCAGAAACTTTGATGATGCCAGGAGGCAGATAAGAACATTAGTCCAGGCTTAGTGTTGTAGAGGAAGGGAAAGTATAAAATTTTCTTTAGTAACATTTTTCATTTATGTTATCTATCTACCTTGTGAACCTGATCACAAAGCTTACATTTCTTTTTTCCCTTCTATAAGAGAAAAGCTGAGGAGAAAAACCTGATTTTGCTATATTTTGTCCTTCCTATTTTCCATTCAGTTCTAACTCTTCTTAATCCAGTCTTATTCAAGCTAACCCTTAGTATGATGCCTGAGTTTTTTGTATATGTACTTGATGAAGCAAACTAATGCATTGCTTAGGGGTTAAGAAGATTATCACTAGCATTACTTCCAAATTGAAGATTTTCTGATTATAAGTTGGTGTTGTTTTGTTCTACAAGAACTATGTAAACAAAACAATAAAAATACTTATTTTTTTATAAAAATAAAATCAGATTTAAATGACTGGGGAAATTTTAATTAGTCATGGGTAGGTAGGCCAATATAATAAAATTGAGAATTTTACCTAAACTAATTTACATATTCAACACCACCACAATTAAATTAGCAAAATGCTGTTTTCTTGGATTAGAAAAAAAAATAACAAACTTCATTTGGAAGAGCAAAATGTCAAGAATATCAAAATGAAAATTAAAAAATATATGTTTGATATTAGATATTGGCTCAGAAATAGAAAGGTAGGTCAATGGAACAGAGTAGGCATACTATTTGCAACAGCAAATAAATATAATAACCATGCATTTGACAAGTGAAAAGATTTAAAATTTTGGGATAAGAATTCATAATTTGTTAAAAAACAAATTATTGGGTAAATTGGAAAATAGTATGGCAGAAATTGAGCATAGAACAGCATCTTACACCATTCGCCAAGATAAGATCAAAATGAATATATGACCTAGACATAAAAAGAGATTTTACAAGAAAATTAGAAGAATATGGAACATATTACTTACCAAACTTATGGACAAGCAAATAATGAATAAACAAGAGAGAAGGAGTAGTGTTAAAATGGATAATTTATTTTTTTTCTTTTTTAAAGTTATGTTTATTTTTGGTTTACATCATTCATTTCCATGAGATTTTGTTACAAATATTCTCCACATCTATGCCCTACCTATCACTGCAAAACAGCAATCCCACTGAAGAACCCCTCCCCCAATCTGCTCTCCCCTATACCCTCTCCCATAACCCCTCTGACTTTCTGGTAGGGCAAGATGGATCTCTCTACCCCTATGTATCTTATTTCCCAGTTGCATGTAAATAATAATAATGATAATAATAATAATAATATATACATATTTATTTTTAACATTTGATTTTAGAACTTTAAATTCTAGATTATTTTCCTTTCTCCTTTGTCACCCACCCCCACTGGAAAGAAAAGCAATTTAATGCAGGCTGCACATATGTAGTTATGCAGAACGTCTCTACAATGAACATATGTGTAAGACTGATTATATTTCCCTCCTTCTTATTTCACCCCCCCCCACTTGTTCTGTTCTCTACTTTGTCCCTGCCCTGGTTAAAGAAGTGTGTGCTTCTAACAACACCCCCCCCCCCCAACCTGCCATCCCCACCATCCTCTTCCCTGTCATTCCCTTCCTCCCTACTCTCCTGTAGGCCAAGACACCAAATTTAGAGTGTGTCATTCCTTCCCTAAGCCAAATTCAATGAGAGTAAAGTTAACCCATTCCCTTTTGCCTTCCTGTTCTTCCCCTCCATTGTAACAGTTATCCCTGGCCTCTTCTATATGAGACGATTAACCCAATTCTGTCTCTCCCTGTTTCCTCTCATACTATTCCTCTCCTACCTCTCAATTTCACCTTTTGAAATATTAACCCATAATATTCAATTGATCCTGTACCCCCTGTCTATGTACACACACACACACACACACACACACACACACACATATATATATATATATATATACACAATCACATATGTATTCTTACACATATATACCCTCCTACATAGACATATATGAATGTGTACATACATATACATATATATATGTATATATATACATTTATATTCTTCAACTATCCTCATACTGAAAAAAGTTTCATGAGTTAAAATTGTCATTTTTCTATGTTGGCATGTAAATAGTTCAACTTTGATAAGTTTGTTATGACTTCTGTTCCATGTTTACCTTCTCATGCTTCCTGTATTTGAATGTCAAAATTTCTTTTCATTTCTGGTTTTTTCAGCAAGAATGTTTGAAAGTCCTCCACCTCATTGAATGACCATATTTTCCCCTGAAACATTATACTCAGTTGTGCTGGGTAGGTGATGCTTGGTTTTAATCTTAACTCCCTTGATCTCTGGAATATCTTATTCCAGGCTCTTTGATTCCTTAATGTACAAGTTGCTGGATTCTGTGTTATCCTAATTGTGTTGCTACAGTATTCAAATTATTTCTTCTTGGCGGCTTGTAATATTTTGTCCTTGATCTGGGAACTCCGGAACCTGGCTATAACATTCCTAGGAGGTTTTTTTTAGGGGGGGGGGGATATTTTTGAAGAGGTGATTGGTGAATTCTTTCAAGTTCTATTTTTCCCTCTGCTTCTAAAATATCAGGGAAATTTTCCTTGAGAATTTCTTCAAGGATAATATCTAGGTCCTTTTTTTTTTTTTTATCATGGCTTTGAGGTAGTCCAAAAATTTTTAAATTGTCTCTGCTGGATCTATTTTCTAGGTCAGTGGTATTTTCAAGGAGATATTTCACATTGCCTTCTATTTTTTCATTTGTTTGGATCTGTTTAATAGTATCTTGATTTCTCATAAAGTCATTTGGTTCCATTTGCTCCACTCTAATTCAGAAGGAATTATTCTCTTCAAAAAGCTTTTGAGATGCTTTTTCCATCTGGTAAACTTGACTTTTTAAGGCATTCTTCTCCTCATTGGCTTTTTGGGCCTCTTTTGTCATTCGAATTAATCGATTTTTAAGGTGTTATTTTCTTCAGTCAGGTTGTTGACATCATGATTTTCTTGCATCATTCTCATTTCTCTTTCCATTGTTTCCTCTACTTCTCTTATTTGGTTTTCAAAATCCTTAAGCTCCTGTATGGCCTGTAACCAGTTCACATTTTTCTTGGAAGCTTTTTGTGCAGGAGTTCTTCCCTGTTTTCCTCCCATTACATGCTTTGATCTTTTTTGTCCCCACAAAAGGAATCTAAAGTTGGTTTGCTTTTCTTACTTTGCTTCCTTTGCCTGCTCATGTTGCCAGTCAATTACTTGACTTTTTAGCTATGTGGAACACTGCTTCTAGAAGGGAGAGCTTTATCCAAAATTGCTGGGGTCTTCACAAATGCCAGAGCTATCAGGAGGCCGCTGCAGCCTTCACCAGCTTTGACTCACTGAAAATGTACCTCAGGACCACCACCCAAGACCACAATCCCAATCCAGGCAGCTTAAGTCAAGAGCACTTAGCCTCTGAATGATCGCTTGGCCCCCATGCAATCTGCAAGCTGGGAGCTTCTGAAGCAGCCATGTGGTGGCTGCAGGGCTGCCACTTCTGCTGCTTTCTTGCCCTGGAGGCAAACGGCCAGATCCCCCTTTCTCTCCCAGATTTAGCTGAGTTTCACTAACCTTTCACTTAGTCTTTGTTTCTTATGGGTTGATAATTCTGGAAATTGCCACAGCTGCCAGTGATCTGCTCTCCTGAAAGCTCCAGAAATGGCTTGTGCTGTCCACCCCAGGGACAAGCCACTGTTTCAAGACATTCTGGTTTTTGGCTCTTAGCACAGTGTGATAAGCCCTTCCTGTCCCTCCTGCTGGGCTGCCTTCAGTGGGAGCTTTGTTTCTCTGTACTTTTGTGAATTCTGGAGCTGTAAAAATTGTTTAGAGTCATATTTTATAAATATTTGAGGTAGTTATGGGGGGAACTGCAGAGTTTTCATGTTTCTACACTGCTATCATGGCCCCTTCCCCCAAAAAGTTCAATTAAATTAATTTTAAAAAGTTTTTCTACAACTAAAACAAATTCCACCATGATTTGGAGGACCACAGAAAATTGGGAAAGATTTTATAGACAGTTTCTCCGATAAAGATCTCATATATCAAATATATAAAGAACTTTGTCAAATCTGTAAGAATATGAGTCATTCTCCAATTGATAAATGGTCAAAGGGTATAAACAATGAAGAAATCAAAACAATTTATAGTCATATGAAAAAAAATGTTCTAAATCATTATATATTAGAGAAATGCAAATTAAAACAACCTTAAAATATCATTTTATACCTACAAGATATGCTAAAATGATTGAAGGGGAAAGTGACAAATGTTGGAGGGGATGTGGAAAAATTAGGACACTGATTGTTGGTGGAATTGTGAACTGATTTGATCATTTTTGGAGATCAATCTGGAATTATTTCCAAAAAGTTATTAAACTGTATGTGCCCTTTGACTCAGCAATACCACTACTAGGTCTATTTACAAAGATGATTAAGGAAAAAGGAAAGGAACCTAGGAATTGCCCATTTTATTACATAAATTGAAAGTTAAATGAATAAATGTGGGGCGAAAAGTTAATGTTGTTCATTTGTATGTGACTCTTCATGACTCCATTTGGGGTTGTCTTGGCAGACCTACTAGAGTGCCTTGAGATTTCCTTCTGCAGTACATTTTACAGATGAGCAACTGAGGCATATAGGGCTAAGTGTTTTGTCCAGGGTCACTCAGCTATTAAGTATCTAAGGCTGTTTTTGAACTCAGGAAGATGAATCCTCCTGACTCCAGACTGACACTCTATGCACTGTACCACCTCACTGCCTGATTCTAAGTTAACTGATTATTTATTTTATGTGGTACTTTCCAAAACTACTTTCATTTTGATAGGGTACTTGACCTTCAATGGCCTTTAAGTCTCTGATAAATTAAGTTTGTAAGAATGATAGGTATCTGGGATGTGTATCTCTTTCTGTGTAAAATAATTGCTCTTTCCTTGGCACTCCTCAAATCATAAAACATATACACAGGAGTGTCTTTGATCCAGCTTTTACCTCTCAAGAATTGAATCTTAAAATTTTCTTTGTGAGTATTTGCATCTCATACATTGCAAAAAGCTATAAACCAGGGATTGGTTTGTTATTTTATTGAAAATCTAGACTTAGGGAAGTGGTAGAGTAAATGATAATATTTCAAATTAAATTTCAAGGTGTGTCATGTGCATACCTCCCTCCACTCAAGAGCTGGTTGTTAAATATTTACCAATACATCCCTGAATACACAGATATACCTTCTCTTGTTGTTGAAATTGATGATCCTATTTGTAGGATTAAATTAAATGCATATGTGTGTATGTATATATAAGTATATACATATATAGAATATTTATATGTAAATATACATGTCTGTACATATATATATATATATATATATATGTAGAGAGAGAGAGAGAGAGAGAGAGAGAGAGAGAGAGAGAGCTAAATAAATATATACGTGTGTGTGTGTGTTTGTGTATATGTGTGTATTCCCTCCAACTACCCTAATACTGAAAAGGCTTTTTGATATAAGAGCTTTGACTTTGTCGTCTTTTTCTGGTTGTATATTTTGATCTTCTTCGTCAGCAAAGAAAGATTCTATAGTCAGAGATTTTTGGGCTATTTGTTAATTTTCTCAGCCAAATACTTGACTTTCTAACTTTTGTTATGGTCGAACTCTGTTTTCACTGTGTAGGGTGTTCCATTCCAAATTTCAGGTGGTTGTTTCCAGAGATACTTCCTGGGACCTGTAAATTTTCAGTTCTTTCAAGGTGCTATAATCAAAAGAGAGCTGTCTGTACCTTTCCTGGTCTGTGCTCTGTTCTATGAATGACCACAAATACTCTTCTATCTGGGAACTGTGATGAGGGTTCTCTCTCCACTGAAGTCATCTCAGCACTCCTTCCTGGCCCAGGACCACCTCTTAGGACTGAGACCCAGATCCATGCTGGGTAAAGTAAGGGAATTCTGCCTCAGCTCCACCAAAGAGATCCCTGTAATCCCTCTCTGACCAGCTGCCAGATCCTCTTACTATTTGTGGACTGGGAGATCCCTTAAGAAGCCAGTGCTGGTACTGCTGCCATCACCGCCACCTCTGCTGCTCCAGGACTGTGACCAGACCACGTTCTTCTCTCATCCAGGTCCAACACAGTTTTATCACTGAACTTCTATGCTGTTTTTGGTGTTTGTGGGCCAAAAAGTCTGGAAACCATGCCAGCTGAGAGTTATTCAGTCCCCTGAGGCCTGCTCCAGCCCTGTCTATGCTGGCACGGCCCATGCTGAACTGCACTCGATTCCTAATCTCATTTAACAAACCCTTCCTATTGACCTTTTCAGCTGTCTTGGGCTAGAGATTTGTTTCACTCCATCATTTTTTGGGTTCTGTCACTGTAGATCTTGTTTAGAGTCATTTTTACAAGTATTTGGAGAGATTTGGAGGAGAGCTCAAAAGAGTCCCTGCTTTTACCCTGCCATTTTGGTTCCTCCCCTACTATATTGTTTTGAGCTCCAAGTGGCCTTATAAGAAATTCTGGGACTCCAAACCTCACTAAGGCTGTGTAAAAACATGCTCACTCTAAGTAATAATTTAATACTCTTCCCCTTCAATTCTAGAGTCATAATTTGAGATTGTTTTACTTTTGTATTTATTATCCCAGTATTTACCAGTTATCCCACATCGTGATTACTCAATACATACCTTTTTATCCATTCATTCTGTAAGGTTTCTATTACCTCTGTAGATTACGTGTATGTCCACATGACTATGTAAATGCACCTCACAAAGAGACATGAATAAATATTGTTAGGATCTCCTACACTCCTCTCTGATGAAGACTTTGATTCTTGCATAGAGAGGAGTAGAAGATTAGAACCACAAGACTGTTTGGCCCCTCTTCTCTCCTCAGAGAGCTGGTATCAGATTAAAATGCTATCATTCTGCTCCCCTAAATATGGCAAAGTTATTCATTCAGTTATTCATTTTTTTCTCTATGTATTTATTTATTTTCAGTTCAAGCTTCTTTTCAGTGATTAACTTAGAATCATTTAAAGTAATATTTTCAATAGAGTTTTGTTTTTATTTTAGTTATAAGTACACGTTCTTGAATTTCTAATTTCTGTGACATTTAATTTAATTGAAGTCACATGTCAGACTCCATACAAAGATATGCAATTAAAATAATCAATGTCTGTCTTACACTATATATTTTTTTCATCTTCAAATTCCAAAGATATATTTCCATGACAACCTGTGCTTTGAACTTTAAATAAAATCATTTTATTAAAACTAAAAAATATTATTAATCTGATTTGGAGAGGTTAACTCAGTCGATCATGCTATGGTGCCACATACACCAAGATTATGGATTTGATCTCTATAGGGACAAGTTAGATTTACACAAACATTTATACAAACAAGTTAGATTTACACAAAGGTTTTTCATAGTATTGAACTCATTTCTACCATAAGCTAAATGTCTCTCAAAAAAAAGATGTCTCTTTGTTCCTAAGAAATGTTAGATGAGACAGAGTGAACCCAGTGATACTCGTTGCTATTACAAGATAAATGAAATCTCTAGGGCCACAAATTAATGTTGTACAAATACAGTGATGTGCAAGTTACTTGAGACCAGCAGTCAATTTGACATGATTTTATTTTATAATAATAATATAATATTTTATAGTGCTTTAAGGTTTACAAAGTGCTTCCCATGTGTTATCTTGTTCAATCTTCTCAACAACCTTGTGAGATAGGTACTATTATTTTCCTCAATTTACAGATGAAAAATCTGAGGTTAAATGACTTGTCCTGGATAACAACTAGGAAGTATCCAAGTCCAAAGCTCTATACACTTAACCGTCTTATTAATTACATATGTGTGCTTCTATTGACATTTGAAGGGTTCAGAAATTCTGACCTTGATCAGTTTTAATCAGATTGTCCTGTTATCAATCTGTCAAACATGTTGTTTTATTTTTTCTTTTTTTTCTCTCATCTTAAGTTCTATGCCAGTTAGGTACGGGGCAAGGCTCGTGTTTTATTGCTCCTTTGTTCATTTAGTTTTATAGCTCATTCTTAAATTTGTAAGAATGAATACTAATCTAAAGAAACACATAATTCTTAGAAGATAGATTTCAGTAATTGTTAGAACTATTGTGGGTGTTGCTGGTGTGCAGAAATCACACATTTTGAGGATCATTCAGTGAATACAATGAAACTATCACTTGTACCAAACTATAAAGAAGAGTGAGAAGGGAGGCAAACAAACAAACAAACAAAAAAACCCAACCAAAAATGTCAAGAAGTGACATTCTCTGAATCAGCTTAAGAAACCTTCAGAAAATAAGTAAAGACCATCACAGTAACATGGGAGCAAGAGGGGCTTTTATTGCTTCTATATGCATGGTGCCTACCACATAGTAAGTGAAGGATAAATGGTTGTTCCTTACCTTTTGCCTACAGTGTAGAATGGGTTCTTTGAGTCTGGATGATCAGGAAGAGTGTCATTAAAATTAAAACAACAAAACAGGCATTAATTATTGTTATGAAGAAAAAAAAACAAAACCTCTTATCATAGAAAAGACAAAGACCAGAGTACTAAAGATGGAAAAAGGGTACTTTTCAGTGATGAAATCCACTTTTTCATTCCACGCTAGGCCAACCATTGTAAGAAGAAATCTGGGTGAATCTGTACAATCTGAGTATCTTTAACAAATCATAAATAAATTTGCAAGTTCTTTTACTTGCAGTGAGCCTGAAAGCAACTGAGAAATTCTGATCAATATATTAATATACTAAGAACCAAAGCTATTTGGGAATTTATAAAAATTCCAAGATAGAGTCAAAATACTGAAATAGCAATATTTGGTAACTTATTTAATAAGTTAACAGTAGTAACACCAATGTTATAAATCTGGATGAGTTGATA
Organism: Pseudochirops corinnae; assembly: GCA_028646515.1. NCBI lineage: Eukaryota > Metazoa > Chordata > Mammalia > Diprotodontia > Pseudocheiridae > Pseudochirops > Pseudochirops corinnae. The sequence continues at coordinate 182,063,439 of CM053588.1, read as the reverse complement.
ATGTAAAACATAGTGAATAAAGTTTGGGACATTTTATATGACATACATATAGCTATATAGCAATAAATATAGGTACAGATATATCTTCTCTGTAGATCTCTTTCTCCCCATGTATATACAAATACATGTTTATACGTGTGTGTGTATGTATGGTATATACATACATATACATTTAAACACATAGGTTTTTTGTGACAATACTCTCTTGCCCCTTCTTCTCTGACTTCTTCACTAATTCATCTTCCATATCACACCTTCTAACTGTGTGTTCCCCAAGGCTCTTTCATAGGCCCTCTTCTGTTCTCTCTCTACATTGATTCACTTAGTGAATTCATCATCTCCCATTGGTTCAATTATCATCTCCATGCAAATGATTCCTAAATCACTGTATCCATTATCTATTCATACTACACCTTAGTTTCTCTTCTGAGATCCAATTGAATATCTTCCATAAGATCTTTGCGGAACACTCACAGTTCATGGGTGTGATATGAAAAACAAATTAGTAAAGGGGATTGAAAAAGAGAAGTCATAGAGGTAGAAGGAGAATCAATAAAGTAACACACACATACACACAACAACAACAAAAAAGGGAAAATAGTATCCACCAGTAGAGAGAAAACAGTCAAGAGCCAAATGCTGAAAAGAAGTCAAGAAGCAAAATGATTAAGAAAAGGTCATGAGATGTGGCATTTAAAAGACCGTTGGAAACATTTTATTTATTTATTTATTTTAATTAATTTATTAATTAATTTTTAGTTTACAACATTCAATTCAATAAGCTTTTGAGTTCCAAATTTTCTCCACCTCCCTCCATTACCCACTTCCCAAGATGACATGCAATCTGATATAGGCTCTACATATACATTCACATTAAATATATTTTTACATTAGTCACATTGCAAAGAAGAATTAGAACAAATAGAAAGAAGAAACAAAGCAAAACAAACAGAGAGAGAGAGAGAGAAAGAAAGAGAGAAAGAGAGAGAGAGAGAGAGAGAGAGAGAGAGTACACAGTCTGCTTCGAACTGCATTCAAACTTCATAATTCTTTCCTTGGATATAGATAGCATTTTCAATCATGGGCCTTTTGGAGTTATCTTAGAACCTTACATTGCTGAGAAGAACCAAGTCTATTAATGTGAGTCATCACACCCTGTGGCTGTAATTGAGTACAATGTTCTCCTGATTCTGTTCTCTCATAGCATCAGTTCATGTATGTCTTTCCAGATTTTTCTGAAGTCTGCCTGTTCCTCATTTCTCATGGCACAATAATACTCCATTACATCCATATACCACAGCTTTAGTCATTCCCCAAATGATGGTTATTCCCTCAATTCCCAATTCTTTGCCACCCCAAAAAGAGCTGCTATAAATATTTTTGTACATGTGGGTCTTTTTTCCATTTGTATCTCTTTGGGATATAGCCCTAGAAGTAGTATTGCTGGGTCAAATTGTATGCATATTTTTATAGCCCTTTGGGCACAGTTCCAAATTGCTCTCCACAATGGTTGAATCAGTTCACAACTCCACCAGCAATGTGTTAGTGTTCAAATTTTCCCACATTTTCTCCAGCATTTATAATTTTCCTGTTTTCTAGTGTTAACCAATCTGACAGGTACCTAAGAGCTGTTTTGATTCACATTTCTCTAATCAATAGTGATTTAAATCATTTTTTCATATGACTATAGATATCTTTGATTTCTTCCTTTGAAAACTGTATTTTTTTTTTTTTACCCTTTTACCATTTATCAATTGGGGAATTATTTGTATTATTGAAAATTTGACTCAGTTCTCTATATGTTTTGGAAATGAAGCCTTTATCAGAGACACTGGCTGTAAAGATAGTTTCCTAGCTTTCTGCTTCCTTTTTTATCTTGGCTGCATTGACTTGTTTTGTGTATAACCTTTTAAATTTAATGATATCAAAGTTATCCATTTTGCCTTTTGTAATGCTGTCTGTCTCTTGTTTGGTCATAAATTCTTCTAGTCTCCACAAGTCTGGCAGGTAAACTATTCCTTGCTCGCCAATTTTGATTATAGTATCAGTCTTTATATTCAATACCTACGTGGATTAATTTTGTTATACGATATAAGATATTGGTTTATGCACAATTTCTGCCATACTGTTTTCCAGTTTTCCCAGTAGTTTTTGTCAAATAGTGAGTTCTTATCCCAGAAGCTGGAGTGTTTGGGTTTATCGAACAGCAGATTACTGTAGACATTGACTACTGTATATTATGTACCTAACCTATTCCACTGCTCCACTGCTCCATTTCTTTGCCAGTACAAAGAAGTATTGCTGCTTTATAATATATTATAAGATCTGGTATGGCTAAGCCACATTCCCTAGCATTTCTTTCAGTTAATGCCCTTGATATTTTAGACCTTTTGTTCTTCCAGATGAATTTTGTTATTTTTTTTTAGCTCTATAAAATAATTTTTGGTTGTTTGATTGCTATGGCACTAAATAAGTAAATTAATCTAGGTAGAATTGTCATTTTTATTATATTAACTCAGTAACTGATGAGTTGCTGATGTTTTTCCAATTATTTATATCTGACTTTATTTGTGTGAAAAGTATTTTGTAATTATACTCATATAGTTTCTGAGTGGGAATTTTTTAGGAGCAGTTTCAGTTGAATGATGAGAAAGGAGTGAATGAAAGGAGAGAAAATGGAGGCAAAAATAACCTAGAATTTTTATATTTTTTTGGCTCCTTAAAGGTTTCTCAAAGTTTGAAAGTAGGTTCTAGTGAGTTTTTTCACCTCCCTCTCAGGATTAGTTGCACACATGTAACAGGGAAATAAATAGTAAATAGGGAGAATTTTAAGATTAGAAAGGCAGGAAATTATTATGGGGAGCAATCTTCAGGAGAAGAAAGGAGAGGAAAGTGTAGAATAGTTGAGGAATAATTAGCACATGCTGTCTAGAAAAAGGATGCTCAATTTATGAAATGGAATGATGAAGAGGAGAATGATAGAAGATGTAACGAATTTTGACATATAGTGACAACTTGTCTGAAGTTATGAGAGATGGAACTTGAACCCATATCTACATGGTGAAATAGAAAGAACACTGGATTTAGAATCCAAATAGAGAGAGAGATGATAGAGAGATGATAGAGAATTTAATAAGACTTTTTATGTACCCAATGCTATGCTACATGGTAGGGATACAAATTACAGCTACTAAGACAGTCTTTCCTCTAAAGTAGCTTATATTCTAATAGAAGAAGACAATATATTGAGGGGTACACAAAGTGGAAGGGTAGAGGAGAATGGTGAAGCTACATCTGGGAAGTATTATAGAGGATTTGAACCACAGTAAGATAAAAACAAAACCTTTAGAACAAGAGACAGAATTCAAGTTTTCAGAGAATGGGAGATGTGGATGAAGATGATGGCTGGAGGTCAGATGGCATGGAGAGGAGACTTTGAATGTTGTTCTCTCTTTCTTTAGCTAATGACTCCTTGGAATTGCTTTGTACTGCTTTGAGTGATTGTTCTCCCTTGATATCCTTTGTGTACTCTCTTGTCATTGGGGAGAAATGGTGCAGCCCTCAGATATGATAGGAAAAGTCTAATAATATTTTTCTTTGCCTAGCAAAAGGTTGCAGGTCTCATCATAGCCCTCTCTAGCACAGCTTATAGCCCTAAACACAATGTATATAAGAAGAGGCATTTTGCTTCCTCTCCACCCACTCTCCTTTTTGTTACTGTTGTTTAGCCATATCCTGTGAACATAGAAATTAAAATTCACCAAGGAGTAGATTTTCATGGAACTCAAAGTTTGCTCTATCCATTTCCCAAAAGACCTGGTCATAGACTTCACTAAGAACATTTTCATCATGAAAACAAAAACAAAACCAAAATCAAACCCCTGACCTGAATCTTGATTTTCTTTACATTTCTTGACATTAGAATCAGATATATCCATTTCAAGGCACTTTTCCTTATTCATAAAGGTATGGATAATATGCTGCTAATATTTTTCAATTTGATCCTCTTAGTGAATTGGTGGAACGTTTCAAATCTTTGAAGGATGAGTCTTTGTGTCCCAAACAGTAACATATTTGGGCCTACAAATGTCTGTAAGTGAGCTGGGAGAAACAGGAAGACAGGAGTTCAGGCTGAGCTGCATTGAGTAAGCAAAGATTTATTTTTTTTAAAATTCAATAAAGATTGCCTCCTCACCCAACCCAAACCAATGCTTAAAAGCCATGTATGTAACATTTTTGATAATAGCATTATAATAAAAGCCTGGTGCTTTAAAAGAACAAAGGGTAATATGATATTATCTAGTCTATATTGCCTATTCTTTTCATTGTCATTGTTGTTGTTATAATTATTAATTTGCAGATAAGTGATACAATGGTTTGGGTGTTGGCCCTGGAGTCAACATTACCTGAGTTCAAAACCTGCCTCAGACACACAGTAGTTGTATTAACTGGGGTAAATCATTTAATGTTTCTGAGCCTCAGTTTCCTTATTTGTAAAATGGAAATGTTACTAGCACCCACCTCCTAGGGTTTTGTGAAAACAAAATGGATTAACATATGCAAAACATTTTGCAAACCTTAAAATTCTATATACATGTTAGCTATTTTCCCCCCTAAACATCAAATGCTAACATGAGTATTTCTATAGCTATTTAGCAAGAGCTTATTTTACTCAGAGGCAAATGACTTGTTCCCAAGCCCTTCTATTCAGGTGATTGCTGAATTTCTTGGCATTTTAAATTCATCTCCCTCTGTGAATCTTCTGCCTCCCATATGTCTAACAACCCATGCATGGAGCTCCCATATAGGCTTAGAGACAGGCCTCCAGGGGCAAATTCGATGATGTATGATTTTTTACTAATTAGTCACAGTTCCATCAGGGATGCCTACAGAGATGCTTTCAGGAATTCTAACTTCAATCAATTAATCAATCAATAAGTACTTATTAATTGCCTACTATGTGCCTGGAACTATTTGACACAGTGCCTACACTGTGGGTACAAATACAAAACATGAAATAATCCCTACTCACAAAGAATTTACTAAACTCAATGAATCCATTAGCAAATATTTATTTATTACCAAAGGCATGCCCAACATTGTACTGAACATTGTTAGGAGATAAAGGAAAATAATACGGTGTTTTTTGTTCTTAATGTACTTATATTTTATTTGGGTGCAAAAAATAAATGCTATAAAGTGGTTATGGAACTATTCAATATAGTCAGTTATCAGCTCTTAAGTGACAAAAATGTTATTCTAAGTAGGGCAAGAAGCCTTCATGAAGCACACAGGAATTGAGCTAGCTCTAGGATGATGGTTAGGATTTAGTTAGCCAAAGAAGAGCAAAGTCATAATGATGGGGCAAGGGGTCAACATAAGGGGCACAAAGAAATGCATAGAGGTGGAAAACAGCATTGGTAGAGTGCAGTATCAATTGATGGAGTAGTAACTGTAAAGAGATCAACTTTATCACTGAAGAGACCTGTAGAAGATTAGGATGGAATTTAAATAATAAGATAACGTAAAAAACTTACTTTTGGTGGAGATGACTTAATAACATATTTCTGTTTTCACTACAGAAATCACATCTCTCTCCAATACTTCAAAGCTATTATTGACTATAGGTACATTCCAAAATGACTTTCTAGTAATTTTCCTTCAATCCTTTTTCTTTTATTTACCTCTTTATTCACAAGATCACTGAATTTCAGAGACAGAATATATTTCAACAGTCATTTACTGAACTGTAACTGAAAAAGCATCTCTACAGCAATACTGAAGGCTTCCAGTGAGGGAGAATTCATTACCTTAAAGGAAAACCCATTCCACTTAGTGCAAAAGGTTCTAATTATTACCAAATTGTTCCTCGTCATCAAGACTAAATTTTCCTCTTTGCAATTTTCACCCACTGCCCCAGGTGTTACCCTTTGAGGCAAACCCAGAGAAGTCTAATCCCTCTTCTACACAATAGCTCTTTGATTACCTGAAGACAGAAGCATTTGCTTCATTAAGTCCTTTCCAGTCTTTCTCTATGCTTGTATATATATCCCCAGGGCTTAGTACAGTGCTTGGCATATAAGTTCTTAATAAATTCTTGTTGCCTTGCTTTGCAAAAACATTTCCACTTCATTCAACCTTCAATTCTTGCACTACACAAATTCAAGGCCTTTGACTATCCTGGTAGCCCTCCTATGGGTATTCTCTAAACGATCAATGTCCTTCCAAATTAGTGGTCTTCATAACTAAATAGAGAGCTCCAGCTGTAATCTGATCAACACAGAAAAATTGGACCATTTCTTCCTTATTCCTAGTCTCATCATCTCTCTTAATTCAGTCTAAATTTCCATTAGCTTTTTCTGGCTATCATATCACACCATTGATTCAAATTGAGCTTTCAGGTAAGTAAAATGCTCAGGTCTTTTTCAGACAAGCTTCTGTTCATGTGCACTCCTCATCATGTATATCTGAAGTTGATTTACTGAACCCAGGTATAAGATTTTACATTATTAATTTTCTCTTATTAGATTCCACTCAGTGTTACAAAGTAATAGTTTTTTTTACTCTTCTCTGACATTGTCTTTTATTTACCTTTTTTTAGCTTTATGTCATTTTCAGATTCGATAAAGACAGAATCTTAATACCTTTATTCATGTAATATATTAAAACGTTAAGTAGCCTATACCTTGATTACTCCATAGAGACCTCCAAGTTGAATAGGATAACATTATTTTAATGGCAACCCTTTGCATATAGCCAATCACTTCAGGATTCATCTAATTTTACTATCTCTTCATATCTTCCATAAGAATAGTATGAAATACTTTAAGCAGCCCCTTAATAAAATTTAGATAAATTATATATGCAATGTTCCTTTGATTCACTAATTCCGTGGCTGTCAAAAAAGGAAGTAAGGTTCATCTTCTCTGTCAAGTTATAAATAAAGCCCTGCTGGCCCTTTATGATCCCCACTTAATTTTCTAGTTGTTAAGTCATCATCTCTTTAATAACACATTCTAGAATATTCCCTGGAATCATGGTAAGTATCAAAGTCCTTTAATTTACTAATTCTAGTCTTTTTTATTTTGGTCAGGGCAACATTTGAACTTCTTCATAGTGTCTTTCCTTTTCTATGGCACCTTTCTTTTGCTTTATGACTTTAAGTGACCTAGATCCTCAGAACATGAGAATAGGTACTTGAATTCATCATTACATGATAACTTGCCATTTCCTTATTTGTCTTTAGTATCAAAATCTTCTCATTAATTTTTATTTTCTCTTTTCCAATTCAAAGGGCATTCATTCTGGAAGTAAAAATAGAAGCTAAACAACAACAGTAATAGTAACTACAAGAACCACAATCATAACTAGCATTTGTATATTACTTTAATATTTGCAAAGTCTTTTGTAAATATTTTATTCTCACAACAACCCTGGGAGGTAGTTACTATTATCCTCATTCCTAGATGAGGAAACTGAGGATGAACAGAGGTTAAGTGCCTGTGTCTACTTTCTATTTTAAGTTTTCATGGTCCCATATACCCCTTGAAGTAGCCATTTTTCCTCTGTTATCTTCTTCCTTCCTTTGCTTTCCTCCTCACCTAATTCTGAGCTTCACCACTCCGGGGACTATTTTTACAGCATTATACTATGTTTTTTCCATTTATCATCTGTTAACTATCCTTACTCATATCTTCTACATACATTATTTTTTAATTAAAATCATTGTACACTAGTAAATAGGGATTTAATGTGTCTACTAAATTTTAGACACTTTGTTAAAAGCTTGGGATACAGAGGCAAACGTAAACAGTCCATTCACTCAAGGATTTTACATTCCAGTAACATCTCTGGAAGAGAACTTGAAAAAATATGTGACACATGGAGCCATGGAAAGTTTTTGATCCAAGTCCCAAAGGAAACCAGAGATTCCAAGAGGTAGAAGCAAAGAAGGAAAATTCCCTGGGAGATAGAAGATGGAACTTCTGTGTAAGGAATAGCAAGTGGACTGTTATAGTTATACCAAGGAGAACAAGATGAAGAGTAATGTATATCAAAACTAGAAACATATGAAAAAACCAAATTGTGAAGAGATTTAAATACCAGAGGAAGTATATTTTTAAATTTTCATTTCATTTTATTCATTTTCAGTTTCAAATTCTCTCCCTTCTACCTCCACATTGAGAAAGCAAGAAAAAAGGCAAACTTTTATACATGTACACACACACACACACACACAAGCAAAATATGTTCTGACGTTAGCCATGTGCAAAAATTATGCTGCATTCTGCAGTCTAAATTCATCACTTCTTTGTTTGGAGGTTGAAAGTATGTTTCATAATGAGTCCTCTGGAATTGTGGTAGGTCTTTGTATTGGTCAGAATTCCTAAGACTTTCAAAGTATTTCTTTGCAACAGTATTCTTGGTTTTGTTTATTTCACTTTGCATCAATTCATGTAAATTTTCCCAAGTTTCTCTGAAATCATTTCCTTTATCACTTTTAATATTAGTACCCATCACATTCATGTATCATAATTTATTCACTCATTCCCCAATTTATGGGCATCCTCTGATTTTCCAGATCTTTGTCCTCACAAAATGAGCAGTTGCTCTACAAATTTTTTGACATAATGGCTGTTTTCCTCTTTCTTTGATGTACTTTGTTATACTTTCATCTAGAAGCTATATATCTGGTTCAAAGAGCATCATGCACTGTTTAGCATTTCTTGGAACATTTTGCTCATTTGCTTTTCAGAATGAGTGGATCAGTTAACAGTTCTACAATCAATGTACTTGTTTTCCCACAACTCTGCTATAATTTGTCATTTTCCCTTTTTGTCAATTTTGCCAACCTGAGTGGTAATGAGGTGATACCTTAGAATTGTTTTTGTGTTTCTATAAATATTAGTAATTTAAAGTATTTTTTCACATGAATTGGACTTCTTAAAGGGGGTATTTATTTGAGTTGGGTTTGGAGGTAAAGAAAAGTTTAGTATAGGGTATGTTGAATTTGAGATGTCCATGAAACAAGCAATTAGAAAAGTCTAATAGGCAGTTCATAATGTTAGGATGGAGTTTAGTCAGTACAGAGACTTGCTGTGGATAGTACAAATCAGGTGGTCATTAGCAAAAAAGATGATACTTAAACCCCTGAGAGCTGATGAGGTCACCAAATGAGAGTGTACAGAGATGAGAAGAGGGTCTAAGATAGAACCTTGAAGAAAGGGGGGAAGGTTAATATTTACATTTTATTAGAGTGACATGGATGATAATTCATCAAAAACTGAGAAGGATCAGTCAGATAGCAGGAGGAGAAACAACAGAAAACATCTTCATGAAAATCCTGAGAAGAGACGGTATCAAGAAGGAAAGGATGACCAACAGTGCCAAATGATGCAGAGAGGTCAAGAAAGATGATGACTGAGACCATGTAATGATAATGGGATCTGAAGATCTTCCATGGCCCTTGAACTTGCTGACATAGCAGGAAGGGGTGGAGCAAGAGAAAGCGAGAGCCAAGCTAGAGTCCATGCTGTAGTGACTGGAAGTAACAGCAGTGACAGTGCCTGTGGTTGTGGTACAGACTCCTTTTTCTTTGAGCCTGCCAGAATCTCTGCTAAGGACTTCTACTGAGGACTGCCAGGGACAGGATGTATGGGGGGCCAGAGCTGCTGGGAGCAAGCTGCGTGGATGCTGAATAGTTGCTGTGAGTGAGGAGAGGAGGATCTTTGCCTGAGGTAGCCTGTCCTGTTTTGAAGACTAGAGAATGTTGGTGTTTACTACATTGACTACATGTGCCAACTTTATAACTACTGTGTTGGCTTTGACTTTCTGGTTTTGGGACTCATTTTTCTGATATTTGAATAAATGTTCTAGCTACATTTCCCATATCGAGAGCTTGTTACATTTTGTGATTTATAACCATTTCAGCTTACTTATAGTTACTGCAGGCATTGTGAATACTGCATTGTTGATAGAGACCATAGGTTCCCAAAGTGGGTGATACTGTTCCCTGGGGAGCATTGAAACAATCCAGGGTGAGAGTAGTAGTCTCAATAGCAATTGGTGGGCCCTGAATAAAAATAAGGGGGTGGTAGAAGCATAAAGATGAGGAGAAGAAAATTTTGAAAAGCTGTATGTTCCATCCATTGTGTGAGAGAATTAAACTTATAGTGATGACAATTTTTCTTTTCCAAAGAAACACATAAAATGCAAGTTTTAACCAATCAGTGATCAAGTATGCCAAGAGGTCTTAACAAGCAAGTGTTGGCAGGCAAGTGTATAGTGCATTGTATGGAAGTCTAGCATGCATCGGCAGGGATATGTGTATGTAATGACTTGTTTATAAATTGATACTATATGGTTACATGATATACTATTGCATCATCAAAATTTCAGTGCAGAGAACCCTCACAAATTTACAACAAATTATTAAATGTCAGATGAATCATTTAAAAATAATATATTTTATATATATTTTTGAAATGATGTGAATTTAAAAAAAAATTAAAGGGTTAAAGAAAGTAGATTTCCAGAGGGGCATTATTTTTTTTAGGGTGGTAGGCCAAATAAGGATGGGAACCTCTGATGGAGACCATTACACTGGACAATTTGGATATCCTTGATAACTCTGAAAATACTATTTAAAGATATATGGTGAGACCAGAGTACATATTTTATAGGGTTAAATATAGAAGATAGTGAATAGAGGAATAGAATCAGTGATGACATATTTGGGAAGATTGACGAAGAAGGGGAGATATAAGATAGACTGGTATAGTCCAGTGAGGATTTGTTGTTGTTGTTTATATTGATTTTAATAGAGGAGGTCTGAATGTATTTTTAGGAACTAATAGGTAGATTTTGAAAATTAGAGAGAGAGAGAGAGAGAGAGAGAGAGAGAGAGAGAGAGAGAGAGCTCACAGGTATGAGTTGAATATGAAGGGATGATATCTAAAAAAATAAAATTAAAGGGTGAGAAAGGGGAATGCACTGGGACAGAGGAAAAGGGAGAGGTAGAACAAGATAAATTATCTCACATAAAAGAGGCAACATGCCCAAAGGGCTATAAAAATGTACATATCCTTTGACCCAGCAATACCACTTCTAGGGCTGTATCCCAAAGAGATCATAAAAGTGAGAGGACCCACATGTACAAAAATATTTGTAGCAGCTCTTTTTGTGGTGGCAAAGAATTGGAAATCAAAAGGATGTCCATCAATTGGGGAATGGCTAAACAAGTTGTGGTATATGAATGTAATGGAATACTATTGTGCTATAAGAAATGAGAAGCAGATGGACTTTGTAATAACCTGGAGAGATTTATATAAACTGATGCTGAGTGAGAGGAGCAGAACCAGGAGAACTTTGTACACAATTACAGACACATCATATGTGTGACTACTAATTTTGAAAGACTGACCTCCTCTCCTCAATATGAGGTTAGAAGACAGCTACAAAAGACTATGGAAAGGGATATCCATAGCCAGAGAAAGAACTACAGAGTCTGAATATAGATTGAAGTAAACTACTTGCTCTCTCTCTCTTTTGTGTTTTATTTTCTTTTGTCCCTTCTTTCTAAACATTCACTTCATTGGTTATAATCCTTCTTTACAACATGACTAATGTTTAATGAGAAGGTTTTTGTAGAACCTATATTTGATGACACGTAGCCATGGGGGGGTGGGAGAAAATTTAGAATTCAAGGGATTGTGGAACTGAATGTTGCAAACTAAAAGTAAATAAATAAATTTAAAAAATAAAAGAGGCAAGAAAAAGCTTTTACAGTGAAGGGATAGATGGGGGAGTTGGGGGGGGAATATTTCTGTGGTATCATTACTCCCATCAGAATTGTATCAAAGAGGAAATAACATACACACTCAAATGAATATAATAGTCTATCTAACCATACAAAGAAATAGGAGGGGAAGGGGATCAGAGAATCAGTAAAAAGGGGCAGGGGGGTTGATAGAAGGGAGGGAAGATTGGGGTAGGGGGTAGTCAGAAACAAAACACTTTTGAGGAGGGACAGGGTGAAAGGAGAGAGAGAATAGAATAAAGGTGTGTGGGAAATAAAATGAAGAAAAATACATTTTTCAATAAAGACTGTGAAAAAAATTGAAGCAAATTTCTCTGATTAAGGCCTAATTTCTCAAATATAAAGGGAACTGAGTCAAATTTATAAAAATGAGAGCCATTCCCCACTGGTAAATGATCAAAAGATGTGAACAATTTTCAGATAAAATAATCTAAACAATCTAACATGAAAAAATGCTCTAACTTGCTACTGATTGCAGAAATGCAAACTAAAACAGGTTATTATTCTTGGTTATTAAGAGTCTAGCCAATATGGTGCATGACTAAAAAACTTTGTTTTACTTTGGTTGAAAGAAGGCTTGGGTTGAATTCATTTGGGGAGGATCCAGTGAGTTGCTATATTCTGAGTACCCCATAAACCTTATCATTTTTGTTCCCTGAGACTGGAAAAACTGCTAATCTCAAGTTCTTCTCCAACCAAGAATGGAAGAGACTCCAAAATATATCTGTAAGCCCTTGGAGGATCTCTAGAAAGACCCCAGTCTCCTCCAGTGAACAGGCAGATAAAAAGAGGTGAGCTGTACTTGCCCTTGTTTTTCTCCTACTGGTTATATTTATTTTATAACTGGTTAGTCCTTGCTTGCTTAACATCCTTGCCAGGTTTGTTTCCTCCAGGATTTGAGCTCTCAACTTCCAGATGACCACTCAGGCTAAATACCAACCTCTGACTGAATCCAAGGTCTCCAGGCCACTGGACCTGGCGTCAGCCAGGATCTGAAGTCTGACCCTTTGAATGAAATCTGATATCTTGAAAGGTACCCAGAGAGGCAATAGCAGCTTTATTCCCCTTGCCATCAGGAAGCAATTTCAGAAGCCAAGACCTTCACCCCTTACCCCCAAAAGAGTTTAGGTCTCTTTTTCTTATATACTTTTGGAACCCTCTTGAATTCTTCTTGAATCTCCCCACTAGATCTGGTTTTCATGCCCAAATCTGTTCTCCTTAACCTAGCCTGTCCTTCCATGGTCTGTTATCTCTAAGTAGCCTTCCCATCCTTAATCCCATTCTCTTGGTTCCTGGAGTCTGACCTCTAGTCACCCTAAGATCCTCCTTAGATTCCTTCTCAAGACCCTTTTTAGACTGCTTCTCCCAGATTATTAGACCACCCCTATATCCCTCCCACAATCTTTTTGTATGCAAGACCCATACTGTTTCCATGAAGGTGCTCAGATTCCTTAAGAGTCTAGCCAATGGTGAGATTTCTTAAGAGTCTGGCCAATATGATGGATCCTTAATAAACTTTGTTTTTCTTTGGCTGAAAAAAATTTGAAAAAATAAATTACTAGGTTCTACCTCTTACCTATAAGATTAGCTAAAAGGACAGAAAAAGAAAATGACAAATGTTGGAAGGAATGTAAAAAAAAAAAGTGGGACATTAATGCACTGTTAGCAGAGTTGTGAACTGATTTAATCATTCTGTAGAGCATTTTGGAAATATGCTCAAAGGGCTATAAAACTATACATGCCCTTTGACCTCCCAATGCCACTACTACATCTGTATTTATAAAAACAAAACAAAACTATATTCATAATGCTCTTTTCTGGTCACAAAGAACTGGAAATTGAGATGTCCATCAATTGGGGGAATGGCTGAACAAATTATTGCATGTGATTATGATGGAATATTTCTGTGGTATAAGAAATGACTAGCAGTATGCTCTCAGAAAAACCTGGAAAGACTTACACAAGGTGATGCAAAGTGAAATGTACTGTGTAAAAAGTAACAGCAATATTGTGAGATGATCAGCTGTGAATGACTTAGCTAGTCTCAGTAGTATAGTGATCCAAGACAACTCTGAAGGATTTATGATGCAAAATGCCACCCATCCCAGAGAAAGAACTGATGGAATCCGAATACAGATAGAAGCACACTTTTTTCTTAAACTTTCTTTATTTTTCTTAAGTTTTTTTTTTTGTCTGCTTTATTTCACAATATGACTATCATGGAAATGTTTTACATGTATAACCTATACATGGACACATACACACACATTCACATATGTGACCTAAATCAAATTGCTTGCCTTCTGAATAAAAAGTGGGATGGAGACAGATGAAAAGAGGGAATCTGGAACTCAAAGTTTTAAAAAATGAACGTTCAAAATTGTTTTTTACATGTAACTGGGGAAAAAATAAAATACTATTATTTTAAAGAAGAAAAAACATCAGATCCTTAACAGATCTTACCGTTGTTGGTTACTCTATATTTGAAATATGACATTTTTCATTAAGCTAAGCTCAGAAATTATTAGCAGCTCCTTTTTTGGAAGAAAAAATACCTATAGAGAATATATGGATAACTGAAGTCCCCCATCAGTACTATATCACACCTTTCTGATAGGCTTATAATATCTTTCCTAAACTCCTTATCTATCCCTTATTTCTGTCCAGGTGCCTTATAGCACACTTAAATGACAAAAAAAAATCACTTCTATATGTCTCTTCATTAATTTTCATCAAAATTCACCCTCCTCTGGTCCCTAGATTTCCTCACATTTCCTTCCAAATCTGTAATGGTATTACAATTCTCTCTATCCTTCACCTACTAAACATACATCCTTATCTATCTTATTGCTGTAATTTTAACATAAGATATTCCCATGTAGTCCTATATTCTAGAACTTGCTTTCATCCCATCAAGCATCACTGACACCCAAGAGGTCAAATTTTTTTCTTGCTTAAGTTTCTCTAACTCACCTGACTTAGGGTTCATGTTTTATGCTTTTTTTGTCTAGCATTCGAAGAACTGAGTTTTACCACTACTTCCCTTTTTTGGATTTAATCTCCTACAATCATATGAGTGACACAAACAGTTATTATTCATACACTGGAATTTCTCTCTGTGACTACTAGTTTTGTAGATAAACAAAATCAGTTTTCCCAATCACACTGGTCTATTTGTTGCTTCCTATCTGTGATATTTCATTTCCCACCTCCATGCTTTTGTACATTTTTCAATCCCCATCCATTATTTTTAGAGCTTTTTCCATGCCATCAACAAATTAGTATTTCCTTTGAATAAGTTTTGTATCTAAAGCATAACAAATGATCAATAAAGTATATTTTCATAAAACATAGAGAAGCAGAAATTAAAACCTTAAAAAAAAAAAGTTTGTCAAGATATCTAAGCAAGGGCATTCCAAAGATAAAAATGGAAAGAAAATACAACAGATGAAAAATGAGAGATTTACAAACAACAGCAACAACAACAAAATATTTCAACAACATTTTTTTTCTTTCCTTCAATATATTTGATCTGTTGAGGTACTTTCAGTAGAAGTAAAAATTTCACTGAAGAATGCAAAGGTAAGAAAGGCAACTGGACTGGAATACCACTACAGGGTGTCTCCAAAATCCTATTGCAGCTTAAAAATTATTAAAGTGTGAGTACTAAATATTTTTAGGTATTAGGTTTAAGTACTAAGACTTTTAGGAAATTCTGTATATATAGAAGATGTTCCTGATGGAGCTGATATAATTGTGAGGATATCGAGGAAACCATATATGTAATATATCCAATATATGTGTCAGATATTAAAGGCACAAAAAAAAGACAACAGGATGTTGTAAAAATGGTGACTAAGGAGCAATAATAACTATTGAATTACTCTCTAATCTAGGCAATATTTTCATGATTTATCAAAACAAAATGAAGGGATCTTTGATGAAGATATTAATGGGGAAGAAGCGGACTTTCAAAATGATATTCAACAATGATCCCACCTGTATCATTTAGCAATCTGATGAATGATGAAGAATATAACATCTGTGGTGTTAATTGTTTGTTGGTTATTAAAAGCCCTCAATTTGGAGAGGAAAAAACCCACTTCTTGCAGAGTTTTACAACAAGGTGTCTCCCAACAAAACATCATTATTATTCAGTATGTCTTGTAAGTCATAATAGAAACAATCCTGTTCAATGATCATCTGTTGTGGTTGTACATCCTTCATTTTTTTAAGAGGACCAGTAAAATCAAGGGAAGATGTTCTTATTTGTGAATGAATTGAATTTAATTGAGACAGAATCACACAAAGCCGTTGCCCTCACTCTCTCTCCAAGAGCCATTGAAGTCAAGTGGCAAGGAAAAAGTCAGGTGATGGCCTGGAATACATTGGTTGATCTTTGTGTCATTGATGTCTGACCATTCTCTAGGCACTCCATAGTACCTATTTCAGCTTTGTGGCCATTACAACACATTGTTCTTATTCTCCCGTTCTACTGAGAGAAGTCTTCACTTACTTGTGGTAGGCATGCTCTACCAATGGATTTGAAGCTTGTGGGTTACCTTCAACCTGGTTTACTGTCTTCAGAGATAGTTATACCGGGGTGTACCTGCCGTGCATGAAATAGCTTCTTGAAGTTACAGGTGAAAATTGGGGGACAGATGGACACCAAAGGTGAATGAACAGTCCTAAAAATGACTTGACAAGTCCTCGTGCTAAGGTGCCAGTCCTTGAATACTTCATACATAACAATGATCTGATAATAAACATCTGGAAATGCACAAAACCAGACAATATATGCTATACAAATATATTCATCATTGTAATGGAGTAGATTAATTGCAAGGATCATGTCCAAGGAGACTTCTCTGCAGACTGTGAGATCTCCACAAACTATAGTTCTCAGAGAGCATTGTGCTAATTGCATCAAGCCATAGGATATTGAAGAAACTCATGGAAGAGATGTGTGATCACTCAGAGATGTTTGGTTTGTATAGCTGCACAAGAAAGACCAAGTAGATGAAGAATATTTATTGTTCATATTTTAATTGCATTTAGAGGGATACCTTATAAATCTTATCCAACTATATGTATATGTAGAATAGTCAGGATGGACAGACACTGAGCTGGGCCCATAGTTGAAAGGGAAAAAGAGAAAGAACTGGACTGGAATGCACACAGGAAATATCAAAGTTCTTTTCCTCAACCTGTGCCTTTCATGAATGCCCCATATTTTTAATACTAATGTTTCACAAAGGTGGGTAGATGGCAGCAAGTCTCAGAAAACCACTTTCTGAATAACTAAAGATGCACATCACTCAGAGGGCAATGGAGAGGTGCATGGTGGGTGTCAGCAACTTGCAGCATATAAACACTGAGGACATCATCAAAGAACTGTGTGACAGGAAGAGAAGATAAGCTTCTCATATGGTAAGAAGAAGTGTGACTTATCGACAGCCAGAATGTCCCACTATTAGTTTGCGAACAGCAAAATAAATTCAAGAAGACTTTCAGCATGTTTGATGGACCCTCAATGGATAAGTGTTGGGACAACATGGGAAAGTCTCACACAGGGTGGGCAGATTTAGATGGATTTCTAACTGTATCATTGAAGGAAACTCCTAAAATTGTTTTATCAGAGACCCATTTGAATATTTTATTGTATCTAATTGCCAGTGTAAATTTGGATTCCCACAGTAGAATGTAAGTTCCATGAGGTCAGCACTAATTTCACTTTTGTCTTTGTATCACTAGCATCTGGCAAAAAGTAAATGTGAATAAAATGCTTATATAATAGCATTGCCTTCTCCATCTCCATAATTTTCAGTATAAAGGGTCTTTTTTTTATATTCCTAATCATAGCAAACTAGTCAGATCTAGCTTCATCCTTACACTACTTTTCATTTTTTTTCTATGGAGTTATCCCTTGCAGTTCTACAGAAAGGTAGGCTTTTAAACACCCTTTCCCCTGTGATAATTAAGTTGTATCTATGCAATAACTACATATATCATATACTCCCAATTCTATAGAAGAGCATGATGAGGTTCTAATAAGTGTTAGACTTTGCCCAGAGTCATTATCAACTCAATTAAACAAATAGTTTTTAAGCACGTATTTCGTGCCAGGAATTGTGCAGAGCCAGGACTAGAATCTAGATTTACTGTGTTTTATTAGGGCATTCCCCACCCCCATCCCCCACACTGCATCACATTGCCCCTTTCTACCCCATCTTCTTTTAAAACCTGACTCATGAGGGAGCTAATACAACAGGTAGGCTCCTAAACTCTTCCAAAAACATAACTCTTCCTCTGTGTCAGTGCCTTTTAATTTTTCTCTCTGTCTCCTAAGACTTCCCTTAGTAACTGCATTATTTAATTCTATTAAACATTTAGGAGTACTGTATCAGAGATGCCAAACAAAATAAAGTTTTATTATACACAGGATACAGGTACACATGTAAATTATGTGCTAAGACAGATACACGATACAGAAAAGAACGATGCCTTCAGGGAGTCTTTTATCATTTGCCTGGGCTCATATTCTTTACCATCTCTTTTCTTCACTACACACTCTGCAGCAGTTATTTACAAATCCCTGACCTCCAAATGGAATGGTGACTTCACTTCAACATTTTAGGTTAGGATACAATTTTAGTGGTTGTTATGTTCAATGGATTGGAGAAGCAATACACACATACATATCTACACATAGATATGTGTGCAGGTGTATATAAATACATATATATATATAATATGCATCATATAGACATACATATCCACACATTATTACGTGTGTACTATGTATATATAAAATAATACTTCTCTAACCCATTTAAAAAGACATTAAATTGTGTGTGTGCATGTGTGTATACAAATAAAGAGAAAGAGAGGTTAACTCTAGAATTTAAAGTAGCCATCACTTTCAGATGAATCAAACCCATAAATGTGAGTGTGAGTTGGCAGAATAACCACAGAGGTGGCTTAATCTATATGAGTTGGCCTAAGTCGCTTGACCTCTCTGAGCCTCTTATTATCTGTAAAATGAGTAGGCTTCACTAGATGACTTCCCGGATTCTTTTTTTATTTTAAATCTATAATCCCATCTTATTCCATCAGCCTTGGTCTGTATATACTATAGAAGATCAGGTATTAGACTTTTAAACCTGAGATTACAGATCCTAAAATCCTAGCCTCATTCTCTTTGATTTCTAGTAATTAAAGTTTATTTTTCTACAATTTCACATATTGGTTTGAGATTATTGAAATCACATATTTGTTTTTGAGATTAGACCTTTATTGCTATTTAAAATACATAACTCCCAGAGTGGTTTGGAAACCTAGAGATGATATACTTTATTATCTCTTATTCTAATAGTTGGGTGAATCCATACCTTTACAATATTTTTATAGGAAAAAACCATCAGCTTTTCCTAAATAAGTTGAAAATTTATGGCAAGAGAATAGTTAGGAATGCAAATCACTAGTCTAATCAAATCTGCCTTCCCTCCCTCTATACACTTCTTATCATGCCAGATCACACACCCTTGGGGGCAGGTGAATTCATTGAATGTTTGGCTTTCATAGAGGAAATCATTCCCTTAACCTCTTGATGAAGATTTACATTCAAAGAAATTACAATACTATCAATATAGAGTCAGGAAGGAAGACATGATGGTAATTTCACAAAGTTGTACAAAACAAATAACTGAGACAAGCTTATTTTCTCTTATTCCTTTCTTTCTGATTTGTGGGTAGCAATATACTATACAGGAAAGAAGTTTATTCTTAGAATAAGAATATCTGGGCTTAATCATTCATTCAACACATATTTATTAAGCATATGTGCTATGTACCATATGTCTAGCTCTGTACTAGGTCATAGGGGAGATACCAAAGTCCCAACTGTCTTGGAACTTCCAATCTACTGGATACCAAAATACACACATGAATAACTGTAAATGTTCAGCATGGTATGACAAGTGTACATCTTCAAAGAAAGAAAATGTGTGCAGCTGCAAAAGAAAATATGTGCAGCTAAACAAAGAAACTCATGGTTGACCAGGGGAAAGGGATGCCTTTCTAGAAAAAGATATCTGAGTAGATAGGAGTTTAGATGGCAAATATGGAAGAAAGAGTAATGTGTGTATGTATGTATGTGTGTGTGTATATACACACATATATATACTCACACCTACGCCCACATATATATACATGCATACATGCATATATGTGTGCATACTCATACACGAGTGTATGAGTAATGATGTGAGGGTTGGGGAAACAAGATATATGTTTTCCATAGAAGATGCAGACTGGCCATAAGAAGTTATAAGGCAGAACTTGGGGCATTCAGTCATATAATGGGAAGGGACAAGAGAAGAGGGACGGAGGCCAGAAGAGAAATCAATATCGCAGGTATTAGAGTTTTGGATACAACTGAATCACAGCCTCTACAAGGAATAAGTGCTGAGACTCAGCCATTGAATAGGAATTGCCAGACCAAGGGTAAAATAATGTCAAGGCCACAGTAAGAAAATGAAGGTAGTTAATTATTCCTCAAGAGAACATCCTCCACCCCTGGCTCTCAGGTTTTTTCCAGTTTTTCATCAGCCTCTTAGTTTGGTAAAGGACTTCTTGCACCCTACCCTTCACAAACAGGGCACCTTAGTGATGTAGGTGATGCACTGAGGTTTTTGTAGAAAAAGTCAAGTCTCTAATAGGTAAATGCCATTTTTTCAATAGCTTTCATGCCTAGGATTAAATAGCAAACCTAGGATTATATATGTGGAAAGTTCCAGAAAAGTGAAAGGGCAGGGTGCCAAGGGAAGTAGATGTCTAGGGTACATAAGAATTATGGATATTTAAGAAGCTATAGAAAAGCAGAAGTTTTTTGACTAATATGAGGTGATACTGGAAAACCTAATGTAGTATCAAATTATGGCAGTCCTTGAATGCCATGTACTGAAACTTGTATTTTACTCATTATGTTATAAGAGAATCACTATAGATTTTTGAGCAAAGGAATGACAGCTAGATTTATGAAAATCTGGCAAGAGTATAAAAGACGTACTGGGGGGAAGTGGAGGCACAAGATTTATTGGGAGAATATTGTAGCATTATGGTTGTAATATTGATTTGGACAAGGGTGGTGGCAATGGGAAGAGAAGAGAAGATGGATGTGAGAGATGTTGCATACGACAAAAGATATGAGAAGTGATGGAGAGGAAAAAATCAATGGTAAACTAAAGGTTAAAAATATGGGTGATTGGGTGAATGGTGCTACCACTGACAAAAATAAAGACAGAAGAATGAACCAATTTAAGGAGAAATACAATCAACTAAGTTTTAGACATACTGAGTTTGCAATATCAAAGAGATATCCAGGTAGAGATGTCCTATAGGAGGCATAAAGTCAGCAATATGGGACTAGAAGGAACCTCCAAAGGCATCTAGTCCAATTCCCTCATTTTTACAGAGAAATTGGGGATCAGAGAGGTCAAAAAAAACAACTTGTTCAGAGTCACACAAGCAGCAAATGAAGAAATGAAAGTTAAGCTCAGGTCCTCTGTTTACAAATCCACTGTGCTGAATTGTGTCAGAAGCTCAAAAGACAGATCAGACGTATATTAGGATCATCTGCATAAAGGCAGTAACTGACATTGTGGGAGCACACACTGATCAGGGAGAAATCAGATACAAAGGCGAGAAAGCCAATGACTAGGTTGTCTGTAGTAATCATTCTGGGCAAGCCCTTTTACCCCTCTAAGCCTCAGGTTTCTCCACTTCTGAAATGATGGTAATTATGTTTACGCAACCTACCCCACAGTGTTGTAAGGAAACTACTTTGTGAACAGTGAAGCGCTATGCAAATCAGATCTATGATATCCTAATAGAACTGTTTTATTTTTCTTCTAGGATGTATTGGCACTGCTACCCCACCAGTCCTAGTGAAAACCTTTGAGGTTGAAGTATCACAGGGATCCCTTTGAATCTTTATGTTTCTCTCTTCCTTGGAAACAAAACTCCTTTGTGATTATAGGATGGATGCCATGAGATCTTGATGAGCCCCTGGCAAAGCTTTTATTTGGGGAGTAAAGTGTTTTGAAAAGACTCTTTTTATCCTAGTTTGAAAGTAATAATCTGTCCTTTTTAAAAAAAAATATATTGTCTTGATTTTTAATAATGCATAACGAAAATGTGGTGGGCTCTTTGTTTCTATAAAGGGCTTGAACTGTTTAGTTTCCCAATTTAACTTTTATTCAGTGAAAATAACATCCAATTTAATTGTATTTTCTTTATTGATATTTTTTCTCTCCCACTTGACTGTCTTTTTGTTAATGGATACAGAATACAAAAACTTCAAAGGCTGAAAAATTCATAATACTTGAAGTAGTATGGAGTGTCATAATCACCCCCCTAAAATAAGCCTATTCTCCACTGAGGGCAAATTGAAAAAAAATTAAATGACCTTTCCCCCAATTTCTAATCAAATTAGTTAATTTCTAAAGCACTCAGATAGCTCTTCTGGTCAGATAAATTTTATCCAGACCAACATTTGACATTCAAGTGAATTCCACAAACTGGTACTGCATACTAACCATGTATTGAGGGAGATGCAAGAAGAGAATACATGAATATTCACTTTGGGGAATTTACAGGTCTCTGCTGAGTGATGGGCAATCTAGGACTCTTTCTTAAATCTGTTGTATCTCATCTCTTTTTTTTTCTTTCTTCCTCCCCCCTCCTTTTCTTCCTTCCTTTCTTACTTTTTTCCTTCTCTTTCGTCATTGTTGTTGTTGTTGTTCTTCTTCTCTTCTTCTTCCTCTTCTTCCTCTCTCTCTTTTTCTCTCTCTGTCTCACACACACACACACACACACACACACACAATCCGTATAAGCATCAATAATTTTGGACTGGCATTTTCAAAAATTGCCGCAGGATTGGTTGAACACCAATAGACATCCTTAAAAGGAATTGGGTTTTCTTTTCCCTTGAAGGTACTACTGACTAAAATATCAGGTGGTCAACAATTATTTAGAAACCATCTATTCTCTGCCTTACACTCTGCTGGTCATAGCGAAACATACAGAAGTATAACACATCCCTGTTTGCAACCTAACTGGTAATAACATGAAACAAGAACAAGTAAACAATTAGGATTTTCATCTCTTTGCCTATGTACGTTTTAGGATTGAATGACCTATAGATGAATGTACCATACTACAGGAATGTTTGGCTGACTGATAGGCAGAGAGCTAACACTATCTGTACATAGTACAGGCAGCCCCTCAATGCCAAATTAAAAAAAAATAACAAAACAACTTCAAAATCAAACTGGGACTAAGGTTTCTTATTCCCACTATTTTAAAGTATAAGATAATTCCCTAAGGGGTGGCTTATGAGGCATAGCTCCATGCCTCACCATGAATGCCATATATAGATATGTATGTATGATATGTATGACATATGCCATATTTAAATCTTTTCATGATGAGTCATACATCTTTAGAGAAAGAAACTTATGCACACACAAATAAATTGGAGGGTATCTGAGCAGGTATCAGAGTGATCAGTGAAGGATACACACACACACACATAGGATATATATATATATATATATATATATATATGGAGAGAGAGAGAGAGAGAGAAGATATAGATATAGATATAGCTTTTGCAAAAGCATGTTGGAAGGTCATGTAAGAACAACAGCAACATTAGTTTTTTTTGTTCTTTTTTTTATATTTCTTACATGTGACACTCCACTCCAACTGCATGTCCTTGTATTGTCTGT
>CM053588.1:182018776-182039326 GCA_028646515.1 Pseudochirops corinnae | reverse complement strand
ATATATATATATATATATGTGTGTGTGTGTGTGTGTGTGTGTGTACATATATGTGTATGTATGTAAATATGTGTGTACATATATGTGTGTGTATATGTATGTGTATATATATATATGTGTGTGTGTATATATATATATATATATATATGTAAATAAATGGTATTTTTACTCCTTCCCATTGTAGCAGACATCCTTGCACTCAGTGTCTCCCCACGTAAATCTGTGCCAGATTCTATCAAGTTAGGTAGGCTTCTAGGGTAGGAATCTTCACTGCAGTTCCATTGCTACCTAAATTCTGCTGTATCACCAATTGTAATGGTAATGGAATTTGGAGATGCCCCTGTATTGGCTTGGTTTTTAGGTTGAGTGTTAAAAACCAGAGCTTGTGAATCCCACTTGTGGGATGGACTTGTTGACATGAATGGAGAGGGCTGAACTGGGAGGAGCCTTGAATTTGGAGAGGCCTAAACCTAGAAAGGGCCCAAGCAGAGAAGGTCAGAGGGATTTCTGGAGAGCAGTGTCATGGACTGCTGAGGACCAGTTGGAGCTGCCCAGGATTTTTGAGAACTGCTACCCAGAGCTGCCAAGAACTGAGGAGGCATGGCTTTGATGCCAGTATTTTGTCTGTCTGTTTTGATGTTGTTTTGCCAGATTCACCTGCTGGTGAAGGACAGTGCTGCTGTTGTAGAGGTCCTGGAACCTTGCTGTTGGTTCAGAAGCCCTGAAGGAGTATTTTCTTGTTGTATGTTTACAGAAATCCTGGAAGAAGGCTTTAATGATGTTTTCAGGGGTTCTGGGACTGTTCTGCAGGCAGAGAGTGACTTGATGAGGACACAGGCAATGTGTGTTTTGGCTTTGTTACGCTTTGCCTTTCCCAGAACCAGGATTACTGAGTATTTGCCTCGGGTCAAGATGAAGACAGGACTTCTCCTTGGGCATTGAATGCTGTGATGAAATCTTAACCTTGTTGTAGCTTAAGGGTGGATGGTCTTTTGTGCTCTCCTGCCCCTTTTGAGAAAGTGCATCAAGTTAATGTATGGTATTGTTATTCAGTTGTGATCCAGGGGCCAGAAACCTTTGACTTTTTTGTGCTCTATGATTGACCAAATGAATGTACTTTGTTTATGATTGGAAACTAATCTCCATTTGAGAAGGGAGACTTTGACTGACTAAACACATGTCCTATTCGGGGCTGGAGTAGTACCTGGATTGAATTGAGAACTTACTTGCTAAATGAATGAGTTACACTGTATTTTGATTTTTTTCTGTTCTGTGAATGTTTGCCTTAATCTGTCACTGAATAAATGGGGTTTGCTATGCTGGTAATCTGAACCTTGGAAGTTGCCTTTGCTTGGCATTGGACTGACAGTACATATCCATAAAGTATTTCCAATCACTGCTCTGAAATGTGGTAACTATATAAAAATAAATATTTTATTTTTTACTATAACTTTGTATATCACTCAACAAACACGTATTAAGCACTTCTAATGTACCAAGCATTTTATTAAATGCTAAAGATACAAACATGGCCCCCTGCCCTTAAGAATCTCATTATGATGGGTAGATCTCACACACACTCACACACACACACACATACACACATACATACACATATACATACATACATATATACACACACACATAGTGTAAAGTGAAAGTAATTTCAGAGGCATGGTCATGAAATTGGGGAAGGAGATACTGAGAAAAGCACCTTGCAGGAGGTGAAATTAAAGCTCAGCCAAACAAAGTCAAAGCAAGGTTGTATATGTGAGGAAGGAGATCATAAAAAGCATGGAGCCAGGTGACGGAATGTTGTATGCAAGGAAAATCACTGTTTGTTGATGGTGGATTGTAGATTATATAGAGTTGCATGAGTTATAAGAAGTCAGGAAAAGTAACAAGGGACATTGTTGTAAAGGACATTAAAAAGTCAAACAAATGAATTAAAATGTGATGCTAGGAGTAGCAGAGAACTGTAGAGTTTAAGAGTAAGGGAGCAACATGGTCAAAACTGTGCTTTTGGAAGACCAAATTGGCAGCTGAGTGGAGGATAGCCTGGAGTATGTGATGATCTTTAACCATGTATAATTTTTTTTTTAACTTTCTTTTTTTCTTAATCAGACCCATCTATGTCTTTGGCTTCCAGGCATTGGAAATTCATTAGTCTCACCTTACTGTCCTACATTGTCATTAAAATTGATATTCTCCCTTTCTTTTAAACCTCTTGCACTAATTCTTCTAAGATCATGGCTGAAATGATATGCAATTTTTTAATGACACCTTAGAATTTACTGAATTCTATTGAAAAGAGTCTATAGTTTCTACCTGTGGATATTATATTTTAGCCAGCGTAGAAGTCTGAGAGGGCAAAATTGGATGAATCCACTTTGTGGTAACTTAAGACCTTTCAGTTTTTCACTTCTATTTCTCATCATTTATAGTTCTTGAAGTCTGTTATCTGATATGAAGAATGGAGGTGCTTGACATGAATCTGGGGAAGGTCATATTTTGCATGTTTAATAAAGAAGGGAAAAAAATCAAATTAGGTTCCCTTTCTCCAAAAAGAATTACCAAATGAGAATCACTTTGAGGAAGACAGGATAGTAGTTGGCAGAACTACATTCCAAACTTTTCCTCCAGTTTTGTTTGCAAAATGTTCAGTATTCTCCTTCTTTTGAATTAACATAATATTGTATACATAGTATATACTCAATCACTATTTTTTAATGAATGATTAAATAAATGAATCTTTCATGATTTTGGCATTATTTTCTATAGGGCATGGATAGAAAAAGAATGTCAAGTATGGATTGACACTTTGGTCTTCAGTATATCCTAAGCTTTCTAAGTTTTTTCCTTCCATTTTAAATTTTATCTCCTCATTCTACTAGCTATGAATCATTCTTGAGGTTTTTATAGGCCCTGTTGTTTCAAGCATTCATTAATAGGATGACAAGTATTTGAGGAAAAGGATTTTTTAAATTTTGTCTTTTTTTTTATCACAAATAATAGGTGGTTGATAAGTATTTGTTGAGGTGGACTTGATTAGATTGGTTTATATATCAAGTTAAAAAAAAACAGTTTTGCACGTTTTTAATGTATGTTAGTCTAATCTTTTAAGTGTCTTGGAAGCTCCCTGAGGAAAAAAGAATGAAGTACTATAATCCTTTTAAACACATTAAATCAAAAAGGTTTTGTACAAATTAAACAAATATAGCAAATATCAAAGGAAAGCAGAAAATTGGGGGAAGGGAATTATAATTTTTTTTAGATAAAAGTCTCATACTTCAAATATATAAATAACTTTCTCAAGTCTATAAGAATATAAGTCATACCCCACTTGATGTGAACAATCAAAGGATATGAACAGGTAGTTCCAATTTAGAAATTTAAACAATGTTTAGTCCTGTGAAAAATGCTGTAAATCATTTGGATAAAAATTCATTTTATTTTATTTTATATCTATCAGACTGGCTAAAATGATTGGAGGGGAAAGCAACAAATGTTGGAGATGATGTGGAACAATTGGCATACTAATTCATTATTGATGGAATTGTGAAACTATCCAACCATTTTGGAAAGTAATCTGGAATTATGCCCAAAGAGTTATTAAACTGCCTATACCAGTGGTTCTCAACCTTCCTAATGCTGCACCCTTTTAATACTTGTATGTGGGCGTATTTGCATGTGGGTGGACCCGCCTGGAGATGGATAGAGGAGCAGTGTCTCGGTTCCTAAGACCATCAGAAATATGTGTTTTCCGATGGTCTTAGGCAACCCCTGTGAAAGGGTCATCCAAAGGAGTTGCAACCAATATGTTGAGAATTGTTGGCCCAAACCATTTCACCCAACAATACTACTGCTAAATCTATTTCGAAAGATGATTATGAAAAAAAAAAAAAGAGGCTACATATTCTGTAATATTTATAGCAGTTCTCTTCATGGTTGCAAAAAACTGGAAATCGTGAAGATGCCTGTCAATTGGAGAATGAATAAACAAGTTGTGGTATATGATTGTGGTAGAATGCTATTGTGTTGTAAGAAATGATAAGCTCAATGGTCTTGAAAAAAACTGGATAGACTTGCTTGAAATAATCAAGAATTAAATAAACAGAACCAAGAGAATGTTGTTGTATACAGTAATAGCAATATTACTTTAAGAGCAACTTTGAGTTTCTAAGTCATTTTGACTATTATAAATTCCCAAATTAGCTACAAAGGATATATGAAAGAATACACTATCTGCATCCAGAGGAAGAACTGATAAATAGAAGTATCTATATCAAGATTTTATACGCACACACATGCACTCACACACATACATATATATACATACATACATGTATGTCTAATGGTAGCCACATTTTATGACAGGAGGAAGGCAAGAAAGAAAGAAAAAAAAACATGATAACTTTATTACATATTTTAAAGGAACAGGAATAGCAAGTTGTACATAACAGATTTGAAGTTTCATGTGTGATCCTTTTTATTATACTATGTTATAGAAATTATCATTTTATTCTATAAATCAGAAATTAAATTAAAAATAACAGTTGCTAACATATCACTATGCTTATATAAGGTTCTATACATATATTGTAAGCAATTAATAAAAGCTTGTATAACTAAGTTCCTCAACTGAACCAAAAGAAATATCTTGTGCTAGACTGGTTTTTGCTAGGTCTCCCTATTCACATGAAATGGAGAACTCAAGTAACTATCTGGATAAGTCATGAAAAGTGATATTCAAATGAAAACATTTCTATTGACTTCATCATCAATATAACTTTAGTTATTTAATCAACCACTGTATTCCCAGAACTATATTATTCCACAAGAGGGATTCAAAGTATTTTAATATATTCTTATCCTTAAAGGATTACAATTTGAGAAAAATATCCCCTTAGAGTTCACATAAAATATTGCTTCTCTAATGTACATATCAAACATTATTTTGTAGTATTTTAGTGTGCATATGTGTGTCTGAGGGAGAAACAGAGAGAACTAGAAAAGACAAAGAAAAGAGACAGAGGGACAGAGATTCAGAGACAGAAAAATAAAAAAAAAACAGAAGCAAAGACAAATAACCTCAGATCTTGTCCTGACTTTGAGACGAAGTAGTTGTATAATTTTAGGTAGTTCCATTTCTCTCTGCTTCAGTTTTCTTCCCTAAATTATATATTAAAAAGATTCTCATGGTTAAATTAATCAAAAGTTTATTTAGTTCCTACTATGAACCTGACTTTTTACCAAGTGTGTAGACATAAAGACAAAAAGTAAACAACCCCTACGCTCATGGAGTTTATATTCTTTTTTTCTAAGTCTAAGATTTTATATCACAGATCCTTCATTGCTGGTTGGCCGGCCCTGGCTTAGATAAATGAAATGTATAAGCAATATTATAATAGCCCTAGTCATAACTTTCTCCATATTTTAACCATCTAATGATTATTTTCTTTTTTTTTAGATTATCCCAATATTAGGATAGTGACAAGTTTTGAATACTATGATTAACAATTTGAAAGCCTTGTTTCTGATACGAACACAGATGTAATATAAATTACCAGAAAGATTGTGAATTTAGGGCTTTAATAGTCACTTTTACTCTTGACAAATTCACAACTGGTAGGCCTCAGGACCTTATAGTTTGTTAGCTCAAAAAGTGTTACAAGAATGAATACAGAATTCATGCAGTCCCTTAGTCCCCAACCAGTACTTAGCATAGTGACTAGCACATAACAGGTATTGAATAAATGCTTGTTGAATGACCTACTAATTGTATGTAAGGTAACTCTTCCTAATATACCTATCCATTAACTCTAAAGGGTACTTGAGTATATTTGCTGTTTGTGTATCTCCCTCAATTTCAAATATTTTATTTCTTGGCAATATCTATAATTCTTTTTCCATTAATATCTTCCTAAGATTCTCCCTCTTCTCTTTTCCTGGTTTATTAGTCCTCTTCTCAAATGACCAGAAATCAATTCGAAGAATGTCCAAAACTTTCCTATAAAACAACGGTTAAGGAGGAAACAGTCTCTATATCTTTCCTTAGGTTACCAGGTAAATTACTGAAATTGGCGTGCTTGGGCCTGAGCCAGTTCTTGCTCAAGCTTACCCTGCTCACCCCATCTGTTAGCCAGTTAGTTTAATCCCTTGTCTAACATAATAGATGTCTTTTCTCTTTTCCTGTCTATCTTTCAGTATAGTTATGCCAAGTAGTAACAGGGTGGTCAACAAGGAGGGAAAAGAGGAAAACAAAGGCCCTGGATAATCCATTGACTGTACAACCCTCACCCAAGTAATTAAGAGCTAAATAAATTAAAATTGAGCAAAGCTTTGTGGAATTCTCACAAAAAGAAAACTTATCAAAAGAATGACATTTTGACCCGGTATCTTTTATCAGTTAAAAAAAAAGCCCTTGCTCTTTTGCTGACAGTATAGAGATTATAAAGCAGGTCATGAAGCAGGTCCATGAAGTGCTTCCAAACAATTTTTATTATCTCTGCTTTGCTCTCAGAAGAGTATTGATCTATTTTTCAGTGAACTCTATTGAAATTAAAAACCAATTATTTAAACCATGAAGTGTTTAAAACAATGACAGTTGGTCCTCAGGGCATTTGGGGAAACAAATGATTTGCTGAGAGCTGCTGATGGCTTAAGGTACAGAAGAATCCCATTAACAGCAACTGGTCATTCATTCCAAGGAAATGTCTTCTGCAGAGATAGTTATTGCTAATATAAGCAATTTAAAAAAAAATTAAGCAGATATATGATATACAGGGTATTTCCAGGGAGTTATTAGTCTATACATTGACCAATCAGAACTACCAGTACATCCCTCAGTAGTTCATTCAGCTTGGTAATTAACATGGGCAAAATAATTCAAGGAAGGAGCATAGAACTCTGAGAGTGTGGTAATCTATGCTGATTAAGAGACAGTAATGTCAGGAGTCTTCTCATTTGGTATTTCCTCACTGCATCAGAGAAAATTACTATGGACAAAATGTCATTTCTTATATGTGTGTGAAATGAACAATCTACCTTTTGCCCTATGTGACTAAGGAGGAGGAGGTGTGGCACCTGTGATACTGTTGATGGAGAGAATGACCTAAGATAAAACTTATACCAATAAAGGTCTGCAGATTCTTTGCAACTTCCATTCATAGACAGTTGCCTATCAGAGATACCACATTTGTGGCAAATCTAGTGCAAAACGTAATCTGAATCAGTATGAATGATCAAGGATCCATTTCTATTTGAGTTTGTTAATACTGGCTTACATCACTGAGAGGCTAAATAACTTATGTAGAGTCAGAGACTGGTCTTAAATCTTGGTATTCCTATATACAAGGTCAGTTCTGTCTCTGCAATGAAATAATGGGCATCAGTACTTATGAAATAGTAAATTATTCCAGTAATTCCAACAATATACTACTGATATCATCCCTGGAACAAAATAGAAAAGAGATTGGAAGATACTTTTTGATAAAAAGTAGGGTACTCAAGGTATGTTGGGATAATATGTCTTAAAAACCTAGACTGGATGGTATATCTTCTGAAAAAAAGAAACCTTTAAGTTGGGAATAGCAAAGGGGAACTTATGATCAAAATTGAAGTACTGTTCTTAAATCTTGAAAATTTTATTTTTATTCTCAAAGTGAGATAATCTGATAAGAAGGCAGTCCTAAATTCATATGAATTCTGGGGTATACTGGAACTACTTCACAAGGAAAATAATAAAATTTCAGTGTGAGGATTATGACCTCAGAAATTGGAAGTCACTAGAAATGAGGTCTTAATTTACTTCTATTTTGATAGAATTAGCTTTAAAAATGGTGTAGAAAATGTTAATAATACAGAATAAAGTTCAAAGTGTATTGTATGTACATTTTACCTCATTTTTCTATATTTTAAAGATGCCTAATAATTACCATTTGTCTGAGATTGTTATTTATATTACATAGATCATGAAACAAGTCACATGTGTGAGGCCCTCTCCCACAAGCCGCAGAAATGAAAGCCTTAAGGCTTCCCATCTAGGACATTATTTCTGTCAGTCACTTCTCTTTAGTTCTTCTTCTGACCATTATCCCCTCACCTCATTGGCATTATATTGAAAGTCACAGTCTGTACTAAATTCTCTATACATCCACACTCTCTAATTTCAGAGACGGGTGTCACAATTTCTTTATAATGATTTTCCACCTTTTTCTGATTCTTTCCTTCACTGAAATCCTATCCAAATGAATCATAATGTAAAGTAACCCTGAGTACACAAGGAATATTCAAAAGGAGTACAATCACTCCCAAGTCCCAGAACAACAACAAAATAAATGAATATACCTACCTGGTAAAAGACTAAGGACCCACCTAGGTAAGTTCAGAAAGATATTCAGGAGTTTGGCTTCAGGGTGATTAAATTTTTGAAATAAGGGCTCTGGAAGACCATTTGTCAAGATATAGAAGAGTTGTGATCTGTCAATGAAATTAAAGATTCTTGGAGTATAACCATCATTATAAACTTTTCCCATAAACAAAACCCTCACTCTAAACTTCATCTATTGCTGTTAGCAGATGACCTTACCTTGCTGCACAACTTTTCTTTTAAAGAGATGTCCCCCAATAAGTTATATTTCAACAATCTGCTCCATCTTTAAATTCCATAGTATCTTGATCCACTGTCTTCTTTTCATTCTGTCTCAGAGATAAAAAGCCCTTCCTTCATTTTAAGAATAGCTCATAGACCTATTGGCATCCTTGTCCTGGATTTTACTGCATCAATTAACTTTTCCCTTCTATCTCTAGTCTCTCACTACCTTGCCTCTTCTCCAACCACTTTATAAAAATCTTCATTTACACTGTCAAGAGCCTCTTCCTGCAAGAAGGGAATCAAAGAGATCCTATTCCATCACATTATCACATGGTCAAATACCAGTCTTTGGGGATGATCCCTTCCCTTTTACAGAAGACATTTCTTTCATTCACGGGAGAGAGAGAGAGAGAGAGAGAGAGAGAGAGAGAGAGAGAGAGAGAGAGAAAGAGAGAGAGAGAATCTATTCATGCTGGTCTTCTGGGCTGGTCTTCTTTCTGGCAGTAAGGGATCAGAGAGACACAATTCCTTCCTATGCCCACTACCTATCTCCTGACCTGACCAGCCTGCCAGAATTTAGATAAAAACAGCATTCTATAAGCTCCTTATATTGTCACATTCACCTGAGTTTCCTAACATTCATGATAGCCTAATATCCCAAGGACTATACCATCACAGCCAAATTCATGGTGATATTGATAAAACACCTTAAACAAGTATCTTCCAACCTCAAAAACCCACACTTGATCCATCCATCCTTGTTAGGTACCATACTGTATCTCTCTTCCTTTATGTAGACAAACTACTTGAGAAGACTAGCTATAATAGATGCCTCTACTTCCTTTTCTTTCACTCTCATTACTCTTCATAGTCTGACTTCTAATCTCATCATTCAATGGAAATTGCTTTCTTGAAAATTACTAACAATCCATTAATTATGAAATCTAATGACCTTTTCTCAATCATCACACTTGGCTTCTCTGCAACCTTTGACACTTTCAACCATTCTCTTCTCCTTGATATTTTTTTTTTCTTTAGCTTTTCATAACACTACTTTCTCCTTATTCCTCTCCTACTTCTCTGAACACTTTTTGATCTACTTTGCTGGGTCTTCATCCAGGTCACACCTACTAAATGTGGGTATCCAGCAGGGTTATCCTGCGTCCTCTATTTCTTCTCCCTCTATACCAGTGGTTCTCAACCTGTGGGTTGTGACCCCTTTGGGGGTCACCTAAGACCATTGGAAAACACATATTTCCAATGGTCTTAGGAACCAAGATACCACTTCTCTATCCATCTCCACGTGGGTATGGCCACATGTAGATACACCCACATATGAGTATTAAAGGGTCGCGGCATTAGGAAGGTTGAGAACCAATGCTCTATCCTGTTTCACTTGGTGATCTCATTAGCTCTCATGTATTCAATTATCATCTTTATTTGAAGACTTTTAATGTTCTTATCCAGCTGAAACCTCTCTATTGACTTCCTGTCTCCCATCTTCCAACTGTACCTTCAATTCCTGTAGCCAAATTAAATTCAACATGTACCAGACTAAACTCATTACCTTTCCTCCCATACCCAATTCTCTTCCTAACTTCCCTGTTACTATCCTCTCAGTCACCCAGGCTCACTCTCTTTGTATCAGCCTTGATTTCTCACTCTCTCTTATGTCTGCTGCCAAGATCTGTCAATTTAACTCTCATAACATCATATATGCATACACGCATATGCATATACATATACATATATGTGTATATAAATGTATACACACATAGATTTCTTCTTACACTAGCACCATTTTGATACAGGCCCTCATCAGCTCTTGTCTTGATTATTGCAATAATCTTATGGTTGGTTTCCCTGCCACACATTTCACTTCAGTCCATCCTTCACTTTCCTCTCAAAATGATCTTTCTAAAGTTCTAAGCTGTATCCCCCTGCCCCCCACTCAGTAAACTCAAGGCTCACTATAACCTACAGGATCAAAGAAAGCATTCTATTTGATGTTGAAAATATTTCATAACCTGTCCCCTCTATGTTTCTAGTCTATATCTTGAGCAATCTCCAATTATATTTATTGATATCTAGCCACTAGACCCAGAAGGCTCTGGAAGAGAAAATGAGCCTCGTGACTTTGCACAATTTCTCTCACTCATATCAAAGACAATTGCATGTCATGCCATCATCTCCTTGATGTCATGGTCTTCTTCAAGAATGAAGGACAAACCACAACCTGTGTGTAGTCTGAGCTACTTGAACAGGAATTCAGCTGGTTAGTTCTAGTTGGGCAGTTCAGATCATCCTCTCCTATCCCCTCCCCTTCCATTACTCTCCCTTCCTTTCCTCTCCTCTTACCTGAGGATGTTCTACCCAAAGGAAGGTAAATTTTGATGGCCGAAAGCTACCTAGTTAACTTGGAGTTCACTGGCTAGATTTCTTTCACAAAGACCAAGCCTTAAACCAAATTCACTCTGAATCACATGGATTCAACAACAATATCCCTGGGTACTCTAGTCTAAAGTGCAATGACCTCCTTGCTGTTTCTCAAATAAGGCACTCTATCTCCTGACTCCTCCCATTTTCACTAGTAGTTCCCTATGCTTGGAATATTTTCTTTCCTCATCTCCACCTCCCAGCTTCCCTGGCCTCCTTCCCAGGTAAAGTCTTCAGTTTCTATAGGAAGCCCTTCCCAATCCCTCTTAATTATAGTGCCTTTCCTCTTTTGATCATCTCCAATTTATGCTGTCTGCATCTTATTTGTACATTACTGTTTGCATGTTGTTTCATTAGATTGTGAACTCCTCGAGAGCAGGGAGTTTCACTTGCCTACCTTTGTATGCTCAGTATTTAACACAGTGCCTATCAAATCGTAGAGTCTTAATAAATATTTATTAATTGATTCCTTTAAACAATTTTCCTTTATCTTTGTTGATCTGACTGGGTACCAACAACTTTCCTTTCACTACCACTTTGTAGAACGTGTAACATGCTTGCTGCCTACATTTGCTCTGGAACTAGTTGCAATCAATGTTTTGTTTCCATCATTCTCTTAAAAGTCTTGAATAATTTCCTTATTTCCATATCTACTTATCTTTTCTTGGTCCTCTTTCACAGGTTTTACGGCATTTGATACAGTCAACAACCCCTTTCCTTGACACTTTTCTCTTCTGATATTTGCATTATACTGATACAACTCCAGCTGACTTCACCAAGTTTTTCCTAAACTCTTTGTATGTGCAAAGCACTGGGGATAGAAATAAAAAAGAATACTCTCCTTTCTTTCAATGAGTTTATTCCTTTCTTCATTGTCTATTGCTTTGTTGCCTCTTCTGCCTCTTCCAATTTCCTCAATGGGAGTGATTCAAAAGTTTCTGTCTTGATCTGATTGTCCATTTAGGCTTTCTCTCTGGGATACCATCTACTTTCACACCCTCAATTATCAGTTGTAAGACTATACTAATCAATTATCTTATTATTTTATTTTTACTATTTTATTTTATTATATTATCTCCCACACTAACCCATCTCAAGTTTCAGATATACGTCTTCATTGTCCATCTCCAAACATCAAATTAAATATTTCAGGGATATCTCAAAGTCAGCATTTGTAAAATTGAAGTCCTCAGCTTTCCTCTCCTCTTAATCTTTTCACCTCCATGACACACCCCCCCTGCCTTAGTCCTGTCAATAATGCTACTGCTGTTTTAGTCACCCAGACTGAAACCATCAGTCACTCCTCACTCCAGCAATTCACTAAGTAAACACTTACTAAGCACTTAACTACATGCTAAAAAAAACATGCAAGCAATTATGAACATACAAGCTAAGTAAGGATAGATAGAAGTTAATTGGAAAGGTGAGGTATTAGCAGCCATAAAGATTTCCTACAGAATGTGAGATATAAGTTGAATTTTATAGGACTCCATGGAAGGTCCAAGGCAGAAGTGAAAGGTGTAGGATTACAGTATTCCAGTGATATGACACAGAAACTGAAGAAGAAATGTTAAGTGTGAGGAACAGAAACTAGATCAGATAAATTGGATTCTAGAGTATGGAGAAGGGAGGAAAATATAAGAATGATAAAGGTAGCCAGATTATAAAGAGATTTAAATGCCAAACAAGGACTTTGATATTTAATCCTGGAGGTAACAGGGAGTCATCAAAATTTATTCAGTTTTGAAGGGAGATACTGAGACTTATGCTTTAGGAATAATGCTTTTTCCACCTCAGTGGATGGTGGATTAGAGTGGGAAAGAATTGAAACGGGGACACTAATTAGATAACTGTAATTTTCCTTGAAAGAGGTGATGGGACATTTTCTAGGATGGTGAGTATGTGAGTGGAGTAGAGGGCATGTATAGGAGAAATGTGATAAAGGTAGAAGCAAAGCTATATTACAAGAGATAGCATGAAGTGAGTGCTAAGGAAGAGTCAAGGATGACACTGAGGTTGTGAATGAACCTAGGTGACTGAGACAATGGTGGTACCCTCAAGAACAATAGAAAATTTGGGAAGAGGAGGAGAATTTTAGGGAACAAAGCAATAGTGATTATTTTAAATGCATTTAGCTCAAGATGCCTACTAGATATCTATTTTAAGATGTACAAAATGTAGCAGAGAATGTAGGATTGGCCTTTAGGAAAGAATCTATGACTGAGTAAACTACATCTGGGAATCATCTGCAATGAACATAATAAATTAACCCAGAAGAATTAATATAATCACCAAGAAATATAGGTGGGGAGGGAAAAGGGCCCCCCATAAAGCCTAATAGTGAGTTTGACATGAATGAAGAACTATCAGAGAAAATTGAGACAGATGAGATATATTTCATAAAAACCTTGAGAGCAGAAAACATCCAGAGGGAAAAAAAAAGTATCAATGACATCAAAGGCTGAAAAGAAGTCAAAGAGGGTAAAACATTAGGAAAGAATATTAGATTTCCCATTTAAGAAATCATTGGCAACCTTGTCCTCCTTGTTTAATCAATTGCTGTGTTCATTGATTTTCTTCATAAAGTCATAGGTTTTAGAGTTGGAACTGGTTATTTTTAATTCAGTAATTTAATAAAGATTAAGTGCCTACTATGTGCCAGGCACTGTGCTAAACAAATGGAATGCAAAAAAGAGGAAATAGACAGCCCCAGCCTTCAAGGAGCTTACAATTTAATGTGAGGAAAGGAAAACACGCAAATGAAATGTGTGTGTGTTCATGTATATATGTGTGTATGCATATAGACATGCGTGTATATGCATGTGTACATGTATGTGCATGTGTATGTATATGTTTATTTATATATATTAAAGCAAGGTGTATACAAGATTAAAAGAAAATAATTAACAGAGTGCAGACACTGGAATTATAATAATAATAGCTACAATGTTATTAGTCCTTTCAGATTTGGATAACACTTTACTAATATTATCTCATTTTATCCTCCCAATGACTCTAGGAGCTAAGTACTGTTATTATCCCTATTTCACAGATGAGGTAACTGAGACACCAAGCATTTAAGTGACTTGCCCAAGGTTACACAGCCTGTAAGTATCTGAGACTGAATTGGAATTCAGGACTTCTGGACTCCAAGTCTACCACTCTATCCACTGGACCATTTAGCTGCCTTAGATAAATATTGTGTCCAGTCCCATTTCACAGAAAAAGAAACTGAAGTACAAAGAGCAAGGCTGACTTGAGTACATCATAGAGATATTGAATAGCAGAGGACACATCCCAGTCTGTGGGTTTTAACTACAAATCCATTGCTCTCTCTTCTCCACTGTATGGCCTCCTATATAATCTTTGAACTAGAAAATATCTTAGAGAAAATTGAATTCTTTATTTTACAGATAAGGAAACTGAAGTACAGCCATGGAAAGTGACTTGTTCAGGTTTGTACAGCTAGTTAGTGGTAAATGTAATCTATATCTCATGACTCTAGTTCAATATTCTAACCCCTACAGCATGTTGTTTCCTAGTCTTCCTTCTTTTATAGCTTCAGGATAGGGAGCAGTGAAGCAGAAAGCTGTATTTATCAACATACATTATGCACCTGCATATCTCTGACTGGTAGTTGTGATGAGCAAACTGTCAGTGCAAAACATAGTTAAAATTCCAGTATCTCCCAGAAATGAGGATTTCATATTTAGTAAGGCACTTTCTTTGTTGGCACCTATATTTCTTGAGCTAAAATTCTACCAAAAATAATGAAGCTAGAAAGTCTTAAAGATAAACCAGAGCTAGCAAAGTTAATTTCTAAATATCTTAGAGGTTTTTTTTTCTTGAACTTGTGCCAGTTGTTACACAAATCTTTCCATCCTATTCCTGCTATTCTTTTTACCCTCTGTAACCCCTTGGATACTTACTATAACCTCATCAATTCTTCCATCCCATTGCTAATTCATCATTTTGTAAATGACATGTTTTTGTTCAGTCTTTTTTTTTTTTCAGTTGTATTTGTCTCTATGTGATCCCATTTTTTTGTGGCAAAGATACTAAAGCGGTTTGTCATTCCTTCTCCAACTTATTTTACGGATCAAGAAACTTATGCAAACAGGGTTAAATGACTTGCACAGGGTAGTAAGTGTCTGAAGCCACATTTGAACTCAGGTCTTCCTGACTCCTGGTCCAGTACTCTGTCATCTAAAACTTTTAATGACTCCTGCTGGCCTCTTTGCTTTTTACAAAGAACTAATTATTTATACTGACATTCAAGGCCCTCCATCATCTGAACTCAAATTGATTCTAAAAACTTATCCATTTGGCATATAACTTTGTATTCTCCCTTCTAGTCATGGAAGTTGAAGAAGCAGTCCTATAGTGACTTAGTTCATGTCAGTATGGTCTGGTAGAAATGTCTGAAAAGGGAAATAGAAGCCTTGAGCCTCCACCCCCAAAGAACCACTTCAGCTATTGACTCAGTTAAAAATGGTAAATCTTCTTCATTTCTAGTCTAATTCACACCTACCACATTTCTTTCCCTGGCTATTTTTATATCATATTTTCTTTGATCATTTTTGGAGTTTCATATAAATTTCTAGGCTAAATATAAAACACATTCCCTCATAAAGTCACATCTGGAAAATCATATAATATGGCACTTAGATGGTCAATAAATATTTGTGAAAGGAGTGAATGGTTATTAATAGAATCATCAATACATTTGTTAAGCATCTGCTCTAATAATAATAGATTAGCATAGTGCTTTAAACTTTACAATCCACTTTGCGTATGTTGTCTCATTTGAGCCACATAATTTCCCCCTGCGATAGACATTGCAGGAATTATTTCCTACATTTTGCAAGTAAAGAAATTGAGGTTCATTGACATTAAGTCATAGACTTATGGGGCCATAGAATTTGAGCAGGCAAGGAGCTCACGGTCATCTTGCTCAAAGTCTTCACTTTACAGATCAGGAAACTGAGCTTGGACTGGAAGTCTAATGACTGATTTGTAGTAATAGTAACAAAACAGACGAAAATGTAGGTCACCTAGAAATAAAAAAATTTGGATATTAATCTAACGATATCCATTTCCTCCCACTCTTGCACAAGCTGTCTAATATCTTTGCATCCTAGTTTCCTCCGTTGTAAATGGGGCTAATCACACTTTTTTTGCTTACTTCATTAGTTAGGAGACTCAAAATGGATATCTAAGACAGTACTTATAAATTGTAGCATGATAAATGTTAGACATTATCACTTATTGTTAATTATAATTTGATATATTGTCATTTATTAAAAAGAGATAATATTATTTTGAGTAGCATACACTGTTATCAATATCCTTTTGCCTAACATAAACAATGCTGGAGGTAGTGAAGTGGAATGCACTAAGTTAGGAAACTAAGGAAAGTCCAGAGACTAAATCTTAGCCTCAATTTTCTCATCCATATGGTACAATATTAAATTAGCATGTAACAAAGTTGTTGTGAAGGAATCAATTCATAAAAACCTTACTTATTAAATGTGTGAGTTATTATTATGAATCTGAGCTATTACATATATATATAATTTTTAAAAAGGATTCTAGTTCTAGTTGATTTTCAACCCATATGAAACAGTGAGACTTCTCTATTCTCATTCTTTTAACATATGGGAAGTTGTATAAACACAGAAGTCGTATGGCTAGCTACTCTTCTGTCTTTGAGGTATCTCTGAGTGAGAAGTTAAGCAGCATCATTTCTCCTTGCACTTTTAAGTGTTCTCCATGTACATGCAAAAAAGAAGCAATCAGTTTTCCTGAAGTAAAGGAATACAATGAGTTATTAAAAGAAGCCCACAAGGAGAGAAGGGAACAAGCATTTGTAAAATACCTACTACATGTCTAAGGCATTGTGCTAACGGCTTTACAAATATTATCTCTTGAAACTCACAATGACTTTGTGAGGTAGATGTCATTTTATCCCAATTTTATAATTACAGAAACTGTGGCAGACAAATTTGAGACTTTCCCAGGGCCACAGAACTGGTAAGCTCTAAGAAGAGATTTGAGCTCAGGTCCTCCTGACTCTATGTCCACTATCTTATCTATGTGCCAACTAGTGGCCTGAGCAGATGGGAAGACTGATGGAAACACATAGAAACTCTAGTCTTAGAAGAAAGAAGAGAATATTTCCAGTTCTTTCTTTCTGGTATTTTAACAAATATTAATTAACAATCATTTATCATGAAAGAGTCAAGATGGCAAAGTAGAGGAAGCACTACAGTCAAGCTTTCCTCAAATTCCCAACCAAATCACTTTTAAAATAATTCCTCAAATAGAATTCTAGAGTAGTAGAGTCAATAGAAGGTTGGGAGGAGACATTCTTTCAGCTCAAGACAACTTAGGTCATAAGGAGAAGCCTGTGAAATGGGGGTGGAAGGTGGCCCAGAAATAACATGGATACAACATCAGTGGAGGAACTTGGTGGTGGCAATAGCAGTAATGGCTAGAGATGGTAAGAGAACTGGGCTAATGATCAGAAATGGATTTACGAGGGTTAGTTGTGCTAGCATTGGGTACAGGACTTAACACTGGAAATTGCATTGACTATACAAAATCCTGGGACATAGTTCAACAGCAGAGAGTAGTACTTTTGGTTACAATGGAGCAGGATCCTTGAGGAGCAGCATTGATTGTGATCTCAAAGGATCTGAGGCCCTTCCTGGGTAAGGACCAGAGTTATGACCAGGAAAGCAATAAACACACCTCTCCTCAGATCACATGACCTTGGAATCACCAAAAATTTTCAAAACTCCATAACTACTTCTGAAAACAGCAATGCAAAAAAGGCTGAAGCTTAGAATATTCTCCATCTGCATCCACCAAAGTTGGGCAGAGAACACATCTTTAACATAAAGTTTGAAGTCTAGAAATAGACTAAAATTTAACAAATTCATAAAAAAGGAGACCATAAGGTACTATTATGACAGAGAAGATCAATACACAAACTCAGAAGAAGACAATTATGACAAAACACTTACAAACAAGACCTCAGAAAAATGAATTAGATATAAGCCCAACCAGAATTCCTAGAAGAGATTAAAAATATATATTTGCAAAATTATCAGTGGTAGAGGAGAAATTGGATTAAAAAATAAAAACAAAAGAAAAATTATGAAAAGAAAATTAACAAATCAACTAAATAGGCAAAATATAATGAAAAAAAAAATAACTTCATTAAAAAAACAGAATTGTCCAAATGGGGAGGGGAGGTGGTACAATACTACACAGATGAAAATAACTCATTAAAAAGAATTGGCCAAATGATAAAAAGATACCAATGTTCACTGATAAAAATAATTCCTTAAAAATTTGAATTGGGAAACTAGAAGTTAATGATTCCATGAGATATCAAGAAACAACCAAAAATCAGTCAAAAGAATTAAAATAAAAAGAAAATGTGAAATATCTCATTGGAAAAG
Organism: Pseudochirops corinnae; assembly: GCA_028646515.1. Classification (NCBI taxonomy): domain Eukaryota; kingdom Metazoa; phylum Chordata; class Mammalia; order Diprotodontia; family Pseudocheiridae; genus Pseudochirops; species Pseudochirops corinnae. The sequence continues at coordinate 182,020,825 of CM053588.1, read as the reverse complement.
CAACTAATTTGGAAAATAGATTGAGAGATGATTTAAGAATTATTTGACTACCTGAAAGCCACAATAAATAAAGAGTCTAGACATTATGTTTCAAGAATTTATAAAGGAAAATGTAACAGCAAACACCCTAGCATACCTAGGATGGTTGCTAGCACAGGTTCTTTGATCTGCTTTTCTAAAGGAAAGCAACTCAAAAAGGGGTTAACAATCTTACTTTGATAAAACATTTATCATTTACCTAGATCAGGGGAAAAAGTCAGCACCTTGAACTTCAGAGAATACAAACAAAAGTTACAAACAGACAAACAATACAGACAGAGAAACAGACCAGCAGACAGGGCTGCCAGCTGTCCGTACCTACTTAGTCACGAGAGGGAGAAGCACCAACATCTGGATTTTCAAAGCCAGGGGAGCTCAATGGCTGCCCAGAGTATCATCCAGTTAAATTATGTAACTCTTCCCGTGAGTGAGCCTCAAAGCAAAAACCTCGTATCAGGGTATATATAACCTTCTTCAGGGTCAGAGAACATCACAATCCTCATGAACCACTGCTGAATCATAAAGTAAAAAGGTATGGGGATTCCTGAAAAACAAGCATTCTACCACAGGCTCCATGTAACCACATTAAGCCTATTAAGGGACATATTATTTTTTCAAATAAGGGAAAGTCCTCAAATTCTCTTAAGCATATCAAGGGGCAGGGAAGATCTTCAAATTTGCTTACCATTAAAGAAAAGTGCCCCAATACCTTGGAGAAAGAAGGAAAAAATAAAAATTGAAAAAAATCCACTGATCAACACTAAAGGAGATTCCAAAATGAAATTCCCAAGAATATTATACCAAAATTCTAGAATTTCCAGGACAAAAAGAAAATAATTCCAACAGAGAGAATTCAACCATTCAAATAGTCATAGTCAGGATCACACAATATTTAGTACCTACCTTGTTAAAGAATCAGAGTGCTTGGCTTATGATATTCTGAAAGCCAAAAGAGATAGAATAGAATCAACAAGAACCTACTCAGGAAAACTGAGTGTAAATTTTTTGGGAAAATGGATATTTAATGAAATAGAGGACTTTCAAGCCTTCCTGATATAAAGACCAGTAATGAAGGTTAATCTGCTGATAGTAATATATGAGGTGATAATACATGCAAATCCTAAGAATTTTATCATTATTTGATAATTAGAAGAACTTCTAATAGAGGGTATAGCAATTTATCAACTATATTGGAATGCCAAAATAATAAATAAATAATACTGAGAGATGGACTGAAAGAAGGAGGAAGGAAGAGAAAGAATGGGAAAATGATCTCACATCAAAGAAGTATATAAGAAAGAGATTTTATGGGGAGGAGCCAAGATGGTGGTATAGAAGCAGCAAGATAGCACAGCTCCCACATAGCCATCTCAAATACCCATAAAATATGACTCTAAACAAATTTCAGGGCTCCAAAACTCACAAAACAAATCTCCTCCTAAAGGCAGCCATCACATCACTCTGGGAGCCAAAACCATCCCAGCCTGAAACCCTGGCTTAACCCGGGGGCAGCCAGGACTGTATCTGAGTATGTATATATATATATATATGTATATATATGAGGATTAGAACGAGAGGAGAGAGGGAGAGACAGAATGGGGTTAATCATCTCATATAGAAGAGGCAAGGGATAATTGTTACAATGGAGGGGAAGAACAGGAAGGCAAAAAGGAAAAGGTCAACCTTACCCTCACTGAATTTGGCTTAGGGAAGGAATGACATAAACTCTAAACTGGGTATCTTGCCTCACAGGAGAGTAGGGGAGATGGGGATCAAAGGTGGGGTGATAGAGGGGAGAGCAAGGTGGAGGGGTTGGTTCCTGGAAGTACAGACTACTGTAAAGGGATAGGGTAGAGAATAGAACAAGTGGAGGGGGGGAGTGGGATAGGAAGGAGAGACATATAATCAGTCTCTTACACTATGCCCACTGTGGAGATGTTCTGCATAATTACACATGTACAGCCTGTATTTTATTGCTTGTCCTTCCAGTGGAGGGTGGGTGATGAGGGA
>CM053588.1:181995104-182017604 GCA_028646515.1 Pseudochirops corinnae | reverse complement strand
GAAATGAGCTCTGTAGAAAGCTAAGGATATTGAAATCTGAAAGTGAAGAGGGAGTGGGTCCTTGATATAGGAGACACTGTGAGACTGGGGAAAGGAGAACAGAGACAGAAAGGAGTGCTATATATGAAGAATAGCAGTTCAGTCTGGTTTGAATAGATCTTAGAATTACAGAGAATGATGTGTATCGAGCCCAGAAAGGCAGGTTAGAGCCAGGTTCTGAAGAGCTTTAAATGACAAACAAAAGAGTTCATAATTGATCCTAGAGGCATTAGTGTTGAATTCTTGGAGACAGAGATCGAAAAACAAAGAAAAACAAATCTTGCTTCAGGCATTGAGAAGAATGAGTGACCTAGAAAGCCTAAGCCTATGTTTCTAAGACTGCAAATACTTTGAGTTGGGAACAAATATATATATATATAGATATATAGTTGACACAGATCTATTTAGTTTATCTTAATATAATGGGTCCACCATTTTATTTCAGCTGCTTTTCCAACTGATGTTGGTGGATGAAGTCAATTGTTTATTTGGGCTGGCTGATATCAGGACTAATAAAATAGTCATGCTTATGTTTTATCTTTTTGCCTTTTGTTTAGGCTTGTGTTGAGGCTCAAGAATGTAGGTCTTTGATTTAAGAATTCAAAATGACCTGCCAAAACTTTCTTTTCTACACGTTGTTGACATAAAGCAGAAATTCCCTTTTGAAATATGTCCCGATATCTAAGGAGTACAGAAAGTATTGTCCCGAACTTCAAGAGTCCTTTTTTGTTATATTTATGAGAGATTTATGAGACACAGAAGCCCGGAGTTCAAGCCCTGCCTCGTACATAGAGGCTATGTGTCACTTAACTACTCAGTGCTCTAAGCAACTTTAAGATTATACGTTGCAGGCAGAGCACTGTGGGTGACTAGTTTGCTAGTCTGGTCTTTCAGTTTTGCCGTTTGTTTTGGGAGCTGCGGCTGAGGTCAGGATGAGGGAACGTCCAACAGTTATGCAGAGAGTTATCCAGCCACAATGGGTGACGTGGCTGTGGACAGTGATGAGGAGGTGGATTATAACAAAATGGACCAGGATAACAAAAAGGGATCGTTGGGTTGATGGGACTTAGACACCCAGGAGGAGTATAGCTAGTACATGAATAACAAAGAGGCTTTCCCAAAAGCTGCAATCCAGTACGGCATAAAAATGTCAGAAGGCTGGAAAACCAGAAGCTTCAAAGAAACAAATGACAAGGCAGAACTTCATCAACAGTGGAAAAAGATCAGTGCAATTATTGAGAAAAGGAAGAAAATGGAAGCTGATGGCATTGAGGTCATAAGACCAAAGTATTACTCCAGCACTCTGATTCTTGGAAGATTACTTGTCTGGATATTTCTCAACTTTCTTTCTCTCCCTTTGCACTTTCCATGTGTAGGTATGTATGAAATTGCATTGTTTTGACTATTAAAACCCATGATAATCCTTTAAAAAAAAGATTATATGTTGCAGAAAAGTTGCTAGTCTGCACTAGTAACAGTAATTTCCTCATCTGAAAAGTTCTTGTGTTCACTATTCAAATAGATCTATTCCTAATTCTATGAGTGATTATATACCAGCTAAATATTCTTGAAAGATGCTTTAAGGATACTTCCCTAATTCACTTATTTCATTCAGAATGCCTTTCTTCACTTATTGTGTTCACAGACTGCTAGATACTAGGGACACAAAGACATAAATAAGACATAATGTCTGTGTTCATTGAATTCACCGTCTATTAGAAAAGAAAATTTTGCCACTTAAAGTTTTTAACTTCCATTCCATAATTTTATTTTATCATTTTCATAAGATAGCCTTATACCATAGTATCTCATTTGATAGGTGAGGAAACTAAAGACTAGAAAATGTTGGAGCCTATATCTCCCTACCTTACTCAGGCTGGAAGTTCTGGAGATCATCAAGTCCTGATTAAATTGATATCTTAGATCTGATCCATTTATGTCCTGAGTAGTTTCAAAACTCCTTAGGCAACCAGGTGACCCAACTCCTGAAGCTCACTGTATTAATGCTTCAGTCATCTGGTAGTGGGAATTACAAGATTATGTCATCCCTTACTACACAAGAATTATTTTTAGAATGCATGAATAATCAAAATTAGAATAGGATTTGGATTTACAACTCCAATGTCTGGCAGTTTCTAGAACTTAATAGGTATTTGTTGAATCTTTTGATTCCCAGCCCCAGTCACATTCCGCCATATCTACCCACCTCTAGGAAATTAAAAAGCAAAAGAATACTTCCAAGGTCTAAGACCGAAGGATAAATGACATTTTACATTTTGTTTCTTAGCAATTTAATACTTGAATCATTACATTCTTTTCTCTAGGAATTATTTGCATTTGGTTTGCCATTTTTCACCTTGGCTTTCTACTTTTCTTGGCTATTCCATAAATTTCCAAAAAGGAAATTTAAGGATGGTAATGGAAAGAATGTATAGACAATTAAATTAGAGGCAGTAATTTTCAGTTAGAATTAAATACATGGTAAAATGAAAGTAATAACTTTAAACTCATGTGATTTGAGTTTAAAATCAGATTGATTTCTATTTCAAATTAAAAATGAAACAAGCTGTAAGAAAAATGCCTTATCTACTTATGTCCTATCCAAGTGATATATTGATGAAAGAACCAACTATTTTCTTCAGGAAGAGACAATGTAAAAAAATCATGCCATATGCATTTGGGTTTGGTCAGCTTTCCCTATCCTATCCTTTTTGTTGGAAATTCTTCTTTTCTTGGAATGGAGACTTTCTCCATTAAAATCCTAATCCAGCATTCTATTGTAATGTGTTAGTAGCATTGGGTTTCCAAAGTCTTATCAGAGGAGTGGACGACTGAAAGGTCCTATTACCAAGCTGAAAATTCTTGTTAGAAGACTGTGGTCTCTACCAACCAAGTTAATAGACTTTAAGAAGTTTCTTACCAGATACTTGGCCTACCTGGGACACTTTAAAAAATTTTTTTTTTATAATTCATAAAGGTCTCTGCTAAGGTATGGAGAGATACTTTGAATCCATATACATCAAATTAATACCTACACTGAAACAGACAAAAAGTCCTTGACGTATTGAACTCTCTTTCTCTCATTCTCTCCATCCTTTAATACATCCCCATCTCCTTCCCTTCCTTTATTTTATGTTTGCATCCAACCGTTAGTGTTAAAGAGAAAGTCTGCATGATGTTTATCAAATCAATTTCACCTTTCCCTCTCCACTGCCCTCTTCTCTGATCAAAAAAAAAAAAATCCCTAGAATGTTTTTTTGAGGAATAGCCCTAAATATATGAAAAAAAATAGCAACCATGCAACAAAGAGCACTAAAAACAGCCAATTGGAGATTTTTTAATAATAAAATTTGTATTACAAATGAAAACTTTCAAAATGCACTTACTGAGCATATAAAATACATTCACCAAAAAGTACTACTTTGTACTTACAGAGCAGTTGAGACATGAATATAGAATTATCTCATTAACATAAGTAACCATTTATTTAACCACTGCAATGAAAGGAATAAAAGAATGAACACAAAAGCATCAGTGTGATATATAAACAAAAGACGACTAAAAGAAAGTCAGAGAAAGTTTCAAATTCTGGTGGTAAAAATTAGAAAGCATTACAATTTTTGTTATCTACCATGAATAAAAGGCATAGAAATATGTAGTGGTGTGATAAAAAGGACTCTGGATTTTAAAGCAAAGAAAGTATCTACACATGAAATTTTGATTTATCTCTTAACCAAGCTAAGTAAGTACCCAAGTGATCTTGTGAAATACTCCAGCCTTCAAGTCATTCATATTTCAATAAAAGAGACAAGATGAATATATGTAAATCAATAAAGATCATTTACAAAATACAAACAAGACAATTTCAGAATGAAAGGCAGTAAGAGCTGAAGGGATGAGGAAACGCTTTGTTCAGAATGTGATGTGCTGGAGTTGAGTTCTGAAGAAAACAATTGATTCTAAGAGAAAAGGTGCCTCATTTCAATCATGGAAGACAGCTGAATCAAAGTAGAAGGGTGGGAACAGAGAAGTAGGAGAGAAATGAGGGCAGTGAAGGGTAAGTGAAAAGTAATGAGAAGGCCAGTGTGGATGAACAATAAAATATGGAAAATGGAGTAAAGTTATAAGACTAAAAAAGTAGATTGTGGTCAAGCTGCCCATAGCCTGTCTTCAAATTCTAAAACAGAAAGGATTATTTTCTCCTAGAGGTAAAGGTGAGCCATTGGAGTTCATTGATCAGTAAGTATCCACTAAAGTATTACTATCAATGAAACTGACACATATGAAGTACTTTGCCAACTATAAAGTAAATTATGTGAATTATTTTGATTTTCCCCATTATAAGTGCATGCCAAAAAAGTAGCAGAGGACCATGCATTCACCAGAAAAAGAAAAAGAAAAAAAAAAAGGATTACTTTGTATTTGCAGAGAATATTAGATCTTATGTTCAATATCTATTACTTGTGACACTTTTCACTCATATTCATTGTGTACAAGGCTTTTTTGATTGTTCTCTCCTCCTCTTCTATGTTGCCACTGTATTAAATCATTCATTCAAAACCTTTATGTAGCATGTGAGGTAATTTAGTGAATAATTTTTTAAGGTAGTTGCAACATACACAGTTAAATTGTTTTGTTTCCTACCCCACCCCCACAAAATATTTAAACAGAGGAAATACTTTGACAGATAATGGCAAATCCTCTCTGAATGAAAGAGAAAAGCCCATTAATCAAATCTATATCAAAGTGAATGGCTTAAATTTCCTCTATTTAGAGACGAAATCTAAGCATTTGAATACACACAGAATAGAATATACTTAGTAGCCATTTAACTTCAATATGACAGTAATACAGTCTAATCTTCAGTTTCATTTTGTACAAGATATATCTCATGAAATACTTTCAAAAGTGTTTTACACCATCAAATGGTTGGATAAAAATTCTAATAAAATTCTAATAAAAATAATTCCAAAGACAGTAAGACAGTAAGACACCAAAGACACTAAGTTAAGTAAAAGACTAAAAAATTCCAAGGTAAGGGAGAGGCTGAGACACTGAGAAGAAGGCTATGTGTCTAGGTGGAATGTGGAACTACCTACTTTATAGAATTGTACATTTAGGGCTTCAAGAGACCTCAAAAGTTTATAATGTCTTAAATTACATGGGGCAGGGTGTTTTTTTGTTTTTGTTTTTGTTTTTGTTTTTTTTTAATTAAGCACTTATTTCTTAAGCACCAAGGCATTGTCTCAGGTGCTGGGACAAAAAAGAAAAAAAAGAAATAATCTGTACCCTCAAAAAGCTTACTTTCTATTGATGAAAAGAAATGTGTATGATGAAACATGTCCTCCCTAAAATATATGCTTCAATCTGTTCTTTAAATATATCATTTCTCGAACTGCACTGGGCACTATCTTTCATCAAGGGTCTTCTGAATTTATGGCTCCTATAATGATCAGAGTTAAGTCTTTCACAGTTGTTTGTCTTTACAATATCATTGCTATTGTATTAATTATTCTGGTTCTGTTTGGATAAGTTTATACAAGCTTTACCAGGTTCCTCTGAAACTATTCCCTTCATCATATCTGACAGGAAAATAGCATTCAATTCTATTCATATCCTATAACTTGTTCAGTCATTTCCCAGTTGATGGATACAGCCCTGTTTGCAGTTCTTTGCCACTACAAAAGGAGCTGCTACAAATAGTTTTGCACACGTATGTCCTTCCTCTTTATCTGATATCTTTGATGACACAGACCTAGAGGCAGTATTGCTGGGTCAAAGGGCATATGCATAGCTTGATAGTTTTGGGGGCATAGTTCTAATTTACTCCCCAGACTGGCTAGATCAGTTTATAATTCTACCAACAGTGTGTCAATGTACCTGTTTTCCCAAAGCCCCTCCAATATTTGTCATTTTCCTTTTTTTTTTTGGTCAACTTTGTAAATCTGATGGGTAATATCTTAGAGTTGTTTATTTTGATTTTTTCTTTTCTTTTGTATTTTAATAGTATTTTTATTTCCCACAATTACATGTCAAAGCAATTTTTAGCATTCATCTTTACAAAATTTTGAGTTCCAAATTTTCTCCCTCCCTCCCTGCACTCCCCTCTTCCAAAAAGATAGACAATGTGACATAAGTTACACATGTGTTATCTAGAACAACATATTTCCATATTAATCACAGTTGTGAAAGAAAAAAGAGATCAAAAAGAAAACAAAGAATAAAGTAAGTGAAAAAAGTATGCTTTGATCTGCATTCAGATTCTGTAAGCTATTTATCTGGATGTGTATAACAATTTTCCATCATGAGTCTTTTGTACTTGACTTGGATCATTGTGTTGCTGAGAAGAGGTGAGTCATTTATAGCAGACCATCACACAATGTTGCTGATACTGTATACAATGTTTTCCTGGTTCTGCTCATTTCACTTTGTAACAGTTTGTACAAGTTTTCCAAGGTTTTTTTTTCCCCCTGAAATCTGAATACTAGTCATTTCTTATTGTGTAATAGTATTCTGTTACATTCATACACCACGTCATGTTTAGCCATTCCCCAATTGATGGACATGACCTCAATTTCAATATTTTCCTTCCAGAAATATTTTTTTTGTATGTGTAGGTCCTTTTCCCTTTTTTATGACCTCTTTGCACTACTGAACTTTGTGAAATGATGGTATGGAAGAGGTCAGAAAAAAGGAGACATTTAAAGTAAGGTACATGAGACTTTCTGTGCACCCAATACTTTGCTTTTATGAGAATTTTTTAAATATAAGAAACGTCTATTACAAAAGAGACATTGATATTTCAAATAGACAAGTAATATACCTATATATATATATATATATATATATATATATATATATATATATATATATTGAGAGAGAGAGAGAGAGAGAGAAACTGATTGACTGAAAATTTCACTTTTGCAAAGAGTTCAACCATAACAGCTTATTATAAAATATTGCTCCTGGAGGAGTGCCAACTGGAACAAAGGAGAAAAAGACATAAAAAAGGGACTTCCCAATTTAATAGCACATGACCTTAGGCAAGTCACTTACAAATCACTCAAATTCTTGATAAAAAAAATACTACTCCAGGAAAAGACTTGGAGATACAACTTATTTAATTTTTATAGTATAGTGCCGTCAGGAACTTTAACAGCTAACAACAATAACAAAGATGACAAAGTTTTTATTGTTGTTGTGGATGATGATAATGATAACAATATTAGTAATAATGAATAATACCCCCTTCAAAAGTAAATCAATCATCCATATCATGGGAGGGAGAAGGCAGTGGCAAATTAAGACAATATAAGTCTGAGTGAGGTGCTACAGTGGATATGAGTGCCCTGAAATTGCTACAGTGTTTGTCTTGAACTGTTAGGAATCCTGAAATTGGAATGAACTCTGGAGATATTGCTGATGAAGTAAGCATCCCAGTCAGTGGGATATATGTGTGTATACATACATACATATATACATACATCTATGTCTATATCTCTTTATCATTTTTGTATGTATGTATGTATGTATGTATCTATCTATCTATCTATCTATCTATCTATCTATCTATCTATCTATTGCCATATGATTGTAGACTGACAACTCAAAACTATTGTGATGCCCAGCTTGGCAGGGAAGACAGCTCTGTGAGTGGCATTCCCTAGTGTTTTGATATGTGTTAGAACAAATCATATGTACTAAGAGTCTACATGCTAGAAATGTTTCAGCACAGATCTCACTATCCCAAAAGTAGAAAAAACACAAATGAATTTGAAATGGATATAAGTATTTTTATTATTTTAAAGTACTATATAATAAAAAACCTGAAAACATATCTTAACTGCTATTGGCAAGGTCTTAATACTGTTTTTTGTTAATGATATTCTCAGTTCTAAATAACACAGGTCAATGCTGGACAATCATAAAAAGTAATAATTACTAAGCCTAAATTTGGTGAAATGAATGGGAATTGAGGAGACACAAGTCTACATAGAAGAAAGTAACATAATCTGAAGCCATCGAAAAGCAATATTTAACATACATGTCTATATACATATTTTTGAGCAATACAAGCTGTTAGGCTATTTCCCAAAATTCCATTTAATGAAAAGTTTAGCAAAATTAACACGTATGTCCTGAGTAATTGTAAAAAGATGAAGAGTGTACTGAGAAGGAATTTTTTTTTTTTTGCAAGGGCATGGGGGTTAAGCAACTTGCCCAAGGTCACACGGCTAGTAAGTGTTAAGTGTCTGAGGCGAGATTTAAACTCAGGTCCTCCTGACTTCAGGGCTGGTGCTCTATTCACTGTGACACATAGCTGCCTCTAGAAGGAAATTTTGAAAAGAAAAAAAAAAAAAACAACCTGAGAGTGAAAGCACAAATACAGCTAACAAAACAACTATGCCAAAATAAAATAACTATTTTTAAAAGCTGATGTCTGTTGTAATCACCACAAATGAATGAATTCTTCTGCTATATATGACAGAGAATGTAAAAGATATTACAGAACCCAAACACAAAAATATATCATGTGGCTATTACCATGGCAAAAATCACATACTATAAAAGGTAGACTTATCTAGGAATATTCTTCATATTTGACAAAGGTCAAATAATTTCATGACAGAAATAGGTTTGCAAAACTATTAAAGGCCTCCATAAAATCTTTGAAAAAATTATATAACTATCTAGCCAGTATATATACTAGAAAACTTGAATGTCAAATTCCTCAATTAAAAGTAAAAAATAAAGAGGTGAAATCCAGGTACAAAAGTACATCAGAAATACATGACACTCTTAATCAATAATTGAAAAAAGCCAAAGGCTACAGTTATACAAGGAATCAAAGCAGAACAAAGAACAAACTACACAATTCAATATCAAACAAAAACTATGCTATAAAGGTCGAGAAGCAATTCTGAAGACAAAGAGGAGCCCTGAAAGAGAATGTTGAGAATTTCTGATGTTTTATATGGCAGAATTCCAGCTAACCACAGGTACGATTGGGATCAAATGTGAGATTTAAAGCTTGTTTACAATTAATATAGTGAATAATAGAACAATTATAAGAAGTGAGGAGACTGAAATTCTAATTTCTCTCTAAAATACAAAGCAGCAACTCAAGATATGAATGATTAATTATTGTTTCTAACACTTCATAGTGCCAACACTTCATGAATTACTAGCAAATCACTGTATCCATTTTCTCTCATTCAAAAGCAAAATCCCATTTTTTCTTAACAGAAGACATATTTATTAGTAAACTATTAAAATACCAATAATCCCACCAAATAAAAGCCATATATGTATTTATGTACTTTATGCAATACATTAGCAGTTTGTATTGCCCAAAAAATGTATATAGACATACATACACACACAAACAATTATATTGGAGAAGGAGGAAAAAGGATGTACTAAGAAGTCCCAGGGATATGAGGAGAAATTCTTTATCAAATAAGCAACTATTTAACATGCCACCCAAAAGCACCATAACATGTACAGTTGAGCAATGACTCTCTTGGCTTATTCATAATATGTAAATATATAAAAAGATCCAAACATAGTAAAAGTGGATGAAAATGGGATATTTAGTGTTCAGAAGAGAAATTGCTCTCCACAATAATATCAAGAATAATGTATATAAAATGCAGTATCTTTCAGCAGATATTTTAAATCACACTTTCGCCTTTCTTTGTATCGCCAGCACTTAACATATTGACTGATTAATAGCAATCAATTAATAAATTCCTTCTGATTAATTGATTGGCATTAAGTACATTTTATTATTACTACTTAGTAGAACTCAGCATGGTTTTTGTGTCAAAGAGGAAATCATACAAAAATATTGACATAGAGGACGCCAATTTATATGGATTCACTCCAAAGCATCTTTTGGAAAAAATGTCCAAAGTTATGAATATTTTTTTGGAACTTGATAAGTATAAAACTCTTAATGTGCACAAATAAAGGGAATACTGATCACTTTTATCTTGAACCTGGAGGTCAAATTGAGACAGAGGATGAAGAAAGTAATTAAAAATAGTTTATCCATTTCCAGATAAGGCATTGAGCCTAATGCCATGCAAGGGAATGCTGAAGTGGCGTATGTGAAAAGGGTGATCAGAATCCTGAATTCAAAACTTAATGGAAACAATTCATATAGAACAATTGACAGCTATGCAGTACCAACCCTAACATACTTTTTGCATAGTAAAATGGACAAAAATTTTCTTGAAGGTATCTAAACAAGAACTCAAAATTCCTTTTAATTTGGAGATTATAAGTATTCAGTATGACAACATCTATTTTAAGAAGAGACTGAATTCTAAATAATATTTTTGGTTTGGGTTTTATAGCACCATATTTATTTTGTCTTGGTTTAAAAAAAATATTGAGTTTTTTGAATGTTATAATGACCTCTGCTCATTTATTTCTGGGTATCTAAATGTTAGATTTTTGTCACCCATAACAATATGCTCGACAATTTGCATCATTTTATTATCTGTGTTGATAAATAAGTCACAACTACTTCAGTATAACTTTTCTGTCATTTTTAGTGACAATGACCTGTTCCTGAATCATTATCACAAACCTCTCCATTTCTGTGAATGCATTTTTGAGACTCATTCATTTGTCCAGCACTTCATTGTGAACATATTGCTGGTTGAGTTAATGTTCCAATCAACCCTGGAGAGGCTTTTGATTCTACTCTTGGAGTGTAGAGATTTCATAATCTAAAGATCACTTTAAGTTTATTTGATAAGTCCAGTAGTTTACACCTGCTGAGAGGCTTTACTACTATTTTGCAAAGTTAGTTCCAAAATGTCCATATATGTATTTACCTGTTTAGAATGTGCTTTGAAAATGTCTAATAATCTTTTTTCTCTTTTAATCTCCATCTACAGTGGGATGGATTTGTTTACATGATGATAGGGGGCTGAACTGGGAGGAGCTAGTGCCTTGTATAGAGAAAGACCCAAGCTGAGAGAGGCCAGAAGAACTTTTGGGAGCAGCATCATGGAGACAGAGAGAAACAGAGAGAGAGAGACAGAGAGACAGAGAGACAGAGAGAGAGAGAGAGAGAGAGAGAGAGAGAGAGAGAGAGAGAGAAAACTGCCAGCCACTGAGGGCCATTTGGAGCTGCCCAGGACTTTTGAAAACTGCCACCCAGAGCTGCTGAGAAATAAGGAGGCATGACTGTGGTGCCAGTATTTTGTCACTCTGTTTTGATATTACTTTGTCAGATTCATCTGCTGATGGAGAATGTTGCTGTTGTTGCAGAAGTCCTGGGACCTTGCTGTTGGTTCAGAAGCCCTGAAACAGAATTTTCTTGTTGTATTTTTACAGAAATCCTAGAGGAGGGCCTTGTTCATGGTTTCAGGGGTCCTGGGACTATACTGATCATTTGTGCTAATTTCTCAGACCCTATTGTTGGGTCTAGGTTGATTTCACAGACAGAGAGTGAGTTGATTAGAACTCTGGCAATGTATATCTGTGTTGTGTCTTTGTAAAGCCTTGTCTGCCCAGAAATAGGAACTGCTGATAACTTGCCTCTGATCAAAATGAAGAAAAGACCTCTCTTGGGTATTGAATGCTGTGATAATATTGTAACTTTGTTGTGACCTAGAGGGGGATGGCCTTTGTGTTTTGTGACTGACAGAATGAAGGCACTTTGTTTATGACTGGAAACTAATCTCCAATTAAGACTACTCAGGGGTGGAGTACTTTGACTTTTGTACTTTCTGATTGAACTGAGGACTTAAGACTTTGTATTTGATCAAATGAATGTATTGCCCAGGGGTGGAGTACTTTGGCTTTTGTATTTTGTGATTGAACTGAGAACTTAATAAATGATTGAGTTGCCCTGGATTTTGATTTTCTCTTTTCTGTGAATGTTTTGAACCTTGAAAGTTGCTTTTGCTTGGCATTACAAGCCTGCTCCTCAATTTCCTCTGTTCTATTGGTTCAAAGCTTCTTGGAAATTCTTAGAGCAAGTTGTTGCTTTATCCCATATTAAGGGAGAAATCTATTTTGACTTGATTCAATTCTGTTGTGGTGGGCGCTCTGCCCACCTAAAAACTGTTGGGGTTTCGTGATGTGTTGCAGTGGAACCATCTCAAAGAATCTAGAGTCAGACCATCTCTAATCCAAGTGTAAGAATTTATTGAGATTGATACCTCTCGTGAAGCAGGCTAAGTTCCAAGAGGAACCAGAAACTTCAGAGAAAATAAGATGGGATTCTTATAGGGTAAAGATGCAATTACAAAACCAAAATTTACATAGAATAGATGAACATGATTAATATTAAAAAGGCAGGAGGAGTTTGGCAAGAGATTAGGTAATGCAGCAGGGATCCCATCTATGGTTTGGTGGTTAAACATTCTGATAGTGCTGCCCTCTAATTGGCTAGTTATTGTGGTCCTATCTGGTCAAGATACATAGTTGGGCATTGTGGTCCTGTCTTGGGCTAGAGGATAAAGTGATTGTAATTGAATACAAGAACATACCAGTTTCTGTGGAAATGGATCTGGGGGCAGTGACTAGGTAGAAGCAGTAGTTGGGTTCCCATCACATGGACACACCTGTGTCATGGAAACACCTGTTGTTCTAGTGAGCAGTAAAGCATATATGAAGAAGTTATCATATTGACAGGAGGTGGGGGGTTTTAGGTAGGTACAGTGGGCCTATTGTTCAGTGGGGCCTGGCCTATAATGAAGTTAGAATATTGGGGCTGGGGGCAGCTTTAATAGGATTCCATCAATTCCATTTACAAAAAAACTGGTACATCTTAGCACTTGGTTGTTGCTTTTGTCTTCTAGAACTTTTGAGTGATTTTGTAAATAATCATATGATAATGACTGTATTCCCGAATTAAAATAGTGAAGACTCTTTTAAAAAGCAAAAACAGAATTATAATGCGTTCATACTGTATCAAATGTGTCAAATACAATACTATCTTTTCTCCTTTTAAGGCAGTGGTTCTGAACCTGTGGGTCGCGACCCCTATGGGGGTTGTATGACCCTTTCACAGGGGTCACCTAAGACTATCAGAAAACACATATTTCTGATGGTCTTAGGAACCAAGACACTGCTGCTCTATCCATCTCCAGGGAGGTCCACCCACATGCAGATACACCAACATACAAGTACCCAGTGTGATGATATCATTGCACCAACCCCAGCACATATACCCATACAAATACAGGTGTATGTGATAGGGTTGGTGCCATAATGTACTTATGTGGACTGGTCACATATGTGTAGAGAGCAGCTACTGTGTAGAGAGCAGCTGCTGTGATGAAAGCAGCTACTCTGTTAAAAGCAGCTACTGTGTTGAAAGTAGCAGTATTGGAGGGAAAACAACACTTCATGAATTATAATTACTGGGTAAATGTAAAATCATGTATTGTAAAATCATCAACTACTGCAAAAAAAAAAATATCTGTACCATGGGAACTTAATCTGGATGCTGATTGGTGTTTTTATAGTCAGCTGTAGTTGATGTGAATACAGCCCCCTTGTGATAGTAACAGGTATGTAAAAAAACAACAACACAGAGAATGGTAAATCATAGGAAACTTTAATGAACTGTATTGACTGAACTATGCCATGTATCATCTTTTGTATTATTAAAGCTATTGTTATATATTATTTTCATTAGCAAACCATCCCATGACAATGGATCATGCAGAGAAGAACATTAAGAAAATAAAATATATTGAGGATTTTTTACAGTATGGTTTTACCTCAATAATTACAGCAGGAATTGAGAAACTACAATGTGTTATTTGTTGTGAAGTTCTATCAGCCGAATCTATAAAGCTGAACAAACTAAAACACCATTTTGATAGCAAGCATCTGAGCTTTGCCAGCAAGGATACCAACTACTTTAGAAGCAAAGCTGATGGACTAAGAAAGCCAGACTTGACACTGGTGGAAAGTACCACAAACAAAATGTAGCAGCCATTGAAGCTTCATATTTGGTGGCACTCAGAATCACCAGAGCTATGAAACCTCACACCATTGCTGAGGATTTACAATTGCCAGTGGCCAAAGACATTGTTCAAAGTATGATCAGAGATGAATTTGTTATGAAATTGAGTGCAATTTCCTTATTTAACAACACTGTCTGCAGAAGAATAGATGACATGTCTGCTGATATTCTTGATCAGGTAATCCAGGAAATTAAATCTGCTTCACTTCCAATATTTAGTATTCAGCTTGATGAATCTATAGACATTGTAAACTGTTTACAATTACTGGTTTACATGAGGTATATTAATGATGGTGACTTTAAAGATGAGTATCTTTTTTGCAAACCTCTTGAAATAACAACTACTGAACGTGATGTATTTGACACAGTTGATTCATTTCTGAAAGAGTATAAGATCTCTTGGGAAAAGGTTTGTGGTGTTTGCACAGATGGTGCTCCAATTATGCTAAGATGTCGATCTGGATTTCAACGTTTGGTACTGAATGAGTCACCAAAAGTCATTGGAACTCATTGTATGATTCATGGGCAAATATTAGCAATGAAGACACTGCCACAAGAGTTACAAGAAGTAATGAAAAGCATCATAAGTTCTGTCAATTTTGTAAAGGTGAGCACTTTAAACAGTCAACTGTTTTCGCAAGTGTGCAACGAGTTGGATGCGCCAAACAATGCTCTGCTATTTCACGCTGAAGTGAGATGGTTGTTGAGAGGAAAAGTTTTAAAACGTGTTTTTGAGCTTCGTGATGAACTCAAAACATTTTTTAATCAGAAAGCAAGATAGCAGTTCTAAGCAATTTTCAGTGATAAAAGTGAACTGCAGAAAATAGCTTACTTGGTTGACATCTTTGCCATCTTGAGTGAGTTAAATTTATCACTGCAAAGACCAAATGCAACATGCCTCGATTTGTCTGAAATAATCTGATCATTCCAAATGAAACTTTGGCTTTGGCAAAAAAAAAGTGGATGAAAATAAAATTTACATGTTGCCCCCCTTATCTGCTTTCTTTGAGGAACATGACATTGAACCAGACAAAAGGACTCTGATGAGAATTTCTGTGAAAGAACACTTGTATATGCTTGCAGATGAAATTTCATTGTACTTTACAAATCTACCTGATACCCCATTTGCATTTGCCAGAAGCCCATTCACAGTCAAAGTTGAAGATGTTCCTGAGACAGCACAAGAGGAGTTCATCAAACTTATTAACAGCGATGCAGTAAGAACTGATTTCTCCACAATGCCAGTTACAAAATTCTGGATCAAGTGTTTGCAGTTATATCCTGTTCTGTCTGAGACTGTGTTGCGCCTTCTTCTTCCATTTCCAGCAACATGTCTTTGTGAAACAGGGTTTTCCAGCTTGTTGGTTATCAAGTCTAAATACAGAAGTAGACTTATTGTGGAAGATAATCTTCGTTGTGCTCTTGCAAAGACTGCCCCGAAAGTTTCTGATCTGGTGAGAAAGAAGCAATCTCAACCTTTGCACTCACATTGGCTTTTTACACATACTGTCGCAAAATGTTACAATATAGTTTACTGTTGTTATATTAAGACTCTTACCCATGCTACCCCATGCTTCAAGACAAAACTTCATTTATTTGTAATTAGAAATAAATATTTCACAATATATAATTACATATTGTTTTTGTGATTAATCACTGTGCTTTAATTATGTTCAATTTGTAACAGAGTAAATACATCCTGGGAATCAGATATTTACATTACAATTCATAACAATAGCAAAATTACAGGTATGAAGTAGCAACAAAGATAATTTTATGGTTGGGGGTCACTACAACATGAGGAACTATATTAAAGGGTCACGGCATTAGGAATGTTGAGAACCACTGTTGTAAGGGATAAAGGCAACATGATATAGTGGTTAGAGAACTGGTCAGAAAGACCTGGGTTCAGGTACTACTAATTACACAAACTGGCTGTTCAACTCTGGTGAACTTAGCCAACTTTTCAGTATTCAAAAAAAATTCTCTAAGAAAATAACTTGCAACAAAGGAGCTAGCCTTAATAGATAGAGTGTATTTTTTCATCCAGTCATTCCTTATACCAATGAAATCAAAGAACTCTTCCTTAATCTATCCCTAATCCTATTGTTTTGGAAATCAATGGTCTATTTAGCATAGAAATCCATTTTGCTATGAGAATAATAATCATTAATTAACATAATATTACTATCTAATTAATCTACTTATATCCCTTTAATGTATATACAGTGTGTACAGAATATATGTGGCTATATATGTATGTACATGTGTGTGAATATAAATGTATGTATATATACATATAAACATGCATATAAATCTCCTTTGCTTCCACATTTGACTTCATTGTATAGCAGGAAGAAAAACTGAAGAGATTATAGAAAAAAAGGCTCACTATAATTCATGGATGATTTCCTTCAAAATATATACTTTTTTAATGAACATCTTTTGATTGTAGTCAAGTAATTTTTTCAAAGTATTTTCCCTTGGAGAAAGTAATAAAATGGTACTGATAACATCACCAAATTTCTGTTTCAGTGACTGAGAACAATACATCTGGGTATAAGTTAATAGTTTACATATTAATTTTCTCATCTCTCTGATGGGCAGAAAATTGCTTTAATATAAATGCAGTTAAATTTGTCATTTTATTTCTACTCAGCTTAGTTCTCTGAAATTTATTATCAGCACCATCAAATTGTTCTTTCCAATTCTGAAGCTTTTGAGAATGAAAAATATGCCCTATTGCAAAGGAAGTAAAAATTCCCTCAATATAATTAATGTGCATTTTAATTTTTATTGTTGATCAATTATTTTTGAAGGTTATAAGATAATGTAATACAATTTTGATTTATACTTTCAAGCAATAGTTCTACTCTTTAGGGGGTAAAACACATTTCAACAAAAACAATTACTAAAATTCTTCTAGAAAAAAAGATAATATTTTAACAGAGATATCCTACTGGGTCTAAGAAGGTATTAAATCATGTACAAAATAAAAAAAAGCTATGACTGTTTCTCCATGATGCCAAAACAACTGATGAATTGGGTCAATTCAGTGGGAAAAACAAGCAATTAGTCAATTTGACCTTGTACACATAAAGCAATTGACTTATTTGAAGGTATTTTTTTTTTTTTACCTCTTCTACTTGTGGAATTGGTTGTGCATAGTTTGGATGTTATTTATAAAGGCTTGGGCAAATGTTTGTAAACAGTGATCAGCTATTTGAAGTCATCATGTCCTTATTTTGGGTTCTGTTTGGCGCTTCATTTAGAAAGATAATCAGTTAGTATCTACCACACTTTATCCTGTAGGAATGTGATCAGAGCTATCACAAAGTATAAGTGTAATAAATAATAATAATAATAAGAGCAGGGAACATTTATATAGCACTTATCATGTGCCAGGAACTGTGCTAAAACCTTTACAAATATTATCTCATTCACTCCTCACAATGAGGTAGGTGCTCTTATTATACTCATTTTACAGATGAGAGAACTGAGGCAAACAGGGGTTAAGTGACTTGCCCACTCAGTTCTTCCTGACTTCAGTGCTCTAAGCACTGTGCCATCTTGTTGTCCCTAAAGGACTGGTTTCAAACAGATATGATTAGGTGTCACTGCAGAAGGGGCAATGTGAATGAATTTTCTAATTCAAATGTAAATTATTGTGTTAAGGCAAATCAGACAGTCAGTCAAATATTACTTATTGAGTCCCTACTAGCTGCCAACCACTGTGTTAATCACTGTGGATACAAATAAAGGCAGAAAATATATATTTTTTTGTCCTGAAGGAGCTCACAATGTAATGGGGAAAACATCAAACAAATAAATGGCTGTAAAGAAGCTATATATAAATGCAAAATAATTAACAGAGTGAAAGCACTAGGGTTAAAGGATTAGGAAAGTTGTGTAGAAGATGGGATTTCAGTTGGGACTTGAAGAAAACCAAGTGAGTCAGGAAGTGAAGAGAATAGTTACCATCCCAGGTAATGGGAAACATCAAAGAATTTGTTTTTTCCCAAACTCATCCTATCATTTTTTTTTTCAACATGACCAAAGATGTAAAAAAAGTCTTCAGGGAAGCCCACAAATAGAGAGGTATATTGTTCTGTTTCTTTTGTCCCTTTCTGTATTTGTTACTTTCATCTTCTTATAAATAATAACAGCAACATTCGTAGCAATAACTGTTTTTTTCTTTCATACTTGTGATTTCCCCAGTATAAGGAGCTCTCTATTAATCTGCAATTATTGGAAGCTTACAATTGTAGATGGTTGCCTTGAGGCACTGAGGTGTTAAATGATAGGATCAAAGAGCTAATATGTGTCAGAGACAACATTTGGATCCATGTTGTCTCAAACCTGAGACCACCCAGCTCTCTATCCATACTGCATTACATCAATAACATAGTAAGCTTGGGATTGGTGAGAAACAAAGATTCCCTCTTAAGTGGTAACATTATTCAAATTCCTGGTACAGAGAGATTGTAACTTGACCAGTGCCACAAACTGAGTTCTTAGAGGAACTAGAGACAAGCTTGCAAATCTCCTGAATGCAAGTCTAGTGTTCTTTGTAATAAGTTAGACTTCTTTTAAAGAGCAATTAATAGTTGATTTAAAAATCATTCCAGAGAAGCATTTAAATAAATGTTTGAGAGCTAAATGCAGACAAAAATCATCTTATTGTTGATATTATGCTTGCCTTTCAAGTCACTTCCAGTTTATGCACAAGGGAGATGTAGGGAAAAAATAAATCCAGAATGCAATTCCTAAGTCCAATCATCTGGGCTTCCCTCTTAAATCTTCCTTCCACATTCATATTTATTTCTAGAGGGAGGTTGCTTTCAGATTATGGTAAAAACTTCCATATACTAACTTCAATTTTATTTTATGTATTTTTATTAAGTCTCTTTATATCTACATGCGAAATGGTACAACTTATCAGTTTTGTGAGTTATTGTTGTCTTGATGTGTACTCTATTGAAGGAAACGTGAAAGAATTAGTTAAGGCATATTCCTTGCTGACATAGACCTTAATGTATCTCCATAAAATCAATTAAATTTCAATAAAATATAATAATTAACCAAATATTAAATCATATGTTTCAAATGCAAAATTGAAATAATATAGCTTGTTTTCTCAATGAGTGGGGGACGAAGATAATTTGGAACTCAAATTTTTAAAAATCCTAAAATGAATGAATTAATTAATTAAAATGAGTCTCATGCTATGTATGTACTTTGCATGACTCAGAAAAGGTAGAGAACAATATGAGTCAGCTTAATGGAGGCTATCTAATGAGAAAAAGGCCTTGTAGAACCAAAGATCAAGGTGTAGAAGGATAAACTTGTAGTCAGAAAGAATGGGGTTCCTGTCTCCACTCTTATGTGAATAAGGGCAATTCCTTTAAACTCTACTTTTTTCTTTATTTTTTATCTCTAAAATGGGAATAATAATTAAAAAATAATCACACCAACTGTACCCCTCAAAGTTTCTGTTAAGCTAAAATGCAAAACTTAAAGCACCAAATAATTGCCATCTGTTATTGGATAAGATAACATACACTGCAGACTTGGTGGGAAGCATATGGTGAGTGGGGGCAAAAGGAGACATTTTAAAAGGTCTCAGTTGTAAGAAGGATGATGTCTGTGTTTTTGTTCAAACTCTACTTCGATACCTGAAATTTCTTTCATCTATTTCTTTACCTATTGAATTCCTACCCAGTCTTTAAAACTCACCCAAAACATTATCTCCTCCATTTGCTGCTTAGCACAGTACCTGGCACATAGTAGGTATTTAAACAAATGTTTCTTGACTGACTGACTGAGAAATCCCACCTGATCTTCCTGGTGCAAATATCCTACCCAAGGGACTTCTTTTAAACTTTACAGTCTGCTTTACTTATGTTAACTCGTTTGATCTACACAATAACCCTATGAGGTAGGAAATATGACTCCCATTTTTACTCCCCTTTATGTTTCACCTACCTGTTCCTTCCTGAGTTTGTATATTATTGATTCCTCTTTTTAAACTAAAAGCTACATGAGGGTCCAAAGGTTATCCTATCTGAACCTATCAGAGTTATTGTGTCTGGAAAATACCCACCCCTCTTTTGTCTTAACAATGATACCTAACTATCTAGCAGGTGATTAACAAATCTTAATTGGGTTGAATTGAATGTTGAGGTGTGAGGAGAAAGTTTGTGTTGGGGAGTCTATCTTCCTGGCAGCATCATTGGCAGAGACTGAGAACTAGTAATTATTTTCATAGCATCACGATGTTGACAACTGACTCTGTGGTTGAAATGGTTCTGGCCCCATGCTGACTAGCCTATCCTTAATGTGACCATCAAAGTTACAAACTCAAATGCAGTTTTCAAAACGTATTGAAATGTTATAGTTGACTTCATATTTCTATTGTAGAGAAGGATCAGGTCTTATAGTAATAACTGTAGACCAAGCAGAGGATCACCCAACTGTCTTATGGATAAGAAGAAAGGTTTCCTTTTCATTTTGTTTGAATTACCAGATAGTTTGGAGATTTCTAATTCTTTCTTCCCCCAACCTTCCTGCTTTGACCCAGGTGATATATCAGACCAGATAAGATGCTGTTTAATTGATAAACTTTTCTGCATGATTTCAGATGTTACAGGAAGGGGAGGATGTGCTGATTCTTCCCCAAGGGACTAATATATAATATGCTTCTGCCTGTCACATTACTTAGTCTTTTTCAGTCCCTCAGAGACCTCTAGTGAAGGGAAAATAAATGCCATTTGATGACCATGATTGGATTATTGGGATTTCACCATCTCAACTGTTTTTTTCTGTGGATTCAATGTGATTCAAATAAAAAAGGATATACTGTGTTTCCTTCTCTGTATATAGCCCTACATTAAGAGTGTAGGGGAAAACGAGAAGTACAAGACACCTTTAAGGACCTTATGGTCTCACTAGGGTAAGAATTCTGGACCCATATGGAAGCAGTGTTGGTTTGGAAGACATACACCATCATTCACATTAATTTTCTGGCAGACCAACAAATACCACAACAGGAGGGAAATCTATCATCTGTTGTAGGGTAAAATGAAATGTAAGTGAATAAGCCTCATCAACAACACTACCCACTCTAACAGTATAAAAGGGGTAGCTTTATAACACTGAAAAGGGAAGTTAGATGATGTAGAAGATACAGTACTAGGTCTGGAGACAGGAAGAACTGAATTTAAATCTGTCCCCTAACACTTAATAGCTGTACAACCCTGACCAAGTCACTTAACTTCTGCTTGCCTTATTTTCCTCATATTTAAAATGGAAATAGTGATAATACCCACCTCCCAGAGTTGTTGTGAGTATCAAAAGAATTAATATTTGTAAAGTGCTTAGCACAATACCTGATCCAGAGCAGGTGTTATATAAATGTTAGCTGTGATTATTATCATTGTAATTTATCAGTCACAACATTTTTTAATAGGAAGGGACTTCAGAGGTCACTTAGCAGCACACTTAACTTAAGAATAAGTCCCCTCTACAACAATGCAGGTATGAAAGCATCTCTAGTGATGCCTCATTCTATTGCCCAGCTAGAACTATTAGGAAGTTCTTTCTTACATCAAATCAAAATCTTACTGCCTATAAATTCCATCACTAAGAATGAGGCATTTCTACTATGCTACAGTAGAAGTAGTCAAATTCTAGAGTAAGAGTTCTTAATTTATATTTCATGAACTCAAATTTGTTTTGATAACTGTACATCAGTGGAATTGCTTTCCTTTGCAATCTTATATTTTATTTTTTACATTTAAAAATATTATTCTAAAGTATCCATAGTTTTTCACCAAACTGCCAAAGGGATCCACCACACACAAAAAAGTAAAGATTCCCTGCTCCATATTCAGAAGATCTGGGTTCAAATCCTGCTTTTACGCTTTTTACCAATATGACTTTATAGAAATAACTTTCCTAAGCTTCAGGATCCTTACCTATAAAATGAAGATGATGGCCCTTATAGTCTCTTCTAGCTCTAAATCTATGATCCTATGATTATAATGATGATAGATAGCTTTTATGTAGAACTTTAAGATATGCAGTATCAATTCATTTTATCCTCACAACATCCCCGGATGTTAGATGGCACTATTATTGCCAGGTTAA
Organism: Pseudochirops corinnae; assembly: GCA_028646515.1. Taxonomy (NCBI): domain Eukaryota; kingdom Metazoa; phylum Chordata; class Mammalia; order Diprotodontia; family Pseudocheiridae; genus Pseudochirops; species Pseudochirops corinnae. The sequence goes on along the minus strand of CM053588.1, from coordinate 181,995,418 downwards.
AGAGAAGGAAACTGAGACTGACAGAGATTATGTGAGTTGCATAGGTCACAAAACTAGTAAATGTCTGAGATGGAATTTCAAATCCATCTTTCTTACTACAGGTACAGCACCCTATTCACTGTGCCACCTAGCTGCTTCAGAATTATGGAATTTCTTTATCATTTGGAGTTGCCTGAGGTATTTGACTTAGACCAAGTTTAAATTAGCATAGAAGATACACGCATAGGTAATGCAATGGATAGAGATGGGCTTGGAGTCAGGAAGAACTGAATTTAAATCTGACCTCAGATACTAATAGCTATTTGATCCCAGCC
>CM053588.1:181970786-181995004 GCA_028646515.1 Pseudochirops corinnae | reverse complement strand
TATATGTTTGTGTTCTACACTATTACTATTGCTACTACTAACACTAACACTACCACTACTACTATTATTATCCAGTAGCCAACGTCAACATGGAGGCTTAAAGTTTGTAATGCCATGCATGAGCAGCTTTCCAGAAGAATGCTATTGTGAACAGCTTTTAAGGTTCTGATTACACAGTATAGTGAACACTCTATTTATTCCATAACAAATCAAAACAAAACATTCACAGAAAATCAAGGTACAACATTCATAATATTACAACTTATCACAGAAAATCACACTAGAGTATTCTCAGCAGTTTATTCTTAAAATGGCCACATAGTTTCCACCATAGTGGCCACAAACTTTTGAACAAAGAGCAGTCATCTAGTATCCCTAAGGAGGGAGTCATTCAGTCATCTCAAAGTACAATAGTCAAAGTTATCCACTCATGGGGCACACCAAGTTAACTCAGTCACTTGTTCAGCAATCAATTACTAAGTATCATTAATCACTAAGTACAATCAGAAAATACACAGACCCTCAACCCCTAGGTCATTAGTAAATTTACAGTTCCTCAGGCAGTATACAGCATCCAAGTAAAGTCTTCTTTCATCTTGACTCAAGGTGGTCTCTCAGATTTCCTGGATCCCCCTCCTTGGTCCCAGCTCCTTCCTGAATCCACCAAAGTCACCTGGATTCAGAGCCAGACAGCTACCAGGTCCTTGTCCAATTCTCTGGGCAGTTCCTGCTCCACACTGATGTTCACAGGGTCTAGTCCTTCTCAAATCCTTCACAATTTCTTTTCCTGGGTATTCAAGGCTCAACCAAGGCACAAACAGATAAAGTCTTAGCATCCTGGTCATGCTTCCTCAGTCTTGTGCAGCTGTTCAAAAAATCAGGAATCACTTATCTTGCCTGGTTGGTGGGCAGGGGAGAGGTTGGGCTCCTGGGCTCCTGAACTCCTGGGCTCCTGGGCTCCTCTTCAGCTTCCTGAGTTCCTCTTATGTAACTTCTCTGGCTCCAGATGCTGGTCCCAAGAAATTCTGACTGTCTCTTCCTGGGGTTTTCCTTATATACACATAGCATTAGCTTCCTGTTTCAGCCAACCCCTTCCTGTTACATCAGCAACAGGAGACAAAAGTTCATACCTTCTGTTTCCCCAACAGGGGCTTGATCATTTACTTAGTGCTAAGTACCTGCTACCTTTGCTTAACTTGAAATAAGATACTAAGTACCTGCTTACTTACCAATAGAAAAAGTGGTCTTCAAATTTAAATTACATTACCATTATATTCCACCCCTTCAGGATCTTTGGCCTTACAATTTCAATCCAAATGGCCATGGATCCTGGAACAAATAGTGGCACTATACTTTGTAATCCTGCCAACTATGCAATATAATGCTGTGCATGAGTTAATCTATCATATCCCTCATTCCATTTTACAGAGCACTGTACCAACCATTGCTTTGGTTCAGGGGTGGGAGTGTGTCATTCTCCTCAGTTTCTATGTTTGCTACAGATTCTTGTAGAGTAGAGACTCCGTTTTTGCCTGTTTTTGATCTATTTTGAATTTACCACTTCCATTTGATTATAGTAGCCTCTTGGGTATGTGCAATTCTGTGAGAAGGTGGGATACTCATAACCCAGGTCATAATCGGGATTCTGTCTTAATATCATTTCATGACCCAGAGTTAGAGTTCAATCTCTGCCAAAGCCCAATATGCAGCTAGCAACTACTTTTTGAAAGGTGTATACTGGACTCCAGATGGAGTTTCCTCCACCAAAATCATAAGGTTACATTTTGGCTTTGTTGTTTTGCCATAAACTCCAGTTTGTGTAATCATCCTGTACAGTCACTTGTAATTCCACTGGACCATTTTGCATGGGCCACAAATCTAGGGCCAATTGTATGGCAACCTTGGCTTCTTCAAAAGCTTTACTCTGGTCAAGTCCCCAATTGAATTTATATTTCAAAATCTGTCCCAAATGTGGAATGTGGTATCTCCAGTATCCAAACAATCCTATGAATTTTGGGGCCTCTTTCTTTTTAGCAGGCATGGGAAAATCATGAATCTTTTGTCGGGCTTGTGGAAGAATCTTTCGTAGTCCCTTGTTCCATTGTATACCCCAAATTTTTATATTTGGTGCTGGTCCTTGAACCTTTGAAGAGTTAATTTCCCATCCTTTACTTTTCATATGCTCAATTAGAAGGGTCAGACACCTGTCCACTTCTTTTGTATCTTTTCCCAGTATCATAATATCATTAATGTAGTGTGTAAGCTGTACACCAGGTGGCTTTAATTCATCCAACTGTTCAGCCACAATCCTGTGACAAATAGGGGGGCTATGCACGTATCCCTATGGCAAGTGGGTGAAAGTATATTGTCTACCCTGTCAAGTGAAAGTGAACTGATCCCATTGTTTAGGGTCTATTTTGATGGTGAAGAAGGCATTCATCAAATCAATAACTGCATACCCAGTCCCATCATATTTCTGGATCCTTCTATTAAGGTGATGGTATCTGGAATAGCAGCATAGAAAGGAGGAGTCACCTTATTCATTTATCTATAATCCAGAGTCATTCTTCATGTCCCATCTGATTTTCTTACTGACCAGACAGGATTATTCCATCCTGTGGTTGTAGGGACTAACACTCCTGCTTCAACATATTCCTTTATAGTAGTGGTAATTTCCTCTTGCTCACCTGGCACACAATACTGTTTTAAAGTAATTACTTCAGAAGATTCAAGTAAAGTGATTGGGTCCATTTTTATTTTCCCACTAAAACTGTACTAATTTCTATCTTCCTAACAGCAAATTGATATCTTCCTTCAGGTAAATTCGGAGTCATGCCTCTCAATATATCTATTCCAACTATGTAATCAGGAATGGGTACAACAACCACAGTATATTCTTTCTTAGATAATTGCCCAATTTTCATTGTTATTTTAACTTGTCTGGCTGATATTTCAACCCTTCTGGAGCTCTGTGATGGTAATAGGAGTTCCTTGTCTAAACTTATCAGGGTTTCCATAGATAAGGTACGCCTCCTCCCCCCCCCCCCCTTTCCAGCAAGGCCCTAGTTACAGTAGTTGATCCATTCTTCCAATATATTGTTAAACCAATATGGGGTCTTCAGTCTCCTCCATATATTTATTTAATCTGGGCTGTGGCTAGGTCTATTTTCTTTTCTCCCTGAAGGTGTGGCAAACTTGGATATAATAATTCAGGAGTACCTGCAGGGGTGGTTCCTGCTTCCCTATTCATTCTAATGTTAAGTACCTTTTCTTGGTACATCTTATACAGCTCTTCAGTTGGAATACCATCTACTCTTCTAAAATCCACCCTTGCTCTCAATAGAGCAGCAAACAGTTCCCTTCTTTTCAATCTATTTTGTCTTTGAATCCTCTGGTTATTTATTCTTCTCTCTCAAGGAAATTTATCTTTTCCCAATTCCCCTAAGTCACTTAATTGCGAAATCTTATCCAGCACCTCCTAAAGAGGGTGCTCTATTTCCCCAATTAATAGAGTCAGAATTAGGTGTTTATAAGCAGGAGGAGCCATCTTTACTATGATATTTCTATGAAGAACTCCTAGGTGGGGTATCATGATACGCATTTGCATCTCCAAACATGATAGCAGTTTTCATTACCTCCTTCTTTAGCTTTCTCATACAGTCTCTAAGTGAGTACCAGGCCACATAGAGTCAGTAGGATATTGCTTTTTGCATCCCTCTGTAGCTAAAGCTAACAGATTAGTTCTGTTGTGCCCTCCTCGCATATGATGATTCTTAAAAGGTTGGTGTACAAAAGGATTCTGACTGTGTTATGGTAATCTGAAGAGCTTTCCTACCCGTAGGCCCTTTGATAGGATTAAGTGGCTCTGAGAACCTTTCTGATTTGAAAGTATACTCTGCCCTCTAATAGGCTGAATGTGGTCACATGGAGCCTGTGGTGGGAATCTTGTTTTTCAGGAATGCCCACACCTTATTACTTTGTGATTGTGCAGTGGGTTAAGAGGGTTGTGACATTCTCTGATCCAGGAGAAGGCTATATATACCCTGATGTGAATTTTTGCTTTGAGGGTCACTTTGGGAAGAATTGTGTGATTTGGCCAGATGAGACTCTGGGAAACGGTTGAGCCCCTCAGCTTTAAAAACCCAGATGTCGGTACTTCTCTCTCTGGTAATTAAGTATGGATGTAATGGTCAGGCAGCTGGAAGCCCATCTGATGATCTGTTTCTCTGTCTGCTTGTAACTTCTGTTTGTATTCTGTTTGCATTCTCTGAAGTTCAGGGTGCTGACTTTTTTCCCTGAACTAGGTAAATGATATATCTTTGATTGATTAAAGTAAGATTGTTAACCCATTTTGAGTTGCTTTACTTTAGAAAAGCAGATCTAAGAACCTGTGCTAGCAGCCATCCTGGGTATGCAAGGGTGCTTGCTGAAACAGACTGATACTTATGAATTTTACACAATCCACACTGTCCAGTGTTATTCCTCTGGTGCCTTCATCAGTGATTCTTACTATGCAGAACACTAAAGACTCTTCCATTCTTTGGGTGAATCAACTCAATATATCAGCAACCCCCCATTGAGTGAAATCCACAATTATCTCCCTAAACTCAGTTTGGCCTTGGTGGTTCTCCTGTCCTCTTCTTTGCATGAGGAGAACTTCTGCATTAGAAGACTCCTCATCTAACATTGTTCCATTCTCCTCACACACATTCTCCTGGAAGCTGTTTGGGCAACTCTGCCCAGCCTGTACAAAAGCTGCATGCACATTTCTTCTGCTGGTTTTTTGCTTCCTTTTAGCTACATGAACAGTAGCTTGCATCTGCCACCACCTGAGACCCTCCAGTTTGCTCTTCAGAATGCTGTGGCACAGAAGAATCCTCAGGCAAATCAGCCAACTCCCTAGACATCTGAGATTTTCCTCTACTTTTACACATAAGGTGATAACTTGTTGGCAGAACCCAGCCTCTCCTGCACACTCCTGCCAGTTCTTTGCCTGGTTCTACAGGTATTCCTTGCAAACATCTTTCCAAATTTCTGGGTTCTCCCTCTTTTAGCCTTGGTTCCCAGTTTTCCCAGAGCCCTGTGCTTTTGGCCCATTCTCTGGCTAGAGAGGAATAAGGCAAATCCTCCCATCCTGGGATAGCCATTTCTCCCTCTAAAGCCCCCTCTGCTTCCAAATAGAGGCCTGACATTTTGTGATCCTATCCTCATCACCAAATGTATCAACAATGCAGTATTCACAATGCCTACAGTAACTATAAATATGCTGATATGGTTATTAATCACAAAGTATAATAGGCTCTGTACATAGGGGACAAAGCTAGAACACTTACTCAAATACCAGAAAGCTGAGTCCCCAAATCAGAAAGTCAAAGCCATCACAGTAGTTGGCACACATAGTTAATGCAGTAAACACCCACATTCTCAGTCCTTCAAAACAGAACGGGCTATCTCAGGCAAAAGTCCTCCTCTCCTCACTTACAGCAACTGCTCAGCATCCAGGCAGCTCACTCCCAGAAGCTCCTGCCCGACACAGTTCCCATCCAAGCAGTCTTCAGCAGGAGTCCTTAGCAGAAATTCTGGCTGGCTCAAAATAAAAGGAGTTCATGCTGCTGCCAACACAGCTAACATGCTTCCAGTCACCTCACTGGCTCCATCTTGGCTCTGGCTTCCTCCTGCCCCACCCTTTCCTGCTATGTCAGCAAGTTCAAGGGGCATTGAAGTTCTCAAATCCCCTAACCATTGCAATGTCTAGATGTGAATTGCTATCTTTTGGACTCTCTTGCTAAGACTTAAAGAGATTTTGTGGAAGAATCACATGATATTCAATGCTAAAATCAATAGACCCTCTTACATGGCAGGTATAAAGGAAGGCAACAACTTAACTAGTAACTATCAGTGGAACCCAGAGGCAGAGCCAGGGGCAAGAAAGAAATGGACTAGGGTAACATCTACATTCTTAAATAAAGGTAACAACTGACACCTCCAACCTAAGGTAGTCAACAATCTCTTCTCATCTCCTACACCAACCCCAATACACAGAGAGTAAAGACAAGACTGACAACACCAATGTGATATGTGAAAGGGGATTATTTTTAAATAAAAGAGATAGGTTTCCAGAAGGCTTGATTGCTTGATTTTTCCACTCTAATGTCACAGGGGAAGAAGCAAAAACTAATCATCTGAAAATTTCTATCCAGGAATTTTCCAGGCATAGAAGAGACTTATTGATTCTTATTTAGTCATTTCAGTTGTGTCTGACTCTTCTTGACCTTATTCAAAGTTTTCTGGGCAAAGATACTGGAGTAATTTGTTATTTTCTTCTCTAATTCATTTTACTGATCAGGAAACTGAGGTAAAAAGGTTTAGGTGCTTTGCCCAGGATCACGTAACAACTAACTGTCTGAAACTGGATTTAAATTCAGGTCTTCCCGACTCCAGACTTGGTGCTCTCTCTCCTGCACCACCTAGCTTGCATTAGAAGAATCTACACTTGGGAAAATATGGGAGAGCCAAGGTGAGGCTAGCAGTCAGAAAAGAGGGACCCTCTCTAAATGAGGGGAAAAAACCCTACTATGGTAAATGCTAGTGGTGTTGGGGGTAGATGCGTACCAGATTACAACTATGAACTTTGTTCATAGCATGCTTGCAAAACAATGAGCTAGGATTGAGCTATGATTATGAAGAAGAGAACTTGATCTTATTATGATAGTTGAAATAATTTTTCAATGTGGTCTGCCATGAGCACTTGTGTGCTATGACCCTAACACATCTCTCTCTTTAGAATCATATAATGACAGAGTTGGAGAGAACTTTGAAGTGAAATTCAAATGTCACATTCTCTGTAAAGCCTTCCATGATCCCTCCTTTCAGGAGAACCTTTCACCCTACCCATACCCTGTAATTCTGTGTACTATGAGAAGGAGCCTAGTGTGGGGTCAGGGTGCCAGCCTAGGAGCCTGGAAGACCTAACTGGCACATCCTCGCTGTGTGACTCAGGACCAATCATTTAATCTCTTTGTTCTATTGGCAAGTCTCTTAGACTAATGAATTGCTGGATCAGATGTCACCTTGCATTTTTAGAGGGAGATTCCTCACCCAAGATTTCTCAGTATTCATAAAATCACAGGTCTAGACCCTATTCCCCCCAATGTATTATAGCATTTTTTTTTACCTTGTTGCTTTAGCAGACTGTAAGCCTAACAGGATGGAGGTTACATTAAAAAAGTCAACTACTACCTAGCATTGTGCTCATTTCACAAGAGGTTACATGAGAAATGTGAGTTGATTGAAGTTTAACTGAAACAATATAGAGCAGTAGCTAAAAGGCTGAGGATAGGAATATCTGAATTTGAGTCTAAGTTCTGCTACTGATGAGCTGATATGGAGAACGTAACTTCGTGTTTCTGAACCTCAATTCTCTCATTTGTAAAATGAGAAAAATAGACTAAATGATCACTTGGGCTCTCTCTAGTTCTAAATCTACTGGCTAGCACAATCAATAAAAAGCCATAGTAGGTAACTATTAAAGGATTGTTGACTTAAAGGATTTCAATATGGAAGGTAATTAATTTTTTCCAACAACATCTGCTCAGGTGTTTCCATATGGCTATGTATAAACTACCTGGTAGGCAATACAATTAATTAAGAAGTCAGTCTATTAGGATTATTAATTCTGCCTGAATACAGAATGAAACCATCCAAACTGAGATATTTTCATATTCAGAGATGAAACATAGATGGCATTTGTTTTGTGTGCATCAAATTGTTTGTATATGGACTTATCTAGTAGGAAAACTACCACCTTGAGTTATTAGAGAGGGCTTTAATCACCCAGGATTCCCTAGTATCTATACAATCATAGATTCTGACCTCATTCCTTAGAGTATACTATAGTGATCTTTGTCCCTATGGAAAAAAAATTGTTTTTGTATGCTGAAGCAAAGGAATGTGAGACCTTGGAAGGGACCTCAGAAATCATCTAGTTCTAATTCATCATTTTATAAAAAATAAATCTGTCCTGTGTAGGACAATGATTTTAACCCATAGACCCATAGTAGCAAGCAGAGCTGGTACTGTACTTTAGTGGTGTAATTCCCATCTCAGTGCTCTTTTTATGTCTAAAGAAATTCCAAGTTCTTAATGTGCCTACAATCCAAAATGAGAATTGTATTAAAAAAGATAACTATATTTTTAGTTAATATTTTTGAAGGGAAGCAAAGCTTCATAGGGTCTACTGAACCCTTCAATCCTCTTTATAATGAAATCAGAGTTCAAATGTTCAGCTACCCTGCCATAGGAGAAGGAAGGGATACCATATTGCAAAAGAGAAACAATTCTTTAAGGCCTTGTTATCTATACCCCATGCCAACTAACATTTGAACATTGACTTTTGTTCACAGCACACTTGCAAAACAATGTACTAGGACTGAGCTATGAACAGAAAGAGAATTTTTCCCTTGATCTTATTATGATAGTTGAAATAACTTTTCAACTTGGTCTGCCATTAGTACTGGTATACTATGTCCTTAACATTTCTCTCTCTTTAGAATCTTATAATGTCAGAGCTGGAGAGGATTTTCGATATCATTTATTGTTACAGATGAGGAAACAGAAGATCTAGAGAAGGGAAATGGTTTCCCCAAGGTCATGCAGCTGATCACTGGTAGAACCAAGACTAAAACCCAACTCTCACACTAGCAGCACTCAGTCACAGAAGGCCTGTCCTTTGAGAAAGGAAGAACAATGTTACAACCATTTTTGCTCTTTAGCAGTTTCTGGAACTGATTAGTGACTTAAGGTTATGAAAATGTCATGGGCTTATGCCTATCTTTACCTTGTGAAACAGAATTTTTCCAGTGTTTTGCATAATGTTCCAGTGCCTGCAACAGTGCCTGCCCCAAATATGTATATGTATATGTATATGTATATGTATATGTATATGTATATGTATGTGTATGTGTATGTGTATGTGTATGTGTATGTGTATGTGTATGTGTGTATGTGCATGTGTACACATGTATATATGTATGTGTGTAACTGTATATGTATATATTTGTATGTGTATATGTGTGCATGTGTGTATATCTGCACACACATACATATGTGTATATATAGAGTGATTTTTTTAACTTCCAAGTACAATTATAATAAAATTTTGCATTAATTGATGTACCAGATGTTTCTAATGCTCATAACTACTTGTTGATTAACTGTTGATTGATAGAACATCTACCTATACACAATGATATACTAGGTACTCGTGATGCGAAAGCAGATTAAATACTGTGTGGTGTTTCTTCTTCCTCTAACTGTACAATTTAACTGAGATAATTGAGCACAGACAAGTGATTTAAAATTTTCTGAAGTTTTTGTTCTCTCTTCTTTTAGAAAACTTGGTCATCAATACCTCCATCTTCTTAGAACAGATACCTCCAACATAGATCTCCTCTGTACATATTTTGTATGCTCTTCCCATAAATATTTTCTTTAATGCTATTTTTGCTTCATCATGCAGGACATTGGGGATTGTGATATAAGAGTCCCAAGTTCGGGAGTTCCACCACTATATCAAAAGAATTGAATTTGTTATAAGAAGGTGTCACCAGATCTTTTCCATTTTTTTCTGTTTCCTTCCTTCCATTTTCACTCCTAGAAATGATTAAATATAATACCATGTTGCTAAATATTTTGGATAAATAAACAAAAATCAAGGTTTTGATTTCAATTCAAGGTGTCTTCCCCTAAATGATATAGATTTTGGATTCAGAGGAAACAAGCTCAGATGCCAGCTCTCTAACATGAACTTTCTAACATTCACCTCTATGCCTCAGATTATCTTCAATATGAAGAGATTAGTATCAATAATCTGTAATGCCTCTTCCCGTCCTAAGCACTAAATGCAAAGGTTGTGCAAACCCTTAAGTCCTGATCAGGTATATCAAAAACTCATGAATTTCATCACAAAGAGGCCTGAATAACAGAGTGTGCAAAACCATTACTCAAGTGGAAGATAAATTTCAACCATATGTTCTACATATTGTGATTCAATAGAATCATTTTGACATAGGAGGGTAGCACACATATTACTGTGAGCTGTATATAATTTTTAGGCCACCATTTGAAAGCAAATATGAGTACCAACACTGGTGTACTTCAGCCTCCACCAATATGGTGCTTCCAAAACTAATATTAAGTTGCTTTGCTCTCAATACCCATATGCCTGCTGCCCATACACCAGAGCAAATGGAAATTAACCATCTGGTTTATCTCTCATTTGATATCTTTTATAGGATCTGCTTTACAAAAGTTGATGTGCCATAGAAAATGTCTTATTTTCAGCAGTACCCACTTTATTGGCAAGGCCCTCATCTAGGAATGGTCATGTTAAAAATAAGTATGTCCCTCAGGGATGAAGGTGTTAGAAGTGTAACAGCATACATTCAATTTAGTTGTGAAAAATTGTAGAACATCCCCATTATAACAGAGACATCAAAGTCTGAGGATAATTTTAGGAAGTTCTGTTTATAAAGCACTTTAAGGTTTTCAAAGCACTTTCTTCCCAACCAAGTTGTGAGGTAGGCAGGATAAGTATGATCCCTCTTTATAGTTAGGGAAACTGAGACTCAGAAAGCATAAAGGACTTAATCATAGCCATATCGATTAAGTGTCAGAGCAAAGATCTGACCCATGAGAATCTAAATCTACATCTGGCAATATTCGCACAGTATAAAGAATACAAACTTTTTCTGTTAAAATGAAAAATAGCGTTCTCTCTCACTTGCTTCATTTCTCCTTTTTCTAGCTCAAATTATCAGTCCTCTCTCTCCATTCTTTTCTTTTTTGTCTGAGTCTCTATATCTCTTTCTCTGTTTGTCTCTCTCCTTTCCTTCTTTTGTCTCTGCCTAAATTTCTCTTCCAGTCATTCTCTGTCTCTCTATGTCTCTCTCTTCCTTTGTCTCTACCTCTTTATCCCTCTCTGTGTCTGTCTCTGCTTGCATCTATATTTCTCTTTTCTCTCTCTCTCTCTCACTCTGTCTCTCTCTCTCTTTCTCTCTCTCTCTCTCTCTCTCTCTCTCTCTCTCTCTCTCTCTCTCTTTCTGTCTCTGTCTCTCTCCAACTACTTTTTTTTTGGCTGAGACCTCGGAAATATAAGACAAAGTTAATCAGCTCTAATGTATCCTCTTTTAGGGTTATTAAGAATCTTCTGGAGCCTAAAAGAAGTTTTAAGGCATTTGGCATGGCCAGGCTTGTAACTGTGTGATCATGATAGGAGTTAAAAAAATAAAAGCTGTGTTTGTGTTTGTATTTATCTCCATTCTTATACATACTTGGCATGGATTATAAACTCTATTGGCATTCTACAACCAGACTTTTCTTAGTCCTGACCCAGCAAGAAATGAGGTTAGGAATCTTTCAGGAGTTTCATAAGTAGAAAAGACATTGAAAACCTTCTATTACTAATGGTATGTCCTTGCACAAGTGTGTAAACCTTGCAAACCTCAGTTTCCTCATCTGTAAAATACAAATAATAATATTGCACTACTTAATGTCTAGTATTGTTGTGAGGAAGGAACTATATACATTTCTAAGTAGTAAATAAATGTGAGTTATTATTAATTATAATTATTATAAGCAGGGCTTCCCAATGGAACTATGGAGATCCCTATCTAAGTATAATTAAATATTAACCCAAATCTCCTAGGTCCTTTTACAAGAAATTGTCCACCTCAGCAGCTAGTGATTCCCTCCTTACATTAAAAATATAATTGTCTGTATATTTCCCATACACATAATTATATATGTTTTCTCCTTGACAGAATGTAAGTTCTTAGAATCCTTTATTTCTTTCAAACCTATATTCAGGCACCAGTTTTAACATGAAGCCTTTCCTCATCCTTGACCTGGCAATGGTCTCTCCTTTCTACCCTTCATGTCCTCCCCCCCACCAAAAAAAAAAAATATATATATATATATATATATATATATTCATCTTGTATATATTTTTCACATTCTCATTTATGTACATGTTATATTTCTGATAGAATGCTAGGAGGACAGAAGCGGTTTATTTTTTGTCTTTGTACATGACTGAGAACAGTGCTTGGCTCATAATAATGACTTAATAAATGCTTGCTGATTGATTACCTATGTACAGCTCTCTTATTTCTCCAGCCAGATTGGAAACTACTTGAGAGTAAAGACTGGATCACATATATGCCTTCTATATCTTGCTCTCTCCAGAGGTCCAAATGCAGGTTGGTGTATAGTGGGTAATAAAGAGACATGATAATTGATTCCAGTTTAACATCCTATTCCAATGCCTTGCTTTGGTGCAAGAATGAGGGTGGATTCTTAAAGATAGACGACAAGTTCTGATATATCTTACTAAATCACAGAGCCTTATGTTTAGACTCTGAGGGGAATTCTCTTCTGAAGAGAGGTCAAGGAATATTCATGAAGGCATTCAGTAGGATAGGCACCAGGTAATGCATATATTATTACTGTTCTTTTTGGTAACACAATGTCTGAAGACTACCTACTGAAATTTGAGCAGTTTGGAAGGAAGGTTAGCATCTGCATGGATAGAGAGAGTACTCACATCAATGAAATCAAGGATCTATTAATCATCCAGCCTAAGTGGTATAGTGGGTGAAGTTACGGACTTGGGATCAGCAAGATCTGAGTTCTGATTCTGCCTCAGACACTTACTTCTAGTAGTTGAGTCACTCTGGGAAAATCCCTTACCCGCCTCACTTTCCTCATCTCTAAAATGAGGCTAAGAATAGCACTTTCCTCACAGGTTTGTTGGAAGGACCCAATGATATAACAAATGTAAAAAGTTTTACAAACTCTAAATCTGTATGTATATGCTAGCTATTTATTATTAAAGACACTATTATTAATGAAATGATGATGATTGATTGATTGATTATCCTGATAGAGGCAGAATAATACCCCTTGCTTCCCTTCAGGAAAAAAAAAAAAAGACTGCACAGAAGAATGTTGTTTCTGATTATCATCTCACTGCAATCATGGACAAGCTGAGAACTCAGTAAAGAACCACTGAAGTCATTCATTTACACATGACTAAAAAAATTGAAAGTAACTTCTTGATACATAATTCATCGCTCATAGATGTGTTCTTGTCTCTTTATGTTGATCCATAAATGCATGAACACTTAATTTAAGCTGATGTCACTTCCCCAAGCTCTTGGAGAGCTCTCCCAAGCCTGCTGCTGCAGTTAAGGAGGTCAAGTGGCATCGACAAGGGAGGCCTGCACATGATGACATATTTATGGTTCAGACATAATTACCATTGTATACCCAAATTAATATTAAATTTATAAAATCTATGTTCTCCAAAGAACATATTTATTATTTAAAAGAACCCCAGGGTTCTCTCTTGCAAGGATAGCCACCATAGCAGGGCAGAGGCATGACAGGAGCTGAAAGCAGACAAATTGCCTAGCAAGGTTAAATTCTGTATGTGTTTATATAGAAGTAATTTAGAACATGGAGATCAGAACACTCCAGCTGTTCTGTTCAAATCACATTGTCCCTTGTATACAATTCCAAGACATTTGAAAACATTTCTATTCCACCTGAGAAAACACACACGCACACACACACACACACACACACACACACACACACACACTCACACTGCAAAGTAAAACTTTTGAGAATTGTATACTTTCATCTTACATTCAATTCTTTCTTGATTCCATAGGAGTAATTGCTTTTTGTTTTCTCTCCTACCAAACTGACTAATTTAACTAAATCAATCACATATAGCTATAGAATTTTATAACTAAAAGAGATCTTAAAAGAAATTGAACCAATATCTTGTATTTCACACATAAGAAAATTAAACCCAAAAGAGAGGTATGAATTGCTGAAAGTCGCACATCATTGGTGACAGATCTTGGATTTGAATTCAGGCCAGGCAATATTCAGTCTACTTATCTTTACAACACAAAAGTGACCCTTGTCAACTCAGGCTTTAATATTTATTTCTTGGTTTCCTTAACATGATGGCTTTTCATATTTCAGTTCAGAGATTCTTGTACTGCCATAATGAGAAAAAAATAATGAGGCCATGTTAAAAGATAGAGAAACTGAGTCCAAATGAAATTCTCTAAAGGTACTCACATCAGAAGGAGAGGCTAGAATAGAAAGGGTAATGAAAAACACATTTCCTACCAAAGAACCTAACTCATCTCTAAAAAGATATCATTATCATTGCTAGCATTTTTATATGTTCTTTTTGTTTATAAGCTATCTCTTTGACAGCCTTATTACACCCATTGACAGACAGGAAAACTGGGGCATAGAAAAGTGAAGATCATTGGACCAAACAGTATCACAAGAATATATTTTCAAAGTGGTCTGTGGTCAGAGTTCACTAAGTACCACCATTCACTCAAAGAAAATAAATAGGGGACATTCAATAAAATTCTGTACCCAGTAACTTCACTTTTAATCACTAATAATTTTATTTTCTAAGTGTATGAAGGAAGAACAATAGAAAACTTGTCTTTCAAGACATTAGAAAAAATTTTTGGCCTAATACAAAAATACTAGATCAGATAAGGGGAAGAGAGTGATTTTTTTTTCCTTTTCCTAAGCATTGACGTTCTGTTACCCTGAACATTGATCATTGATGAAGGAACAAGTTACATATCAAGAAAATTCAGTCTGATAAAAGACCACCAAGCCTCTACCTTCAGGAAATGCACCTGTAACTACTTTAATCTATCGTGTATGTTTTCCATTTTTGGTTAAAATAGTAAAGGAGTGGTTACGGTAATAATTTTGGCAGGTTATTTCCATTGGATACACTAGTTGGGTGACTTGAAGTCCAATTTGGTACTATTACAATTACTTTTCTTTAAGTAACATGCATTATTGCTTAGAAGAACACCTTTAGATTACTTATGTTCCTTTAATTTAGATTTTCTACTTCTGACAAAGTTAAAGCTTTATAAAAGTACTATCGAGTGCTCAGAGGAAATATGTAATTTTTCCTTCTCTACTTGTATATTTGGGAAGTAATGAGAAGGTTATTTTCCTCACATTTAATATCCAAGAAAACTAAAAAGCTTCCATTGGAGTGCTTAAATTGATAAGGAGTGTTTTATAAATCTGTCTTTTAATGATTCAGTAAGGAGTTAGTAACTAATCACATTTAATAGAAGTTAATGCTGTGCTTTGCATCCTGATGTTCAAAGAAGCAATATAGGTATTGTCCTGGCCCCTAATATCTTATAATGTTGTTGAAAGGATAAGCCTTCCACACAAGCCATAATTATAAAATAAAATATTCCTGATTATTAGCACTATATTTGTTTAAAGAAGTGAAAGTTCAGTGTGAACTAGAAGAGTCTAAAAAAGTTCCACAAAGGAGGTAAAGACAGCTCTAAGGGTGAATAGGTGAAGAAACTGGGGAAAGTATTTTACACGACTGGATAAAATAAAAGAATGGAAAATTATTCTGACTGGAGGATACAAATTGAGAAATATTGTGAAATAATGTTGGAAAGATGAAGATTAGAGGTAGATTTGATACAGCCTTGATATTAGACAGGTAAAATTGAAATTCATGCAGGAAGTTATAAAACAAATTCAGGGATATGAATGACAGAATGTAAAGTTCAAGGAACAATGAATTGGCCAGCTGTGTTGGAATGTAAAGGAAATGAAAGGATATGATCTGAAATAAGACAGGAAAATCAAGTTGGAACCAAAGCATGGTGGATTTTAAAGACTAAGAGATTATTACTTTTCCTAGAAGCAATTGGGCCCTGAAAGATTTCTTTATTGAGTATTTGATTTTTTCCACTTACCTGTAAAAATAATTGTTAACATTTGTCTTTAAAATTTTGAGTTCCCAATTTTCTCCTTCCCCAATCCTCTTTATTGACAAAGCAAGCAATTCAATATCAGTAATATGTGGGTAGTCATGCAAAACATTTCCATAATAATAATAGTAAATAGTAATAATAATAATAAAATATAGACCAAAAAAGAAACCCTCAAGAAAAATAAATTTTAAAAAGAATGCTTCAATTTGTATTCTGACACAATTAATTCTATTTCTGGAGATGGGTAGCATTTTTCATCATAAGTCCTTTGTGGTTTTCTTGGATCATTATATTGCTGAGACTAAGTCATTCACAGCTGATCATCTCACAATATTGCTGTTACTTTGTACACAGTACATTCCACATTGTTAATGTAAGTACTTCCCAATTTTTCTGAGAGCATCTGGTTCATCATTTCTTATAGCGCAATAGTATCCCATCATATCACTAACTACAATTTGCTCAGCCATTCCCCAATTGATGGACATCCCCTCAATTTTCAATTCTTTGTATCAGAAAAGAGCTGCTATAAATATTTTTTGTACATATAGGTCCTTTTTCTTTTTTAAAAATATTTTTTTTGGGATACAAATGTAGTGTAGTACTGCTAGATCATTTTATAGCACTTTGGGCATAGTTCCAAATTGCTCCAAGGGTTGAATCAGGGGCAGAGACAAGATTGTGGGCTAGAAGCAGGAAAAGTCCACAGCTGCCCACATAATGACTTCAAATATCTATAAAATAGGACTCTAAAGAAATTTTAGAACTCCAGAACACACAAAAGTACAGAGAAACAAAGCTCCCACTGAAGGCAGCCCAGCAGGTGGGACAAGAAGGGCTCATTGTACCATACTGGGAGCTGAAACCAGCCTGGTCTGAAACTGCAGCTTCGCCCCAGGGTGGCCAGGACAAGGAGTGGCTAGAGCTTTCAGGAGAATGGATCATCAGTAGCTGTGGCAGTTTCCAGAATTACCAATGCATAAGAAACAAGGACAAAGTGAAAGGTCAGTGGAACTCAGATAAATTTGGGAGAGAAAAGTGGGTCTGGCAGTCTGCCCCCAGGGCAAGAAAATAGCAGAAGTGGAGGTCCTGCCGCCGCCTCCAGGTGGCTACTTCAGAGCTCCTGGCCTGCAGATTTCAGGGGGACCAAGTGAACATTCAGAGGCTAAGTGCTCTTGCCTTAAGCTGCCTGGATTGGGATTGTGGTCTTGGGTTGTGGTCCTGAGGTACATGAAAAGTGAGCCAAAACTGGTGGGGGCTGCAGAGATGGCCTCCTAATAACTCTGGCAGCTATGAAAAACCCAGCAACTTAGGACAAAGCACTCCCCTCTGGAAGGAGAGTTCCATAGAACTAAAAGGTCAAGTAATTGACTGGCAAGATGAGCAGGCAAAGGAAGCAAAGTAAGCACAGCAATCCAACTTTAGATTCCTTTTTTGGGGACAAAAAGAATGAAAGCATGGAATGGGAGAAAGACAACACAGTCAGAATTCCTGCACCAAAAATTTCAGAGGTTCTCAACCTCTGGGTTACGTTAAATTTAAATACATCCTGCATATCAGATATTTACATTACGATTCATAACAGTAGCAAAATCACAGTTATGAAGTAGCAACAAAAATAATTTTATGGTTGGGGGTCACCACAACATGAGGAATTGTATTAAAGGGTTGCAGTATTAGGAAGGTTGAGGACCACTGTTCCAAGAAAAATGTTGACTTGTTACAAGCCATAGAGGAGCTTAAGAAGGATTTTGAAAACCAAATAAGAGAAGTGAAGGAAAAATTGGGAAGAGAAATCTCAATGATGCAAGAAAATCATGAAAAGAGAATCAACAACCTGACTGAAGTAAATTGCACCTTAAAAAACAGACTAATTAAAATGGCAAAAGAGGCCCAAAAAGCCAATGAGGAGAAGAATTCCTTACAAAGTCAAATTTACCAGATGGAAAAACAATCTCAAAAGCTCGCTGAAGAGAATAATTCCTTCAGAATTAGAGTGGAGCAAATGGAAGCAAATGACTTTATAAGAAATCAAGATAATATAAAACAGATCCAAATAAATAAAAAATAGAAGGCAATGTGAAATATCTATCTCCTTGAAAAAAAAAAAACTTACCTGGAAAATAGATCCAGCAGACAATTTAAAAATTATTGGAGTACCTGAAAACCATGAAGAGAAAAGGAACATAGAAATCATCCTTCAAAAAATTCTCAAAGAAAATTGCCCTGATATTTTAGAACCAGAGTGCAAAATAGAACTTGAAAGATTTCACCAATCACCTCTTGGAAAAGATCCCAAAAAGAAAACTCCTAGGAATGTTATAGCCAGGTTCCAGAGTCCCCAGATCAAGTATAAAATATTACAAGCTTCCAAGAAGAAACAATTTGAATACTGTGGAAACACAATCAGGAAACCCAGGATCTTCCAGCTTCTACATTAATGGATCAAAGGAACTGGAATATGATATTCTGGAGATCAAGTGAGCTAGGATTAAAACCAAGAATCACCTACCCAGCAAAATTAAATATAATGTTTCAGTGGAAAATACGGTCATTCAATGAGGTGGAGGAATTTCAAGCATTTTTTTGCTGAAAAAAACAGAACTGAATAGAAAATTTGATATTAAATAATAGAAGCATGAGAAGGTATAAACATGGAAAAGAAATCATAAGGAACTTATCAAAGTTGAACTATTTTCATGCCAACATGGAAAAATGGTAATTGTAACTTATGAAACTTTTCTCAGTGTGAGGATATGTGAAGGGAATATAAATGTATTTATATATGTATACTTACATATATGTCTTTATAGGAGGGTATATACACATATGAATAAATATTTAAGTGTGTGTATATATGTGTACATAGACAGAGGGCACAGGATCATTTGAATAGGAAGGGATGATATTTTAAAAAGTGAAATTGATAGGTAGGAGAGGAATAGAAGGAGAGGAGACAGGGAAAGGCATAGTGGGGTTAATCATCTCATATAGAAGAGGCAAGGGATAACTGTTACAATGGAGGGGAAGAATGGGAAGGCAAAAGGGAATGGGTTAACCTTACCCTCATTGAATTTGGCTTAGGGAAGGAATGACATACACTCTAAATTGGGTATCTTGCTCTATAGGAGAGTAGGCAGCATGGGGGTAATGAAGGGGAGAGCTGGTTGGGGGTGAGGTTTGTTAGAAGCACACACTTATGTAAAGGGACAGGGACAAAGTAGAGAATAGAACAAGTGGGAGGCAGTATAGGAAGGGGGAAAATATAATCAGTCTTTCACAATATGTCCATTGTGGAGATGTTCTATGCAAGTACACATGTACAGCCTGTATTGAATTGCTTGTCTTTCCAGTGGAGGTGGGTGATGAGGGAGGTAGGGAAAGAATCTAGAATTTAAAGTTCTTAAATCAAATGTTAATATGTATATATATGTATATATATATATATATATATATATATATATATATATGTGTGTGTGTGTGTGTGTGTGTGTGTGTGTGTGTGTGTGTGTAGGTAGATAGATAGATGGATAGAGAGATAGATAAATAGGTAGATGTGTGTGTATATACATATATATATGTATATCTATCTATCTATCTATCTATCTGTCTATCTATTATTATTTACATGTAACTGGGGATTAAGATATACAGAAATTGGGGTAAGTAGATCCATCTTGTCATACTGGAAAGTCAGAGGTGTGATGGAGGAGGATATAAGAGAGAGCAGATTGGGGGAGGGGGTAAACATGGGGTTACTGTTTTGGGGTGGTGGGTAGGGGAAAGATGGGGAGAAAATTTGTAACTCAAAATATTGTGGAAACAAATGATTTAAACTATAAATAAACAAAAGTTAATTTTAAAAAAAGAATGGTTGAATCAGGTCAGAACTCCCCCAATAGGGCATTAGTGTCTCAATTTTTTGGACATCCCCCCCACCATTTGTCATTTTTCTTTTCTATCTTGTTAAGTAATCTAACATGTATATGGTAGCAACTCATAATTAATTTAATTTACATTTCTCCAATCAATAGTGAATAATAGAATTTTTTTTGATATGGCTATAGAGATCTTTGATTATTTCTTCTGACAACTGTTCATATCTTTTGATCACTTACCAATTGGGTAATGGCCTATTTTTTATAATTTTTACTCAGTTCTCTATATGTTTGAGAAATGAGGCTATTATCCGAGAATTGTGCTTCAATTTTTTTTTTCACAATTACTATTGCTAACTGCATTTCCCTGGCAATTTAGCCATAGAGGAGCTTAAGAAGGATTTTGAAAACCAAAGAGAAGTGAAGGAAAAATTGGGATGAGATTTCCCCCAATTATTCTATTCTCTCTCTCCTTTCACCCTGTCCCTCCTCAAAAGTGTTTTGTTCCCGACTACACCCTCCCCTAATCTTCTCTTTTTTCTATTATCCCACTCTCATTTCTTCTCTGATTTTCTGATCCCCTTCCTCTCCTGTTTTCCATAGGATAAGGCAGATTTCTATACCCAATTGAGTTTGTGTAATGGTAATTAATTTGAATTCGAAGATCCCTTTTTGTATTGACAAGTAAGCAGGTACTTAGCATCTTGTTTCAAATTAAGCAAATTAAGCAGGCACTTGGCACTTAGTAATTGATCAAACCTCTGTTGGGGAAACAGAAGGTTTGAACTCCTTTCTCCTGTTACTAATGTAACAGGAAGGGGTTGGGTGAAACAGGAAGCTAATGCTGTGTGTATATAAGGAAAAGCCCCAGGAAGGGACAGTTAGTAGTTCTTGGGAACTTGTGATGGAGGAGCTTCTGCTGAAGAGAAGCCCAGGAGGCTGAAGGGGAGCCCAGGAGGCCAGGATTCCAGGAAGCCAGGAGCTCAGGGGCCCTGGAGTCCAGGAACCCAGGAGCCCCCTAACCTCACCCCAGGGTAGATAAAGTGATTCCTGATTTTTTTGAACAAGCTGCATAAGATTGACGAAGCATGACCAGGATGCTAAGACTTTGTCTGTTTGTGGCTTGGTTGAACCTTGAATTCCAGGGAACAGAAATTGTGAAGGATTTAAGAGGGACTGGACCCTGTGAACTTCAGTGTGGAGCAGGACTTACATGGAGATGGGGACAAGGACCTAGGAGCTGTTTGCTCTTGGACCCAGGTGACAATTTGGTGAATCCAGGTAGGATCTGGGACCATGGAAGGGGATTCAGGGAATCTGAGAAACCACCTTGAGTCAAGCTGAAAGAAGACTTTAATTGGATACTGTATACTGATTGAGGAATTGTAAATTTACTAGTGACCTGGGATTTGAGGGTCTGCGTATTTTGTAATGATTGTACTTAGTGATTAATGATACTTAGTAATTGATTGCTGAATAAGTGACTTGTTAAGTTAACTTAGTTGCCCCATGAGTGGAAGACTTTGACAGTTGTACTTTGAGATGATTGAATGTCTGAGTAAGGAAGCAAAACTCCTTAGGGATACCAGATGATTGTTCTTTGTTAAAAACTTTGTGGCCCCTATGGTGGAAACTATGTGGCCATTTTAATGATTAGCTGTTGTGAATACTCTTTTGTGATTTTCTGTGATAAGCTCTAATATTGTGAAAGCGGTACCTTCATTTTCTGTGAATGTTTTGCTTTGATTTGTTATAGAATAAATAGATTGTTCCCTATACTATGTAATCAGAACATTAAAAGCTCTTCACAGTAGCATTCTTCTGGAAATCTGCTCGTGCATGGCATTGCAGTGTTTATGCTATTCCTTCTTTCAGTCAGTTCTTATGAGAGTAAAATTCACTCACTCCCCCTCCATTCCTCTTCCCCTCCACTGTAAAACCTTTCTTACCTCCTTTATGTGAGATAATTTACCTTATTCTGTCTCTTCCCTTCCCTTTCTTCCAGTACCTTCCTCTCTCACACCTTAATTTTTACATTTTTTAAAATATCATCCCTTTATATTCAACTCACATCTGTGCCATCTGTCTATATAATATACTCATTCTAATTGCCCTAATAGTGAGAAAGATCTTATGAGTTACAATTATCATCTACCCATGTAGTAATGTAAATAGTTTAACCTTTATAAGTATCTTTTCATTTCCTTTTCCTTTTTACCTTTTTAAATTCTCTTGAACCTTGTGTTTGAAAGTCAAATTTTCTATTCATTTCTGATGTTTTCATAAAGAATGCCTGAAAGTCCTCTATTTCATTGAATATCCTTTTTTCCCTTAAGGATTACACTCAGTTTTGCTGGGTAGGTGATTCTTGGTTGTAATCTTAGCTCCTTTGTCCTCTGGAATGTCATATTCAAAGCCTTCCCACCCTGTAATGCAGAAGTTGCTAAATCTTATGTTATCTTGACTGTGGCTCCATGATTTTTGAATTGTTTCTTCCTGGATCCTTGTGATAATTTCTGCTTGACTTGAGAGTTCTGGAATTTGACTATAATATTCCTTGGAATTTTCATTTTGTGATCTCTTTCAGGAGGTGACAAGTAGATTCTTTCAATTTCTATTTTACACTCTCTTTATAGACAATGAGGGCAATTTTTCTTGATAATTTCTTGAAAGATGATGTCTAGACTTTTTTTTTTCCATCATGGCTTTCATGTAGTCCATAAGTTTTAAAATTATTATCTCTGGATGCATTCTCTATGTCATTTGTTTTCCAAGGAGATATTTCACAATGCCACCTATTTTTTCCATTCTTTTTATTTTGTTTTATTTTTTCTTGTTTTCTCACAAAATCAGTAGCTTCAATCTGCTCAATTCTAATTTTTCAAGGAATTAGTTTTTTTTCAATGATCTTTTGTACCTCCTTTTCCATTTGGCTATTTCTACTTTTTAAGTAGTATTTTTTTCCTTTAGTGAATGCTTGTGCCTCTTTTTCCATTTAGGCAATTTTGCTTTTTCAGACATTCTTTAACTTATCAGCTTTTTGGACTTCTTTTAACATTTACTTGGCCTAGTCTGGTTTTTTTTAGGTGTTGGTTTCTTTAGTATTTTTTTGTGTGTGTCTCCTCTACCAAGTTGTTGACTCATTTTTCATAATTTTCTTGCCTCACTTTCATTTCTCTTCCCAGTTGTTCCTCTATTTCTCTTATTTGATTTTGAAAACCCTTTTTTCTCTCTCTCGTGGCCTAAGACCAATTCATATTTTCCTTGGAGGTTTTGGATTTTGGAGCTTTGACTTTATTATCTTCCTCTGAGTGTGAGTTTTGATCTTCCCTGTCACCATATTAACTTTCTATGGTCAGAACTTTTTTTTTTCCATTTTTCTCCTCATTTTCCCTTCTATTTATTGACTTTTAACTTTGTGTTAGAGTGGTTCTCTGCTTCCAGGGGCACTGCCCTAAGCTTCAGGGTTTTGAGCAGCTGTTTTCAGAGATATTTCTAGGTATCTGTAAGTTTTCAATTATTTCAAAGTCATATGACCTAAGGAGATGTGTGTTTACTTCTCTTCTGATCTATGCTCTGGTCTGTGAGTGGTCAACAGAACTCTTCTCTGCCCTGGAATTGTAATGAGGGTCCTGGCTGCACTGTGACTACAAATTCTGCTATGCTAGCACAACTCCTCACTCTGACTGTCACCTGGAACTGTAACCCAGATCCAAGTGTCCTGCTTCAGTGCTAGCAAAGAGACTCTAGAGGGGCGGAGCCAAGATGGTGGCATAGCAGCAGCAACATATCGCACCTCTCACATAGCCACCCCAAAATACCCATAAAAGAGGACTCTAAACCAATCTTAGAACTCCAAAACGCACACAAAGATACTTCCCACTGAAGTCAGCTCGGCTACGAGGAACCACATCAGCACTGCGAACCGAAGCCAGCCTGGCCTGAAGCCACGGCTGTGCCCCGGGGGCAGCTGGACAGGAGGAGCAGAGGAGCGCATTAGCGGCAGCTGCGAGCAGCGTTCAGAACTAGGTCAGTGGGAAGTGCAGGGAGAAAAGCATCTGGCCAAAAGGCCTCCAGAGTGGAAAAGCGAAAGGCAGAGGTTTTGCGCCCACTTCCGTGTTGCAGCTTCCTGATCGCAGCCTGCAGACAGCAGGGGGACTAAGTGATTGTTCTCAGGCCAAGAGCTCTCGTGTTGAGCGGCCTGGATCTTGATCGTCGTCTTGGGCCTCGGTCTTGGAGGCTTCATTATCCAGTCAGCCAGAAGTAAGTAGGAAGAGTCCCAGCATCTTCCTGAGAGCTATGGCAGCCAGGAGGACCCCATCGATTTGGGACAGAGCTTTCCCTTCTGGAAGCAGAGCCCCACAGAGATTTTAAAAAAATTTAAAAAAATCACGGACTGAACAACCATGAGTAAGAATAAGCATAAGAAGCAAAGTAAGAACAGCTCCCAAACCCTAGATTCCTTCTTTGGGGA
>CM053588.1:181953788-181970286 GCA_028646515.1 Pseudochirops corinnae | reverse complement strand
AAGAAAATCATCCTCTTCACTTTGTAGTTACACATAACTTATTTTATTTTTTAAAGTGTTACACTGCATATTTCCCAATATTTGGAGTTAAATTGCTTTTGTCTGTTTCCAAAAATAAATACAATCCTGAATAATAAATATTTATTGCTATTTGAAGTTGGTTGTAAGTATGTGACATAATCTTGGAATGCAATTTCAAAAAATGTTTTTACACAAATGTTGTGAGCAATGTTGGAATAAGGATATAATTTGTAAAGGGGGCTACTTTGAAGGAGACAAGCACTTTTGAATATAGGAGCTCTTGTAATTTTTTAAGTCAATTCCAGATAGTTAAAAATGCTATCTCTTTCTCCATTTGTAGTTCAAAATAAATGGTATTTCTTTAAAAATATTTTCAGATTATAGTTTTGCTACTCTACTAAAGTCTATGCCCAATATTTAATTGTGGAATGAAGGTAATTTGGAGTACTTTAAGGATATTCTAGTAGAGGGTAAGCACTGAAAGATAATACAAATTAGAAAGAAAACAAGTATACATTCAAGGAGGAATTGCCTCTCATAACTTATCATAAATTTAACATGTTGTTTTTTTACCTGCTACAGCTCAGAAAGACCACCTATTAAAGGTCCCAATTTTGTAATCTATTTAGGAAGAGAGTGTACCCATAACCAATGAAATCATTATTCTTTGAAATAGTAGAGCATAATACTGCTACATATAAAAATGTCATCTTCAATTATTGATTCATAGATATGTACCTCATAGCCAAAACTAGTGAAGACTGTTTAATCTTGAAGAATGAGAACTCTCTTTAGAGTTCAAGTACCAGAGTTCAAATCCAATCTCTACTTTATCTTTGTGATCTTGGCTAACTCACCTCATCTCTAGTCTTTGTGTCCTTTTTCCTCTCCATGGAATGGAAACTCATTAAGTGTGAGGACTCTTTCTTTTTTATTTATGTATTTCCAGTGCCTAACCCAGTGCCTGAAAAAAAAAATACATCCCTAATAAATGCCTGCTGATTGTTGATTAGTGAATGAATAAGTAAATAAGGGAATTCAACTGCAGAATCTCTGGGGTCCCTTTTGGTTCTTTTTTTCTTTAACGTTACCTTACAATATACCACAAGCTGCTTGTGGATAAGGGCCATGTCTTATGAAGAACATCCAACAGAGAATTTAACATGCTGTTTTGTATTGAATAAATAGATAGATAGATAAATAGATGGATAGCTAGATAAACAGATATAAATACAGATATAGACATTCAGTGATGAATGTTTTAGCCAGTAAGGACATTCAAATCCCATGATGCAGACTTTTGGCCATGGTTGTAGTCATACTCTGGATTATGTACTCTGACTTGATGGAAAGGAGAGAATGGAATAATTTACCAAATTTACATTTTAGTCTTATAAAGAGGCAGTTATTTAGAATAGCCTCAAACATTTAGATGGTCACACTTTTGAAAATAATTGACCTGAAGTGCAGTATACTTTAATTGAAATTCAACAGGTCTAGGACCCACATTCTAGTTCTGGGTCTGTTAGTAATTCATGTTGTCTGAGAAAATCATTTAATGACTATGCGTCTCAGTAACCCCATCTTTACAATGAAGGGGTGAAAATAAACTCTCTTTAATTTTCCTTCAAAACTCTAATACTTTATGGCTCAATTAAAAACAATATTTCCATTGATTAGGTAGATATATTGATTTATAGCACTTGACACAGCCCCTGACACATAGTAGGTACTTAATAAATGACTATTGATTCATTGATTTGCCTCCCAGAGAACATACATTCCTGGAAGGCAGGGACTGTTGTATTTTCCCCTCTTCTTTCCCTTGTTCCAAGCTTGACAAAAATAGGGAGCCTCCTAGCCATTATTTGCATTTTCCAGGTATCTGAGTATGCCAATGACCCATACTAGAGATTAGGCTACTTGCCCGAGGACCTTAGTGACTAGAGATTTTTGCTTGTCTCTTCTCCCCACTCCCATGACATTATGCAGCTGATAATCACTGAGTAGCAAGAGCTGCTTACTTAGAATTTAGGGAGAAAATTTCCATTCTTGCTTTTTTCCTTCTCTTTTCTGAATGTCTGGTTTAGGACTTAGAAAGTTCATTTTGGATCCTTTGACATGTCATGCATGGGAAAAGGGGCTCTTTCCCTTCTCCTTCATCAACAAGTATGGTGGTTTTTCATACATGGAAGAAAGTGTGCTCAATGAGGCCTGAGACAGGACCCTAAGGTTCTGCCTACCTCTTCTGCTTTGTGTGTCTTTCTCTGCTTACAGGTGACTGAACAGTGATCCTGAGAGTAGAATTTTTTTAGCCTGCTGGGGAGTTTCAGAATTCCTTAATCATTGCTGCCCTGTTTCCTGCAGCTGCTACAATGCTCCTTGGAAAAGAATGCCCTCACCAAGGGGAAAATCCAAAATATATTCAGGGTTTACCAGAAGATAGGCAACTCAAAGGACCTATTCATATGGTACAGAGCCAAGATGAAGCAGCTTCTGGAAGCACTTCTCTCAGGAGCATCAACTTCTCAGGAGAAAAAAAATATCTTGTTTTGATGTTTTAAGTATCAAGCTCCTTGAGTATTATAGTGAGAGTTACAGCTTCCTGCTTCTTGTTTTAAGTCTGTGTCAGTGTGTACTTAAGAATCTTATGAATTTAAGCATTTCTTTTGTAGTAGAACAAATAAATAGCACTCCCTTAATCTATTTCCTTTGTATTTTTAGTAGTTGTCTGAGAGAAATAACCCCTTTTGGAAAAAATGCAGATTTAATCCAGTCTTAAACTTTATAATAACACACCCTACCCCACCTATACCCCTACCCC
This sequence comes from Pseudochirops corinnae, assembly GCA_028646515.1. NCBI lineage: Eukaryota > Metazoa > Chordata > Mammalia > Diprotodontia > Pseudocheiridae > Pseudochirops > Pseudochirops corinnae. The sequence continues at coordinate 181,967,441 of CM053588.1, read as the reverse complement.
TACCTTTCAGGAATACAGAAACTGTATCCAACATTGTTCATGACATTTCTGTAAAATTATTCTGTATGCTTGCATAAAGGCACAGAGACAAGATAAAAACCTTAAACTGCATAGAGAGGCAATGATCTACAGGGACTGAAACTAGTGCAAATAATCCCAGAACCAGGATTTTTTTGCATGACCCAGACCTTGCAGACATTTTTACCAGCATAGTACATCCCACATAACATGTCATTTTGTTTAGTTGTTTTGGTTTTGTCTGACTCTTTGTGACCCCATTTGCTGCTTTCTTTGGCAAAGATACTGGCGTGGCTTGCCATTTCCCTCTCTCATTTTATAGATGATGAAACTGAGGCACAGAGGGTTAAGTGATTTGTCCAGGATCACATAGCTAGTAAGTTTCTGAGACCAGTTTTGAACTCAGGAAGAAAAGTCTTCCTGACTCCTGGCCCAACACTCTGTCCAGTATGGCACTTAGTTGCTCCCTCCCCACTTTTACAATTTAATTTTAGTATATATTTGTTGGATTTGAATTGTATCTATTCTAGTTGTGTGCTGGGGCCAGGATCAAACTGGCTCTGGTGGGTCATTTGTTAAATTTTCAGTGTGAACATTTTCACTTTGAAAATGGGCAAAAGTGGAAAGGAAGGTGGGACCTCATCCAGGCGCAGTCTGAGAGGGTAGAAGACCAAGACCATCTGAAGGAGACATGGTAGCTAAATTGTTTGAAGCTGTTGGCAAGTTTGGCCTGGGCTTATCTGTTGTAGGAGTTGTCAACTCTGCTCTATATAATGTGGATGCTGGCTAAGAGCTGTCATCTTTGATAGGTTCCCTGGAGTCTAAGACTTTGTTGTAGGGGAAGGGATTCATTTTCTCATCCTATGGGCACAGAAACCAGTTATTTTTGGCTGCCACAGAAAATCCCAGTAATCACTGGTAGCAAGGATTTACAGAATGTCAATGTCACTCTATATGTTCTCTTCCAACGTGCTGCTAATCAGTTGCCCCGAATCTTCATCAGCATTGGTGAGGACAATGATGAGCTGGTGTTGCCATCCTAAGCACTGAGACCCACAAATCAGCGGTAGCTCATTTTGATGCTGGAGAATTAATCACTCAGAGAGAACTAGTCTCCAGGCAAGTGAGTGATGGTCTCACAGAGCAAGTGACAACCTTTGGGCTCATCTTAGAGGACATTTCTTTGATACATATGACCTTTGGGAAGAAGTTCAAGAAGGCAGTAGAAGCCAAACAGGTGGCTCAGCAGGAAGCAGAGAGGGCAAGATTTGTAGTGGAAAAGGCTGAGCAACAGAAGAAGGCAGCCATCATCTCAGCTGAGTGTGATTCCAAAGAGGCCAAGCTGATTACTACTTTGCTGGCCACAGTGGGAGATGGCCTAATAGAGTTTCATAAGCTGGAAGCCACAGAGGACATTGCACACTAGCTTTCCCAACCTCAGAACATCATTTACCTGCTTGCCAGACAATCGGTGCTCCTCCAGCTTCCCCAATGAGACCTGTGGCCCCACTGATCCTACCTCACTCAGCCATGATCTAATTCTAATCCATAGCCTTCTCCTTGTCCCTCCACCCAAAATCACTGTGAGATTTAATGATTTGGCTTAAGCAAAGGAAATAAAATTAAAGTCATTTTGGGGGAAAAAAAAGAAAATGGGCAAAAGCTACAAATTAGGGCTTGATTTATTGTTTTCTTTATTATTGAGAATTATGAAATTGATGGAAAAAATCTTAGTAGTGCTTATTAAACTTAAAAGTGAGTACTGAATACATACCTCATTTCCCTTCAAGTTGTTAAACATTTATGAGCACAGCTATAATCTTTTGGGGTTGTTTAAAAAGGTAAGTTTTTCAAATGGTTTCTTTAACCTGCTGGAAAATTTGGGAAACTGACAACCCAGAAGATGTTTTGAAAGCAATAGCTCAAATTTCAACAACTGTTATCTGTATCTTTCAACCTCAAATATAGCATTATTGTAAATAGTCTTTAATCTCTTCCTGAGCACCCAAGCAATTATATATAGATATAGATATACACACATACACACACACAAATATGTACATAATATATATATTAATTTCCCCCAGTGATAATATAGTGTCATTTATGCTTTCAAGTATGTCATTATATGACATCTAGATGATGTCATTGGCATCCACCATTAACAAAAGCAAAGTAGACACCAGCTTTCACAATTCATAAGTACAGAGGATGGTTTGCAGTAATTCTCTTAGTGCTTCTAGCAAAAGGATTGGGTACATATATAGAGAAAAACAAATCTTAATTAATGGGTCTATATAGGAATTGACCTAGTATGATAACCATATCATCATTGTACAATAAGCAACTGAACTGAATGAACACATTGAGGACAAGACTTGTTGTCAAACAAAATAGGATGAGTAGTGCTCATTGTTTTCCATTAAATCAGATGTTTGATGCATCTTCCTGGCATGTAGCACTGAATTAGGCACAGTAAGAAATACAAAAGTTAAAAACATAGCCTTCTACCTTAAAGTAATTTACTCTTTTGTTGAGGAGGCACAATTTATAAACATGAAATTGTTGTTGCTTGTCAATTGTTTGCCTTCATTTTCAAAGAGGATCAATGGCATCATTAGGTGAAGTCTTGACTCATGAATGAATTGGCTTTAAGCGAGGCAGAGTTGCACAAAATTCACAGACTCACACTCTCTTACAGTGTTATCAAAGTCCAGTGACAAGAAAAAAGGCAGGATACCTGGCTATGGCCTAGGGTACAGTGGATGACCTTGGCATGTTCCATGTCTGACCGATGCCAAAATTCTCTAGCAACTGCATAAGCTGTTTCCATGGCTGTTGGAAGAAATTGTTCTTAGCCATCCTTTCTTCAGGGGAAGTCTATATGCTAGGAGTAGACATCACTCTAACTTATGGATGGGTTTGAAAGCTATTGGTTATTCCCAACCTGGTTTAACCATTGTGCAGAATAGGTTTACCAGGGTGTGACTACTGCACATGATACAGCTTCTTGGAGCCACAGGTGAGAGTTGAGTGCCAGGTAGCCTCCAAAGGTAAATGAGCAGCCCTGAAAATGGCTGGACAAGCTCTCATATTAGAGGTTCTAGTCCTCCTTGAACACCTCATACAGTCCAATCAAGGGTTAAGTTTAAGATTAAAGATTAGTTGAAGACAGCATAAATGCTAAATTGGGTGATACAGATATAAGTGAAAGGTTTTGATTTTTTTTTTCTTTTTAAGAGAGGAGATGATAATAAAGGGCAGCAATATTTGAGGAAAACTTCCTAGAAGGTATGGGACTTGAGTTAGGCCTTACTAGATGAGTGATTACTTGATACAATGAATATTTACAATACATTGATCTATCAGTCAGCCTTAATGTATCATGTAGGATGTAATTTTAAAAACCAAAACAAAAGAAAACATATTTTGTACTACAAATATCTTAAGAGTGCCAATACCTCAGAACTATACAGTAACAAAAAAAGTTATCTATTCCAACTATGATCATTTTAGAAATTAGAAAGCTAAGGTCCAGAGTGGTGAAGGGATTTGCCAAAAATCCTGCAGTTAGCTAACATTAGAATACAAGTTTCTTAACTTCCAATTGGATTAATTTTTTTTGCCTCATTATAATGTATCAAGTCTCATTTTTTTAAGTGTTGCTAGCAGGTCTCACATTAATCACTATTCTACAATTCTTCTTTTGAAGTTACAACATAATTATTAGGCAAATGGAATTTTGCATTTGCAAAAAGGTGTCTTTTGACCTGTGGTGACCTCTTTTTCTATAGCTAAGTAATTGTATGCAAATGAAAAAAATTACTGAGTAAGACTATTTAGATATAAAATGGTGAACATCTTTTTTTTTTCTTTTTCTTAGGTAGCTCTCAATTTTGCATTGACTTTTGAGCTGAGAGAAGCTCAACAACTTGATTTATTTATGTTTATATTTCTACAACACACCTAGGACATAAAAACAATTTGTGCCAACATTAAAAAGCCATTTTAACAAATGACCATAGAAAGCCTCACTTCTTCCACCCACTCTTTTTCTATCAATAGGAACCTAGCAAATATAGGTTACCAGTCACTTGGAACTCGAAGTATTATGCATCCTAGTCTTAAGCATCATCATTACTGTTACCACCACCCCAACATCATTATCAGCATCTTCATTAAATACCATATCCATCCACCTACTCATGCTAACAGGTAATGATATCTTTCAAAACAAATTAAACCATTTTAAGCAAAGTTATTGGTTCTTTAATTACTTACACCTATTCCTTTAATAGGAAATAGAATTGTGAATATCAACAGGGCACTAGTTTACCTGTTTCAGCCTTGCATACAGGTGAAGCAGATAGTAACTTATGTGATGTGATCTGTAAGGCATAGACAAAAGGCTCCTTTGTTCAACATATCTCTTCCAACAGCCCTATTCAATGTCAAAAGTCTCTATCATTAGCTCCATTCTTCTGAGTTTAGACATTTTTAGAGTGCAAATAACATTAAGAAGATAATAAGTTAAGCCATTAGTAGCCATTAACCTGTAGCATGGCATAATTACCACCTCAAAGACCCCACACCACCAAGATAATGAAACACAGGCCTTGCAATCCATACATTAATTCACCCAAATATATAATGCACCACTACTATTTGCAAAGACACTTTGAAAGGGCATCTGGGATTTTACTTTTAATGAAATTTGGCTTCTGTCTTCAAGGAGTTCATTGTACAATTGTGGAGGGAATATAGTTAAACACAGAAATATAACCATCAGGTTTATATGTTAACATTGCATGTTTCTCCATCCTAGGTGTTACAGGAATTCAGGACGCAGGGAAATCATTGAAGAGCAAGTTGGAAAGAAAAGACATCATGAAGGAATAGGACTTGGCCTTTGCTTTGAAGGATGTTTAGGAATTTTAAGGAAGATAAAATCTAGAAAGGTTAAGATATTTCACACTGAAGTCTCATCAGAGAAACAACTAGATTGCAACCACTTCTTTACTCCCAATCAAGTAATTTTTTCATAGAGAATTAAGTGTAAAACATATTTTATTAACAATCATATGGAAGATTACTGCAAATCATGAATAACCAGAAGAATGCAAATAAAAATAAACCTGAAGTTTTTCTTGACAAAAGATGGGAATAGTCAGTAATGGAGGCACTGTGGAAACACAGGTACACAAATGAATTCTTGCTGGGTAGCATTGGTCAAGAAAGCAATTAGAAATTAGCCTAAGTGACAAAAATGCTCATACTCTTTAACTTTGATATAAAGGCATAATTCCACCCATGAGCAGCTTTCCAGAGGATGGCTGCTGTGAACAGCTTTCAAAGTTCTGATTATATAGTATAGTGAACACTCTATTTATTCAATAACAAATCAGGGCAAAACATACACAGAAAATCAAAATACAGCAGTCACAATATTACAACTTATCACAGAAAATCAAAATACAACACACACAACAACTTATCATTAAAATGGCCACATAATTTTCACCAGAGTGATCACATAGTTTTGAACAAAGTACATTCATTTAGTAACTCAATCATTCAGTCATCCTTAAGGAGGCTTGCCTCCTTAATGGACACAAAATACAAAAGTCAAAGTACTCCACCCCTGGGTAGTACATTCATGTAGTCAATCAGAGAATCCTTAATTCAATCACAAAGTACAATCACAAATAAATTACAATTCCGTCAGTCACTACTCAACAGAAAATAACACAATTCAGCAGACAGGGCTTCCAGCTGTCTGACCATTACATCCATATCTAGTTAGTTACCATAGAGGGAAGCACCAACATCTGGGTTTTCAAAGCTGTAGGGCTCAACGGCTGCCCACAGTCTCATCTGGCCAAATCACACAACTCTTCCCAAAGTAAGTCCCGAAGCAAAACCTCACATCAGGATCAGTCACTACTCAGTATGTACAGAGTGGTCTTTTCATCTTGACTTGAGGCACATGGTACCAGCTCTTACCTGAATTCACCAAACTGTCACCTGGGTTCAAAGGCAGACAGCTCCCAGCTCCTTGTCCAGCTCATCATGCAGTTTCTGTTCCACACTGAAGCTCACAGTGGCCAGTCCATCTTAAATCCTTCACAGTCTCTATTCCAGGGAAGTCAAGCTTAACAAAGCCACAAACAACAAAGTACTGACACCACAGTCATGCTTGCTCTGGCATCTCCAGATGGCCTACAGGAGTTTTCAGCAGCTCCATCTGGCCCTTGGGAAATCCTCAGTAGCCTTAGCAGCTCCAGCTGGCTCTCAGTAGTCTTCAGCAGCTCTGTGGGCCCTCAGAAGAAGATCATCTTCCACAAGTTCCCAGGAAATTCTGCCTTTCCCAGCTGGGGCTTTTCCTTATATAGAGTATTGCTCCTCCCTGTTCAGTCCCTTTCTGTTATGTCAGCAACAGGGGTTCATAGCTTCTGTTGCTTTAACACAGGCATAATTTGAAACTAGGTGCTAAATACCTCTTAGTTTAGCAACACAATGGGATCTTTAAATTTCATTACTATTACAAAAGGCCCCATATACACACAAACATTTATGGCCATATGTCTTATTAGCAAAGAAGCAGAAGCAAAGCAGATGTCTGTTGATTTAGGAATGAATAATACATTTTTCTACAAGCATATAATCAAATATTATTATGCCATAAGAAATAATTGTTGAGGTCAAAGTTAGGAGAACTGGTTCAGGTTTTGAAAGAATTCAATCAGATCTTCTCTTTAGACAATGGGAGCTTTATTAACACCAAAGCATATGGGTCTGAGATTAAACAAGGAGGTAAACAAAGGCATTGATATAGGACAAGGACCAGACTTATATAGACAGAAAGTTATACAGCATGTAGCATGATAACGTAATTTTAGGGTTTCTAAAGGGGGTTGGAAATTTAGAGACAAAATAAGTCTTCTAAGATAAGGACATGGAATGAGGATGATAAATGACACAAGATAAGATGAGGGAATTTTTATGACCCAGGATGGAGGGGGAGACAAGGAATTTTATGGTCCAGGGTAAGGGGAAGTTTTGTGGTATTTCATGATAAGGGGAGATCTTAGGGCACCAGCAAATGAGCAACACAAACTTAGGGCACCTCTGTATTTTATGGCACCTTTAGAGGATAAACCAGGGAAAGGGCAACTCAGTCTTTAGGACACCTTTGTATTTACATCATAATAAATATTTAAAAATACAAAGAAACATGAGAAGACTTCTGTGATGCCAATTACATGATGGCATTCTTGCACCAGGTCTGGATAAAAGATGATGCTCTCATGCTTTCCCATGGACCACTGGAGGAAAGTAGAGTTATGTGCTTGCTCCCAGACTCTACAATTTTATTAGATGTCATCAATGGTGATGGAAATATTATCAAGGTTAGCTATCACACTGATGGTAAACTATTTAATTTGAAAAAGTTACAAGCAAAGATTAAAGTGGAAGGACAGTTAGTGTATCACTTTTGTTTGCAAATGATTGTGCATTCAATGCAGTCACTGAGGCTGAGATGCAACAAAGTATGGAATGATTCTCTATTGCTTGAGTTAATTTTGTCCTGACAATCAGCACCATGGAAACAGAGGTCCTCCTCCAGCCACCATTGCACCAGCCATACCTGAAAATATTAGTCATAGTAAATGGACACATTTTGATGCTGTTGTTAAGTTCATTTCCCTTGGTAATATACTTTCCAGGGATGTTCAAATAGATGATGAGGTTGATGCACAAATTGCCAGAGCTAGTTAAGCATTTGGAAGTCTCCTAAAGAAAATGTAGGAGAAAAGAGGCATTAGCCTGCATACCAATTTGAAGGTCAATATTGTGCTGATTTCACCGATGAATGTCTATGAAACCTGAATGGTCTATCAGTGCCATGCCAGAAAATTGAACTGTTTCCTTTTGAATTATCTTAGGAAGAGTCTTAAGATTATCTGGCAAGATCAAATTTTGGAGACTGAAGCCCTTTCTCGGGCTGAATTGCCAAGAATTCAAACTTCACTGCAGAGAGCACAATTGTTATGGACTTGCCACATAGCCCAAATGCTAAATACATTCTTATCCAAAAGACTAACTTTATGGAGAACTTTCACAAGAAAATGCTCACATGGTGCCCATTAGAAGCAGGGCAAAGATGCTATAAAGTTTTCTCTAAAGAACTTTTGTATCAGTTGTGAAATGTGGGAGATGGTGGCACAAGACAACCCAACATGGCACATCTGCATCAAAGAAGGCACTAGTCTGCATGAGCAAAGCAAAATTTCAGTAGGGGAAACAAACAAACAAACTGCAAATTCAGAGACATCTCCATTCCAAATATTCTAATGGATTACTTGTGCACAACCTGTGGTAAAGCCTTCCAAATTCATATTAGATTTGATCAGTCACAACAGAACACACTGTACCCTAACCCCAATATTGTGATATCATCTTCAAAAATTGAAAATGAACCACAACAGCCATGAAAAATCATGAATGTGAAAAATATAGAGGAGCATAAGAAGACTTCTATGAGATGATACAATGTGAAACAAGTATCACGAGAAAACAACATGCAAAATGTCTAAACAATGCAAATGCAAAGAAAGAAAACAGAATACTACTCAATGCTGTACAAATATAATGGTCTCAATGGGGAAAAATTAGAACATTTAATGCAACAACACCTCCCCCCCCTTTTTTTTTTACAGACATTGAAGTTTTCAGATGTGGATATAACATGTGTATAACATCAGACTCAGATATGATTTCCATAACTTGAAAGGCTCTTTTTGTTTTGTTTTCTCTCAGTCCAATAATTTGCTTACATTCTGTCTAGGGGCTTTTAGTCTTCAGCATAATAAATAAGATGTACACTATTGCAGTAGTTCATCTATGTGATAATAACGTCCTAAAGTACAATGCTTACTGTAGGAATAGAAAGGAAAGTTTGTCCTGAAAAAAAACATGGTATAGGAGTAGATAGGACTTGGTGAGTGATACAGTTCCCTGGACTGAGGAACCTCAAGAAGGTAGCCAAGAATATAAAGGAAACAGGATGATCACAGTGCTAAAAAAGCTGGGACAAAATGTAGGAGAAAAAAATAGTATGGGCCCACCTATTAGAAAGTTGTATAATACTCTGAAACTTTTGCTGCCTTTCATGTCTTTCTTATTACTCTCAAACATTTTAATGATATTTTAGCTTCCTTGAACCTTATGAAGGAGGTTAGATAAATATTGTTACCAACGATCAACAATTATTTATTGAGTTCCTCCTACGTGTGACACTATATTCCATGTCTGGGGGGGCAGAGGGGTGAGAATGCAAAAGAAGTATCTGAGAACTTCCCTACTATTTAAAAGCTTATTCTGTAGGTGAAGAATCTTAATATATCATGCAAAATCATTGAAGAATAATACAAGTGAGTAGGATGTTAATGACCAAATTGCAAAGCACAAAGGGTAATGCTACAGGAAGTCTGAGAATAGGAAGATGAATGAAAACCAGTGAAGATTTCACAGATGAAATAGAATTTTAGATGAGTCTTAAAGAACACTTAGAATTTGACTAGACATAGACAAGTGAGCAGAGCAGCATAGTCTAAGGAATGAGAAAACAGGCAAGATTGAGCATATTTAAGAGGGATAATGTTCAGAAACTAAAATGGCAGGTGGTTATATTTTAGCAAATAAGATAACAGAGACCTAGTGAGCTATAGAAATCCACAGATAAATAGACATATAGCTACACTAAGAAATTTTTTACAAAAACATGGAAACTTTTGGAAATACAGCTAAGTGATTTATAATATCTAAGATCATCTCCCCTTCATCACCAGAAAATGGCAATAAATTGACTAAATAAAGTAAATAAATGATAAAATATAAGGTGGAAGAAAAAAAGTTTACATAAGGAGAAAAACGAAGAAAAACTACAAAAGTGTCAGGTAGAACTTAATATGATGAATAAACATTCTGGGGGTAAAATAAAAAAAATAACAAAGATAAATATCTAGGAGAGAGGAATAATACTTCATTAATAGCTAACTTGCAAAAAAGTAGTGAACAAAAACAGAAATCTTCAGCGTGGTATAGAATTTGAAGAAGATAATTAAGGAATAAATAAGTAGACTTCAGAAAGACAAACAAAAGAAGTGAAAGTTTAAGGTTGTAGATACAGAAAAAGAGAATGGTAGAGACAATATAAAATATGGAGATGGAGTAACAATTACTCAAATATTGAAATTGTCTGTCAGATTTCACTTCTCTGAAGTCTTGCATTGAGGAAACTCTGGGCAGCATAGGAGAGACCTTAACTGAATTATAATTCTCATTCCTTCAATCCTGCTGCTAAAACCAGCTACTGATGTTGGAACCCTATTGAATTCCAGTGTATATGGCAAGGCAAAATAGGTGCCTGCCATTTCATCTGGCATGGAAGTGGGGCAGACAGAGATTAAGGAAAGTCACAATAGCTTCTAAAGTCACTATTCTCAAGTCAGGTTCCAGTCACAATCCTGTAAGTTTTAAGCCCCTATGATTCACTCTCCTTCACTTTGCAGAACTAGATAGAAGCCATGTCTTCTGCTTCTTATGGGATAATGGTCAAGAATTATGCATGCAAAGTCACTCTACTACTGGTAAGTCTTTACCTTAAGACTCAGCCTGAGGAAAATGACTGCAAATTTGTTTCTGCTCCTGCCATAAGTAAGTGGAAGGTAAAGAAGGAGGAAAGTTTTGAGTATTCATAGAATTAACATTATCTGAGGTTAAATTACAAATAATATTCTACTATTAGATGCTCTGTCTTGTGGATTTAGCTATAATTTCTCTATGTCTATAAATACTTCGTCTGTGTGTGTGCATGTGTATATGTAGTTGGAGGGATGCTGTGATCTGGAAATAGGTCCAAGTGTGACATCTTCTTTATGATATGGTCCACATTATAGAAGATGAAATCAGAAGGAAGTAGATTCCTGGTACCAGAGATGGTTTTTGCAAATGCTTGAAAGTGGAGGATGAATTGCTGAGTTCAGGAAACAATCAGTAGTTCAATTTTGCTGGAATGTAGAATGTGTCAAATGGAGCAATATAGTTATGCCTTTCACTTTCAGGGGTAAGGGGCACAGTGGCCCTGCTATCTGGAAGACCCATATAAAATTTTTTAACCTTCCGCTTGTACTACAGAAGAAGCTTGAATATTTTTTTCTTTTTCTTTTATATTTACAATACCTTCTTGTAAAACTGATATCATACAGTACTATGCTATATTTTATGCATTTCTGAGTCATCTGCTGACCTTTCCATGTCATCTGTGGCATTCACAAAACTCCCACAAAATTCCCATTGAATTTGTTGTGCTGAAACTGCATTATTATATGGAAACTGCAATGGGGAAAGTCATAATATGGAAAGAATCACTGCATAACATAAAAGTAGAAAGGTTAAGTGAGAGTTAGAGTGTGAAAAGCTTTAAGTGACACACAAAGAAGCTTGTATTTTGAGGATAAAGAGTGAGGAAAAACAAAAGAGTTTGGGAACAGGTTGGATTGGACCCTGAAATAACAACCTATAAAACTGAGCATCTATTAGGCCCTAATAGATAGGGGGATGAAGGATGGAATGTCAATGGCAAAATATAATATCATTCACTCTTTAGCTCAAGTAAAAATGAACAAAGTCTTCAATGTGAAAATAGCAAAAAACCAAAACAAAACATGTATTGTGAAAATGACTGTTTGCTTTTTTCAAGGTAGACTGTAGGCAATTGTTCTTTCAAAGTCCTACATTGGATGAGAGTCCCCAAAGGATTCAAAAAGAGAACATCTATCGGATAGCCCATTAAAGGGGAAGTCATATAAGAACATACTGAAGAAGGAAAAGAGCAATGATGGGTTGTGACTGATTTAGCATTTCTTGAAATCAAGGTAAAGATAGTTAAAGAGATAGGTAGTTTGAAGCTGGCATGGAGAAATGGCCTTCGAGACCACAGTCTTATCTAGGTTTGGTTGATCAACATGAAAGTGAGAAGACTTGTATCAAGAAAGAAAAAACTAGAAACAAAAGTTGTGGCTCTGGAATGGATAAAAAAAGGGTATAGTACCTGTTCTGAAAGGGAAGACTGGAATCTGATTACCTCAAGCAAAATAAGTTCCAGTTAGGTAACTCTGATCTTTGATAATATTATTTGAAGAATGAATTAATATAAAACAACAATAATCATAATCAATAATAGACTAACCTCATTCATTAAGTGTAATTGTTGAAGGATTTATTAGAAAGCAGTGATTTGTTGTATTAACATAAAAAAAATTTAAAACAGCATGATACATAAATTATTGAAGTGAGAGGTGATTCACCATTATTCACCATGCTTTATCATAAATTGAGAGGTGTATGACATAGAGAGTAAAGAAATGATCTGGTATCAGGACAAGTCACAATTTTTCAAGAAGTGTATTAGAAACTCTTTAAGATTTTAAGTAGAAGAGAACATATTGCTGCACATTATTAGATGGAGTTTCGTTACCTGAGAGTCCCCCATAGGAACAAAATCATAAATCTGGTTTTTATCAACTAAATACAAGAAAATAGGAGTTACAATTATATCAGATAAGAACATTGGGGAAAAAGTATAGTCAACTGAGTAAAAATCAGGAAGCTATATTATTATTAAGATATAATTCATATGTTATATGAATAAATATAGCATCTATGATTTAAAAGAAAGGCAAGGTGAAATGCAAAGAAGAGTTAGATTGTGAGGCAAAAATTATAAATGACTTACATTTTTCTTAAAGAACTTGGCAAATTAAACAGAAAGATAAAGAAGAAATTACAGATCTGAAAAGAATGTTGAAATAAATAATGTGAGCTGATCTGTGATGATTACCAAATGGGAATCTTAAGTATTATATTTATTTTTAACACAACATGACACCATTACAAAGATGTATAATATCTTAGGTACAGGCTTATGAATAAATGCAAGAGGGAAGAAACATTAAAGTTAAAAATATTTTTTTGATTTTGCTTTTTGGAGGGGGGAAGGCAGGACAATTGGGGTTATGTGACTTGTCCAAGGTCACATGGCTAGTAAGTGTTAAGTGTCTGAGGCTGGATTTGAACTCAGGTCCTCCTGACTCCAGGGCTGGTGCTTTATTCACTGAACCACTTAGCCACCCCACACTTAAAGATTTTAATATAATATAATTAAAGTTAATAAAGTTAATATGGGGAGGCGGAGCTAAGATGGCGGAGCTTAAGCAGTGACTTGAACAAGCTCCCCAAGAATTTCGTCCTTGGGAACGAAAAAGTAAATTTGAGCAGATTTAAGAGTGACAGAACCCATAGTGAGACAGAGAGTGACAGATTCCCAGACCAGAGAAGTGCCTAATCAGGTCGGGGCAGGGAGAACGGAGCACACAGGAGTGGCACCAGCGCGGACCTGAGAGCAGAGCGCGGCAGACTGGGAAGCCCCACCCAGCAGACTCACCCAGCTGGAGGCTTCTGCAGCCCTCTCACTGCCGAGGTGAGGACCGTCAGAACTGGGTAGGAGGGAACGCAGGGCGCGTAGCAGGGTCAGCGGTTTTTCCTGGGGCTAGCAACCCACAGCCTGGATTC
>CM053588.1:181925907-181953288 GCA_028646515.1 Pseudochirops corinnae | reverse complement strand
ATACTGATGGTTTTCCTAATATTGAACCATCCTTGCTTTCCTGGAATAAATCCAACCTGGTTAAAATGTATTATTCTTGTGATAAGTTGCTGTAGTCTTTTTGCTAATATTTTATTTAAAATTTTTGCATCTACTTTCATGAGGGAGATTGGTCTATAATTTTCTTTTTTTCATTTTGTCTCTCCCTGATTTAGGTATCAGTACCATATTTGTGACATAAAAAGAATTTGGCAAGACTCCTTCCTCACCAATTTTCCCAAATAGTTTGTAGAGTATTGTTATAAATTGATCTTTAAATGTTTGATAGAATTCACTTCTAAAACCATCTGGCACTGGAGGTTTTTTTTCCTAGGGAGTTCCCTGATAGCTTGTTGAATTTCTTTTTGAGATGGGGTTATTTAAGTAATTTACTTCCTCTTCAATTAATTTGGGCAACTTATATTTTTGTAAATCTTCATCCATTTCACTAAGATTGTCAAATTTATATGCATACAATTGGCCAAGTGTAATGCCATGCACAAACAGATTCACAAAAGAATGTTGCTGTGAACAGCTTTTAAGGTTCAGATTACACAGTATAATGAACACTCCATTTATTGCGTTACAAATCAAGGCCAACATTCACAACAAATCATAATATAATACTCACAACATTATATCTTATCACAGAAAATCACAATATAGTGTTCAAAACAGCTTAACATTAGAATGGCCACACATTTTTGACTACAGTGGCTATAATATTTAGAACAGAGAACAAAAGAATTATCATCTGGTTTCCCTAAGGGGGAAACATGCCTTACTTAGTCATTCAATCAATTCCCAATACAATAATCAATCTTCCACTCATGGGGCAACCACTATCTTAATCAGTCACTAATATAGATTCATATTTGTAATCTCTAAATACAGTCATTGGAAAATTATACAAACCCTCCACCCCTCGGTGTTTAGCAAACCTTAATTTCATCCAAGGGGAGGCCTTTTCTTTATCTTGACTTGTGGTGGTCCCTCTGATTCCCCAGATCCCCTTCCATGGTCCCAGCTCCTACCTGAATTCACCAAACAGTCACCTGGAATCAGAGGCAGACAGCTCCCAAGTCCTTGTTCAGTCCTCCAGGCAGTCCCTGGAACACAACAAAGTTCAAAGGTCCAGCATATCTCAAACCCTTCACCACTTCTGTTGCTGGGAACTCAAGGATCCACCAAGACACAAACCAACAAAGGCTTATCTTTGTCATGCTTCTTCAGTCCTCCAACATTTCAGCTGGCCCAAGGATCCAGAAGGAATCTCAGTCTTCCAGGCAGCCATCTCAGCCTTCCAAGTGGCCTTCACCAGATTCTGGTCTCAAGAAAACTCCAACTTAGTTCTCAGTGCAGCAGGCCCAGCTCTCAGATGCTTGGACAATCCTTCTTCCTCCACCAGGAGCCACGAAGAGAAGCATTTCTGATTATGTCTCTGTCTCTAGAACTCTTCTTATATACACACACTGGCCTCCTGTCTCAGCCAAACCCCTCCTGCCATGTCGGCAACAGGAGACAGAGCTCACATCTTCCGCACTTATCCCTAAATTACTGAGGGCTAAGTATCTGCTAAATTGATTACTGTTACAGCAAAATAATTGCTAATTGTTGTTTTAATTTCCTCTTCATTGGAGGTACATTCAACCTTTTCATTTTTGAGACTCGAAATTTGGTTTTCTTCTTTTTTTTTTTTTATCATATTGACTTGACTAAGAGTCTATCAATTTTGTTGTTTTTTTTCATAAAACCAGCTCTTAGTCTTATTTATAAATTCAATAGTTTTCTTAATTTCAATTTTATTAATCTCTCCTTTGGTTTTCATTATTTCTAATTTAGTATTAAATTGGGGATTTTCAATTTGATTTTTTTCTAGCTTTTTCAGTTGCATGACCAATTGATTGACCTCCATTTTCTCAAATTTATTCATATATATGCATTCAGGGATGAAAACCTTCCCCTAAGTTTTTGCTGCATCCCACAAGTTTTGGTATGATGTCTCATTATTATCATTCTCTTGAATGAAGTTACTGATTGTTTCTATAATTTCTTGTTTGACTCACTCATTCTTTAGGCTTAAATTTTTTAGTTTCCAATTAGTTTTTTGTCTGTTTTTCCATGGCCCTTTATTGCATATAATTTTTACTGCATCATGATCTGAGAAAGAAGAGTTTAATATTTCTGCATTTCTACACTGAATTATGAGGTTTTTATGCCCTAGTACATGGTCAATTTTTGAGTATTTGCCAAGTTCTGCTGAGAAGCTATATTCCTTTTTATCCCCATTCAGTTTTCTCCAGAGATCTATCATGTCTAGCTTCTCTAAAATCCTATTTGCCTCCTTAACTTCTTTCTTGTATATTTTGAGGTTTGATTTATCAAGTTCAGAAAGGGGGCTACTGACGTATCCCACTAGTATACTTTTGCCATCTATTTCTTCCTCTAATTCCCTTGACTTTTCCTCTAGGAATTTGGATGCTATACACTTGGTGCATATATGTTAAGTAATTATATTGCTTCATTCTCGATGGTGCCTTTTAGCAGGATGTAGTTTCCTTCCTTATCTCTTTTAAATGTTGCAGTACTTATACAAATTTTAATATTGACAGGTATCTGCTTCTCATAAAGGGATGTAAACAGATTGCTCTTTTTGAGTCCCAAGATATATGCATATGTGTGCATCTGTGCATGTATGTGTACCTGTGAGTGTGTCTTCCTTGTTTACCTTTGTATGCCTTTCTTGGGTCTTGTAAGTGGAGATCGAATTTTCCATTTAGCTCTGGCTTTTTTATCAGAAAAGTCTGGAAGTCCTCTATTTCATTAAATGACTATCTCCTTGCCTGAAAGATTATGCTCAGTCTTGCCAGGTAGTTGATCCTTGGTTGCAGTCCTAGCTCTTTTGCTTTACAAAATATCAAATTTCAATCTCTCTGATCTTTTATTTTAATTTAAGCTGCTAAATCCTGTGTAATCCTGACTGTAGTTCTATGACATTTGAATTGTTTCTTTTTGGCTGCATGCAGTATTTTCTCCTTGACCTTGTAGCTCTGGAATTTGGCTACTATATTTCTTGGAGTTTTCAATTTGGGATCTCTTTCAGGAGGAGATTGGTGAATTCTTTTGATAAGTATTTTACCTTCCAATTCTAGGACCTCAAGACAGTTTTCTTTGACAATCTCTTGGAGGATGCTGTCCAGGCTGCTTTTTTTCACCATGGCTTTCAGGTAGGCTCATAATTCTTAGGTTATTTCTCCTGAATCTGCTTTTCAGATTGTTTTAATGTCAGTTGTTTTTCCAGTGACATATTTTGCAATTTCTTCTAATTTTTCAGTCTTTATATTTTGTTTTACTGACTCTTGCTTGCATCATAGAGTCCTTAACTTCAATTTGACTGATTCTAATTATTTTCCTCAATTAGATTTTAGTTTAAATTATTTTCCTCAATTAGTTTTTGAAGGTTCTTTTCCATATATTCAGTTTTCATTTTTAGGAATGTATTTTCTCCAGTTAGATTTTCAACTTCCCATACTAGTTCTCCAATTTTACATTTTAAATCTTTGTTTTCTTCAGTGAGATTTTTTTCCAATTTGGTCACTGTAAATTTAAATTTATCTCCTACCTCTCTAATTTCATTTTTAAAATCCCTCTTGAGATCCTCCAAGAATGATTTTTGGGCTTGAAACCAATTCACATTTCCTTCTGTGGTCTCTGGTGTGAGTATAGAGTCCATGTTGTCCTCTGAATTTGGTTGTTCTTGCTCTCTATATAAAGATTTTATGGTCCTAGACTTCATAGGTTCCTTCTTCCCCACTATGATTGCCTATGTCCTGAATTTTTAAAGTTGGTATCTGCTTCTGGGGTGCAGAGGTATTGAGCTTCTCGTGCTGGGAGGTATGGGTTTGGTTGTTAACTTCATGAGCTATAGCCTCTGAGTGTCTAGACTGAGCCCAAGGCCAGGACTCTCAGTGTTTCCCCTGAGTTACCCTGAGGCTCACAGAGTAACCTATGGGGGAGGGGTGGTCTGGCTACTTCAGGTTTCCACCTCTGTGTCTCTGGGCTACAGCTCAGTAGCTGGAGGGGAATCTGCTGATTCCCCAGGTGGTGCTAAGGCACACCTGGGCTTGTGTTCTTAGTATTTCTGGCTCCACCCTCCTGGGCTTAGACTCCAGACTATCTCACTTCCTCCTTCCTCAGTGACTCCCAAACCTGGGGCTCTTTCTGCTAATTCAGGATTTTACTCTGGGTGGGACATTTATCTCTGAGTTTTCTGAGTCAGGAAGGGGGAATCAGAGCAGCTAGGTTTTATTCCTCCATCTTGACTTCTGGAAGTCCAGATATGTAATTTTTACATTCAGGCTGCAGGCTGGTGGCCCCAGGAGAAGCTGCTGTCCCTGCTGTGGGCCCTGGGTTTTCTCTTACCCAGCTCCTATGATCCTCTGTACTTTGGTGAGATGGCTGCAAATAGCTCTTGAGGTGAGTAAGTCTGCTAGCTGGGGCTCCTTCTCACCCTGCTGTAGTCTGCTCTCTGATCTCATGCTGGTGCAGCCCCTGTGTGCTCCGTGTTCCCCCTGCCCAGACCTGAGTATGCAATTTCCTGGGCTGGGAATCTGCCATGTTTCATCTCCCAATGGGTTCTGTCACTCTAAAAACCTATTCAAATTCACTTTTTAGCATTTAGCAACAGAATTCTTGGAGGGGCTTTGAAAAGTTACTGCTTCCTTTCCATCATTTTTGCTCCCCCTCCTTCCTTTTCCTATTGACATCACAACATTCTCATTGAAGCACTCTGTCTGTCTGATAGCTATCTCATGTTCATAACAACAACAACAATGACAACAACACAACTAGCTTTCAAATTTCATTTTACGGCTTGCAAAACACTTTTCATGTATAAGTTCATTGGACCCACACAAAAATCTATTAAGAGAGGTGCTACTATTATCTCTATTGAACAGATGCAAAACTGAAGGCAAGAAAGATTTGTGACCTGTAAGAGGTCATAAATTGAGAATTAACAAAAGAAGAAGCTGGTTTTCAAAGAGGCAGAAGAACTAGAGATCAAATTGCCAATATTCACAGGATTACGGAGAAAGTAAGAGAGTTACAGAAAAGCACCTACTTCTGCTTCACTGACTACACCAAATCCTTTGACTATGTGGGTAATAGCAAAATGTGCCAAGTCCTCAAATCAGTGGGAGTAGAAGTCATCTTACTTGTCTCCTGAGGAACTTCTATGCAGGGCAAGAAGCAATAAGTAGATCTGAATGTGGCATGATAGATTGGTTTAAGATTGGAGAAGGAGCAGAAGAGGGTTGTATATTGTCATATTATATGGTGAGTACATCCTACAAAAAAAGCCAGGTTGGGTGAATCAAAATCTGGAGTTAACACTGCTGGGAGAAATATCTGCAGTCTCAGATATACAGATGATACCACTCTGATGGTAGAAAGTGAAGAAGAAGTAAGAAGCCTCTTGATGAGGATGAAAGAAGAGTGTAAAAGCTGGCTTGAAACTTAACATTAAAAAAAAAAATCTCAGGTCTTAACAATTGGTCCCATCACTTCCTTGCAAATTGAGGGAAAAGAAATGGAAGCAGTGTCATATTTTGTATTTTTAGGCTTAAAGATCACTGTGGGCAGCACCTACAGCCATGATATTAAAAGATGCTTATTCCTTGGAGGGAAAGATATGACAAATCTGGACAACATATTTTTATCCAGTAATACCACTGCTAGGTCTATCTTTCAAAGAGATAAAAAAGAGAAAGGAAGCTATTTTTATTAAAATATTTATGACAGCTATCTTTGTGGTGGTTAAGAATTAGAAATCAAGGGGATGTCCATCAATTGGGAAATGGCTGAAAAGGTTGTAGTATATGATTGTAATAGAACATTATTGTGTTATAACAAATGACAAGAAGGATGATTTCAAGGGGGAAAAATCTTGGAAAGACTTACATGAACTTATATAAAATGAAGTGAGAAAAACCAAGAGAATATTGCACATGTAACAGAAATACTGTATAAAGAACTGTGAATGACTTAAATATTGTCAGGAATACAATGATCCAAGACAATCCTAAAGGATTCATGATGAAAAATTCTATCTGCATCCAGAGAAAAATCTGATGTTATCTGAATACAGACTGAAGCATACTACCTTCCTTCCTTCCTTTCTTTCTCTTTTTTCTTACACAAAATGACAAATGTGGACATGTTTCACATGGTTGCACATGTATAACCTATACAAGATAGCTCCCCTTCTCAGGGATGATGGAAAGGGGGAATGGAATTTGAAACTCAAAACTTTAAGGAAAAAAAAAAAGGTAAACATTGTTTTTACCTGCAATTGGGAAGAAAAATACTTTTTTTTTTAAAAGAAGAGACATCACCCTTCTGACAAACATCCGTATTGTCAAAGCTATGTTTTTTTCCAGAAGCAATGTATTACTGTGAGAGTCTGACCAATCTGACCAAATTTGAGTGCCACAAAATTAACACTTTAAAACTGTGGTGCTGGAGAAGAGTTTTGAGAAGAATTTCTCTTTGGCTGCAAGGAGATCAAATACATCAGTATTTAAAGAAATTAATTCAGACTATTCACTGGAAGGTTAAATACTGAAGCTGAAATTTAAATACTTTGGTCACATAATTAGAAGATAGGATTCATTAGAAATGACTCTCATGTTGGGAAGGATTGAAGACAAAAGGAAAAGGGGACTGCAGGGGATGAGATGCATAGATAATATCATCAAAAGAATGGACATGAATTTGGACAGACTTTGTAAAATAGTAGAAGATGGAAGAGCCTGGTGTGCTATGGTCCGCAAGGTCACATACAGTTGGGCATCACTGAACTGCTGAAAAACAACAATAACAATGTCATAAAGCTAATGTTTGAGGGAGGATTTGAATTTGACTTCTTCACTACCATTCCAACTCTCTAGCCACAATGCCATTTTAAATACCTCTTTTCATTTTCTTTTGTTCTCATTCAATTCTTGATGAGATCTTTTGTTCCTGGTCTTTTTTGACATTCCTTTTCAACTATATGTTGCAGCCACTAATCATGAGCCTTTTCATCTTCCTTTGTGTGATACCTGTGAGTACCCCAAGTCATGCTACTACACAACAGCAATGTTAGAAGGCCAATCATCAAAATATGGTCTTTGCATTTTATGTGAATTTGAGGAAGTCAGCATGTCTTTTATGAGTATTAAGATTTAATCATAAAATTCCTTTAAAAATTTCTTGGGTACACACTCTAATGACATTTACTGTGTATAACTTGAATTTTGTTTTCTCTAGAGATCCATTGTTTTAGAAAATATATAGATTCAGTTCCAATGAAAATTGATCCTCTAGATTTTTTTTTTTAATTAAAATTTAGTCTAAGTAAAGACTAATGATATTGATGGTCAATGGGCAGGGTAAGGGTTGGTACAGATTTGGAATTGACAGTGATAGAAAAACAAAATAAAATAGAATTAAGGTGTTTTTATTTTATTTTCTCTTAAAGGATATAGCTAACAATTTTCCTTAATATCATTGTTCTGTCTTCTCATTACTTGGTAGTTATTTGAGTTTATACGTTGATGTTTACCTGTGGATACCCATGAGATAAGGGTTAATCTTATAGAGTAAATCAGTTTTTTTTTGAAGTGTTACAATTTGGCTAATGATATTAGTTAGTGAAATACTTGATTTGGTGTGGTAAGGTACAACCATCCAGTTAAATCTTTCTGCCTTTGTGATTTGACAATGTATTATGTTAATAGGTTAGCCTTAACTGAAGCAAAATTCAAATTCAGTAATTTCAAGACTCATACTTGGTATACAATTTTTTTAATCATGATGTTTCTTCTACCCCTATGGGAAGGGTAATACATAATCTTTTTTTTAATTTGTTAAATAATATCTTTCAATTACATGCAAAATTAATTTTAACATTCATTTTTCAAAATTTTATGTTCCAAATTCTCTTCCTTCTTTCCTCACCTCCACTGCCCTCAATGGCAAGAGATTTCATAAAAGTTATCCATGTTTAATCATGGAAAATGTATTTTCATATTAGTCATGTTGTGAAAGAAAACATAAACCAAAACAAAAAACAAACAAACCCAACAACAACGTGAAAAAATAAAATGAGAAACAGAATGCTTTGGTTTACATTCGGACTACATCAATTCTTTCTCTAGTGGAGGATAACATTTTTTTTTGCCATAAGTCCTTTCAAAATGTCTTGGATCATTATATTGTTGAGAACAGCTAAGTTATTTACAATTGACTATCTCTGCATTACAATGTTCTTTGCATCAGTTCATGTGTGTCTCTCTAGGTTTTTCTCAAAGCGTCCTGCTTGTTATTTCTTACATCATAATACTCTTGCACAGCAATCGTATACCACAACTTATTCAGTCATTCACCAACTAAGGGGAATCCCCTCAACTTCCAATTCTTTGCCAACACAAAATGATCTGTTACAGATATTTTTGTACAAATTTTTCATTAAACACACACATATAAACACTCACATTTGAAATACAGATATATTACTGATATTGTTGGGTCACAGGATATATGCAGATTTATAGCTCTTTGGAAATAGTTTCAAAATGCTCTTCAGAATGGTTGGATGAGCTCAAAATTCCACCAAAAGATCATTAATGTCTCAATTTTCCCACATCCCTTCTAATATTTTTAAATTTTCATTTCTGTCATTTCAGTTAACCTGATAGATGTAATTTAGAACCTCAGCTATAATTTGCATTTCTCTAACCAATAGAGATTTAGAGCATTTTTATATGACTATACATAGTTTTGACTTGTCTGACAACTGCCTCTTCCTGTTCTTTGACCACTCATCAGTTGGAGAATAACCTTCACTTTTAGAAATTTGGCTCCATTCTCCATATATTTAAAAAATAAGGCCTTTATCAGAGACACTGCCTGCAAAAAAAAAAAAAAATCCCCAGCTTTTTGCTTTCCATCTAATATTGGCCGCATTTGTCTTGTTTGTGCAAAAGCTTTTTTAAATTTAATGTAATTAAAATTAATCATTTTTTATCTTATAATGCTCTTCATCTCTTATTTGATCATAAATTCTTCCATTATCCACAGATCAGACAGGTAAACTATTCCATGCTGCCCTAATGTGTTTATGATATCACCTTTTTTGTCTAAATCATGTACTCACATTGACCTTACAGTATGAGATGTTGGTCTATACCTAGGTTCTGCCATACTATTTTCACAGCAGTATTTGTTAAATAGTGAGTTCTTGTCTCAGATCTTTAGATTTATCAAACACTAGATTACTATAGTCACTTGCTATTGTGTGTTGTGTACTTGAACAATTTCATTCCACCACCGCTCTAGCTCTTAGCCAGTTCCAAATTGTTTTGTTAATTAGCATTTTAAAAAGGAGTTTGAGATGTGTATGACTGGGTCATCCAGGTTCATATTTTTTTTTTCATCTACTCCCTTAATATTCCTTACCTTTTGTTCATCCATATGCATTTTTTTATTATTTTTAGCTCTTTAAAATATTTTTTTTTCAAAATGTGATTGGTATACCACTGAATAAGTCAATTAATTTAGGTATACATTGACTTGGGCTACCTCTGAGCAATTCACATTTTTCCATTTATTCATATCTGACTTTATTCATGTAAAAAGTGTTTTGCAGTTGAGTTTTTATAGTTCCTGGGTATGTCTTAGCAGGTAGACTCCCAAGTATTTTATATTGTCTGAAGTTATTTTTAATGGATTTTTTCTTCTATTTTTTGCTGTTGGTATTTTTAAAAATTATATCAAATTGCTGATGATTTATGTGGGTTTATTTCATATTATGCAACTTTTCTGAAGTTATTATTTATTTCAACTAGTTTTTTAGTTGATTCTCTAGGATTCTCTAAGTATATCACCATATAATCTGGAAAGAATTTTTTGCATCCTCATTGCCTATTCTAATTCCTTCAATTTCTTTTTTCTTCTATTATTCCTGTAGCTTACATTTCTAGAACAATATTGTATAATAGTGGTGATAAACGGCATCCTTACTGAACCATAGATCTTATTGGGAAGGCTTCTAGCTTATCCTCTTACATGATATTATATAGATATTACTTATTATTTTAAAGATAGCTCCATTTATTTATATGTTTCCTAGTGCTTTTAATAAGAATGGTGGTTACATTTTGCCCAAAGCTTTTTCTATATCTATTGTGATAATCATATGATTTCTCTTGGTTTTATTATTGATATGGTCAATTACGCTGATAGTTTTCTTCCTATTGAACCAGCCCTGCATTTCTGGTAAAAGTCCCACCATGATCTTTGTGATACACTGCCATAATCTCTCCTTTTTTTGTGTGTTTTATTTATTTTTATATCAATATTCATTATGGAAATTGATCTAGAATTTTCTTTCTGTTTTAACTCTTCCTGGTTTAGATATTAGGACAATATTTGTGTTATAAAGGGAATTTAGTAGAAGTTCTTTCCCTATTTTTCCAAATAGTGTACATAGAATTGGAAACAATTATTCTTTAAATGTTTGTTAAAAATCACTCATCAATGCATCTGGTCCAATAAGACATTTTCAATAAATATTCCCTTCCCAAACAACCTGCTATCATTTTTCTAGAGGTACCTATGGGCTCTGCCATACCTATACCAAGAGCTAATGAAACCTCTGAATGAAACTAACTTTACCTCAAAACCAAACAGTTATAATTCCCTCATTCTTGGATACTTGAGCCAATGTTTGCATGAATCTTGAGAATTTTAATTATTTTGACCTTTTATCAGTTGTGAATTGTCCCCCGAGCTGTAGTTGATGCTTCTGGATTTTCTTACAGAGCTATAACTAGTATTTTTTATTTTAGGTATCTGAGGCAAGTCATATGAATTGTATTCTCATTTGTAGATATGAGGGAACACAGACACATAGACACCAAGAGGTTACAACTGTGGTGTTTCCCACGTGTGAGTGATAAACAACAGGTTAAGAACAAGACCATGAAATTAATTTTCAATCTTTTAACTAATTATTCCTGCTAGGCAAAAATTTTTCCCATGTTGTTGACAGACTGAAATTGCTACCAGGATCCTTTAAATGTTTTTTTTAAATTTGGCACTTTGAATTAAAGACCCAATTGTCCTCCCTTTCCAATTCCAGATGTTTTCCAGCTCTATTTAATTGTTTAGCCTTGAATAATTAAATGTATTTCTCGTTTCCTGCCTTCTTTGCCTTCCAGTTACTTAATCTTGCTTTCCATGATCCTGTCATCTTGAGGACTCCTGCTCAAAATGCTACTAAGTTGAAACACAGAGGGACAGATAATCCCCTATTAAGGGTTAATCGGAGATATTCAGTCATACAAGTTCAGGCAAAGCATTTTAAAATCTCAAGGTGAAAAACAAATGCAAAACAGTATTTTTCACTATTATTATCATAATTACAGGGCATTTTCTGTTCTTTAGTGGCAGCAACAGTAACAATAAAAACAAAAAACCTTTTAAATACAGAAAATCAAACAATTTAAATGATTGCATCCTTGATGATTTTCTGCCCTGTGAGTTTCATTACTGAGTAGTCAAAGCATGGAATAAAATCATTGTGTTTTCCAGATAGTCTAATCAGCTTAGGCAACACCTCCAATCCCCCACTAACCACCATACCTGTTTAAATGTTTTTCAACCTCACGTTTATTACAATTTGTTTCTCCCTTGTTCCTTTTCCCTCTGATCTACTCACAAAGAAATTTTAAATACTTTTCCAAAGTCTTTGTAAAGTATGGGTGTAAATATGTGTGTTTATCCCTTGGCTATCATTCTCTCATTCCCCCACTCCTTCATCCTGAAAATTCATTGCAAATGGATGAAATACTTTTCTGTGTGAAACCTGTCTCTTGATGACACTGATAATGAATGCTGCTCATTTACAAGAGTTGGATTCCACTGAAGCAGAGATTTGTTGCTCAGAATATGTGCCTTTTGGTTTAATCATGACTGTCTGACATCTTGACCTGTTGAATTAGTAAACAATGAAACTATGGTCTCAGAAGGAAAAGGCTTGGTGTTCTGGGTTGTTTTATTTTGTTTTACTTTGTATTCACTGAGAAAACAAATCTTGGTATTACATAGTGATTTTCTACATTATACTGTTATTCCCTTATTGTGCACTTCAGTTTGCATTAACAAATAGGGTATTTTTATGAATTAGAAATTAGCAGTATTTAATTTGTGAAATTATTTTGATGCATACCAAAGCTTAAGAATGAGGAAGAAAAAAATGCGAATGTGTTTTTACTTTTTAATACTTACTGTATTCAGTATCGTGTAGTCATTAGAGTTGAGATAGAAAGAAGAAAGAAAGGAAGGAAGGAAGGAAGGAAGGAAGGAAGGAAGGAAGGAAGGAAGGAAGAAAAGAAGGAAGGAAGAAGGAAGGAAGGAAGAAAAGAAGGAAGGGACAGAGGGAGGGAAGTCAGGGTCTTATAATATCTTTCTATGAGGATCCTATGATGTCTCATACAAGCAAGTCCCTCAAAATAAACAAGGAGTTAGAATTTGTTGTCAATAACTCAGCTCGTATTGACCTTATGGTATGATACTTAGCTCTTGGACACAATTATACCTTCAAATCTCCAATGTCTTTACAATATATGGCATTAAACTCTCACTAGGAATTTATAATACAGTGAAATACTGACACATACTCTCAAGGAAAGGCATTCAAGTAACCATACTCCTCCAGGAGCTGTACTCTCTTCCACAAACATGTTGCCTGACCCTCTTTCTCTTCATTCTTTTACATACTCAGCTCTATAATAGCCAGTTTAAGAAAACTGGTCTAGAAGCATGGGCTATATAAGTCTATATATTCTAACTACAGGCAGTCCCTGAAGAAGTTGGTGTTGCCCTCATTGTGGTTAATGTCAATAGTTGTTACTTTCCTGCTATTGAAATCAATTTCTCAACCTTGATGATATTGGTAATTGTGGTAGTCTAAATTTAAAGTCAATAAAAACATTAAAATGCTATTTTTTCCATTTAAGTTTTGTCATAAATCACTTGCCTAATACTTATGATTATGATGATTGATTCTAATGATTGATACTTATATAGTTTGTTAAGGTTACAAATCACTTACCTTACAACAATCCTTCAACCTATATGGGGAAAGTATCATTGTCCCCATGTTATAGAGGAGGAAACAAATTGAGTAAGATAAAATGAGTTGCCAGTGGTCACATGACAGCTATGAGATGAAACCAATGAGGTCCAATCAGCAGAACTTAATCATCAGATGACATTGGTAGCCTCTTATACAATTGCTTTTGAAATGTTACAGTTACATTGAAATTCCTATACTTAAACATTGGTAGATTTCAGTTGAGCATACAATAATCATATCCTTTTTTTACTTTCTTGTTTGCAAAATCCTCCTTTAATTATTAGTCTCTGTAACACACTATTTATGCTCAACATAAACTTCAGGGAGCTTCTTTTACATACTGGCATATGTTTTATTCAGGTGAAAAAAGTTTTGCTGTATAAGGGTAGGAAGGAATGATAGGAAAAAAAAAGTTCTCAAAATAATTGTAGAATCTTCCTTCAAAAATAAAATTCTAAGGAAATCCATAGAATTTCATGAAGATTTGACTTGTAAAACAAAACATACACACACAATTTAAGTCAGATGAAATCCTCACAGCAGCTTATATAATTATAATTTCTCTCTGACTCCAATTCTGGGAATAGATCTTCATCTTTGGGGAGCCCCATGTTCATATTGTTGGTTTGCATATAACCCACTTGATGTGAATGTTAATTAATTGCTAGGGTGTAAATGGTTCTCAAGAAGTGAGAGACCATCTAATCTTCATCTCTTTCTTTCTCTTTAGGGCAGCAGTGAATCATTATTAAAGGATCAGTGGATTCATAGATTTACATGGTCAGTAATCAACACAAAGTCCTCACCTAATTATTAAATTCCTACTACGGTTGACTTTGTATTTTACTAAAATACGATCATACTCAAATTTGATCCTCCACAGAAGATTGCTCAGATTGAGGCCATAGTTTCATTGTCTACTAATTCAACAGGTCAAGATGTCAGACTGTCATGCTTAAACCAAAAGGCTCATTCATATTCTGAGCAATTTGAGGATTTATTGACTAGTATCCATTTACACTCAGAAGATCCAGAGGGAGAGCTGACCAGTTTATTTATTTGTCTTCCTTCTGATTGGTCTGACAGTATGTCTTTGGGATCTCCCATGGCAATCCACATTGGTGGACATTTTAATGAGAAGGTGGGGTAAGAGTTCTTAGCTCTGCCCAATTACTTTAGGAAGAGGGAAGGCAATGGGCTGACTCACAAATTGGCTAATCATTTTCCTGTCTGACTCCCAAGAGATGCTAGTTGCTAGCAATCTTAACTAGAAAGAAAAACTGTCTCAATCAAGTTTCCACTGGCTGGTTTGCTCCTTGTAGATCAGGTCACCTGAAACTACAACAACAACAACAACAACACCTCAAATTGTAATGAAGGGAGCAAAGTAAAAGCTCATATTCCCTGGGGAAGGTCTAACTCAAACTGGGTCCTTTTTATAAACAGAAAAGAGAGTCCCATTTGGGTGGGATTTATCCAAACTAATTAAAGAGCAGATACCTTGGGGACTAGGAGTGTTCACTTTACTCAGTCACACCCTTCAGAGACTGTCAGACCTTTTAAGGAGTGGAGTCTTGACAAAAATAGGAGGAAAAAGGAGAGATAACAAACTAATAGTGAGTTATTGATATAATAGCATAATATTAATTCCCTTAGCATGGCTTCCACAGCTTTATGACGGTTTCTATTACTTCTTATTCTCTTAATCCCCAGTATAAAGTTCTAATATTGAATATCATTTGATTAAATTACAAAAAAGATTTTTGAAAATATTTAAAAATACACAATGGGAATGGGAATTTGAAGATCTTCCCTGCCCTTTGATAGACTTAAGGGAATTTGAGGACCTTTACCGAAAATATACTCTGCCCCATAATAGGCTGAATGTGGTCACATGGAGCCTGTGGTGAGAGGCTTGTTTTTCAGAAATGCCCACCCCTTCTTACTTTGTGATTGGGCAGTGGGTCACAAGGGTTATGATATTCTCTGACCCTGGAGAAGGCTATATATACCCTCATGTGAGGTTTTGTTTTGGGGCTCACTTATGGGAAGAGTTGTGTGATTTAGCTGGATGATACTCTGGGCAGCTGTTGAGCCGCCATGGCTTTAAAAACCCCGATGTTGGTGCTTCTCTCTCTGGTAACAAGGTATGGATGTAATGGGCAGATAGCTGGAAGTCCTGTCTGTTGGTTTGTTTCTCTGTCTGTATTTTTTGTTTGCTTTTAATTTCTGTTTTTATTTTCTCTGAAGTTCAGGGTGCTGACATTTTTCCCCTGAACTAGGTAAATGATATAGGTTTGATTAAAGTAAGATTGTTAACCCCTTTTTGAGTTACTTTCCTTTAGAAAAGCATATCAAAGAACTTATGCTAGCAGCTATCCTGGGTATGGTAAGGTGCTTGCTGCTACAAAATAAAACCCAATTATATCTATGCATAAACTCACACATGCATAATATACATACATATATGCATTTACATATACTTACATATCTATACATAGAATACCACCTCTGAGATAATACCTTAATGGGCCATCTCACTAGAACATGAGAGTGTTACCCAGAGAGTGATAACTATCTCTGGTTCTAGATGTCACTTCTATGGCTTTACACTCCTTACATTATAGATCATGGACCCTCAGAGGTATGCTTCATTCTAATAGCCAGTAGAAACTATAGCAAAAGCATGTTTA
Source organism: Pseudochirops corinnae (assembly GCA_028646515.1). Lineage (NCBI taxonomy): Eukaryota > Metazoa > Chordata > Mammalia > Diprotodontia > Pseudocheiridae > Pseudochirops > Pseudochirops corinnae. The sequence continues at coordinate 181,937,394 of CM053588.1, read as the reverse complement.
TGGAGATAATACAATAGGAACAGTAATCATAATAAATTCCTCCTATAAATCTAGGGAATATTCTACCATAGATAGATGGATAAATACAGAGATAGATGGATAGATGAATGGATGAATAAATAAATAAATACATAAATGTACATATATATATATATACATGTGTGTGTATCTATCTATCTATCTATCTATATTTATATATATAAACACATAGTCACACAAAATTCATTAAAAGAATGGGCTCCAAAAGTAAAATGGTATGGAAATGTATCTGTAGTATACCTATGTGACAAAGGAAAATCACAACTTCTGTTACTGAGGAGCTTTTCTCTTTTTGTAGAGATGAATAAGGCCCCAGATCCTCTTGGTAGTAGTGTTTCTACTGAGTATTTTGCTCAGCTGGATTGCTAGAGTTGCCTTCTCTCCAAATACAGCTCTTTTCTCTGCTGTCCTGCTCCTCAAAGGTACTTCCTTTCTTGTGTGACTGCCCTCGATATCCACATCTATTTGGAGCATGTGTTCCCATTCTAAATCCCAGCTCTACAGTGTTGCCTGTTAGTTGATTAGATGTTATCCAGAGACATGGCTAATGGAAGGGGGCTAAGAACAAGAGAAGGAGTCAATAGTGAAGCCCCCTCTCCAAGAGTGGTTAGGCACCTGTCTCTTCCATATCTGACTCTGGTCTTATGACTGCCTGCAAAGTTAGCAACTTAAACTTTTAATAGCCCACCAATTTCTGCTCAGATAAATGTGTTATACCTCCCAATTCACTCAGACTTGATTAAAACTTATAAAGAACACATATATGTATATATACATCTATACATATATATACATATATACACACATGCATACATACATACTACATGTGTGTACATAATTATATGTGCATATGTGTATAAAATAAAATGCTTTGTATAACATTAAAAGCTCATCATTTGTGACAAAATTCTGTGATAATATTAACTGAGTTGTGAGTGGAAGACTATCACATATGATCTTATCAGTATATGGAAGTTTTAGTGAGTAAATCTCTTTCCCCCTCTACAAATGGAGATCAGCACCTGCTCAGCCAATTATAAATTTGGCTGTAGGCCACTTCTCCATCTTCTAGGGCACATTTAATCTAGATGTGTGATCCACTGGTTTAGGGAGGTCTTAGGGAGAAAAATCCATTTGTTGACACTACTCTACAATGGTTCAGAAATTTCTAGTTTTAGAAGTTTGTCTAGACCAGAAGTGTTCTGTGAATTTGGATTAAGTTAAAGGGCTACACTGGAGGATCTAAAGCAGAGGCTCTCAACATTTGGGTTATTTTCAATTTGTAACAATGAAAATACATCTTTCATATCAGATATTTACATTATGATTCATAACAGTAGCAAAATTACAGTTATGAAGTAGCAATGAAAATAATTTTATGGTTGGGGGGGGGGGGTCACCCAACATGAGGAACTGTACTAAAAGGTAGCAGCATTAGGAAGGTTGAGAGCCACTGCCCTAAAGGGTCACATGAGGCCTCAAGGCCACAGGTTCCCCGCCCTTGTTAAGACTGAGAGATTGAATAATCTTCACATAGTCAGCATGTTACAGTGGTGAAATTTAAAACTAGATCATGTGCCCTTGATCTACTCCCATTCTGACTCTTCTGTCATCTTGTTTATACAATTAACCCTTCTTCAGAGCTTCCTGCAAAGATAACCAAGTCTCCCTAATCAAAAAAAAAAAAGGTATTAAAATTTCCTTTGATCTTATCAGACCCTTAAGTTATTACCCTATACCACTTCTCTTTTTCCTAGTCAAATTACTAGAAGTATTCTTCTATAAGGTTAACTAACTCCTTACTTTATTTACTTTTCATTCCCTTGTCACCTGCCATTTGACTCTATCAATCATCAGAAAAAAAAAATTGCACAAAGATGAAGAGTGGTCTCTTAAGTGTCAAATCTGAAAGCCTTTTTTCAATATCCATTCTTCTTGATGTCTGCAATATTTGACACTGCTTATCATTCCTCCACCACCACCCCTTCCCTTTCGGCTTTTTTGATATCACTTTGTTCTGGTTTATTTCCTACCTATCAAGTAATATTATTGTATTCTCATCCAGATCCTAGCTGCTATGTGTGAGTTTCTCCTAGAGCCTCATCCTTTTTCATCTTTTCTTATCTCTTTGTAATCTCTTTTTTTGGTTAGCTAGTCAACTTTTGTAAGTTGTGACAAAGTGGATAGAGTGATGGGCATAGAGTCAGGAAGACCCATCTTCATGAGTTTAAATCTAGCCTCAGACAGTTATTGTCTGTGTGACTGTGAGCAAGTCACTTAACCCTGTTTGCCTCAATTCCTCATCTGTTAAAAAAAAAAAAAGGCTGGAGAAAGAAATGGCAAACCACTCCACTATCTTTGCCAAGAAAACCCCAAATGGGGTAATGAAATGTTGGACATTACTGAAACAACTTAACAACAACATGGATAAATCCCTGACCAATATGTAATTTCAGAGACATCTTTAGTCTCTTTTTTGAGTTTCAGTCCCACATCACCAACTACCTATTGGACATTTTCAAACCTAAAAGGGTGGCTCTGAAATTTTCTTCTTTCTAATTCTATTGATACCTCAAATCTAATATGTTCAAAATTTAAAAAAAAATTATTTTCTCTACAACCAAACCCTTCCTTTGTCTTAATTTCCCTACTTCTAGGATACTATTTTTCTAAATACCATGCGTACAACCTTGAATTCATTCTTAATATTTTCTTTTCTCTCATACATCAAATCTAATCAGTTCCAAACCTTATTTGATTCTTTCTCTACTATACTTCTCACATCTGTCCCCTTCCCTTTGTATACACAGCTATCATTTGTCTTCTGTCTTTCATTACCTCCTTCCTTGAATATTTCAGTAGCCTTTAAACTAGTTTCTCTGCTCTCCAATTTAAGCTCTCTACCTCTACCAAATTCAATTCAAAAAACACAGCTATGATCATTCTTCACCCTTGATAAAAAAGCACAAATGCATGAAATATAAACTCATCCATTTGTCACTTAAAGTGCTGTACAAGATGGCTCTAGCTTACCTATCTAAGCTTATTGTACACATCTCACTGCTTTATGTATCTTGTATTCAGGTCAAACTGGCCTACGTGATGTTCTCCACTCACAGCAGTCCATCTCCCATCTCTATGCATTTGCACAGACTTCTTCTCATGCTTAAGAAATTCCCTAGCTTATTTTAAGACTCAATTCAAGTACCACATCCTACATGAGACATTTCCTGACCACCACTTCCAAGTTCGTCATGGCCTCACCTCTATGAATTGAATTGTATTTGCTTTGTAAATATTTTGTTCTCATATCTCCATCCCAAGAGAATCTAAGCTCTTGGGGGCTTGAGTTACAGTTCCTGGCATGTAATGAACACTTCATAAGTGTATGTTGACTTGACTTATTGACGTATATAAAAGCCTGTCATTTTTAAAAGGCACTAGACTTGTTCTGATTTGTCTAAGAAAATAGAACTCTTATTATTTAATAAAAAACTTTAGAGGCAGACTGAAATTTATGGAAGAGGGAGGGGAACAAAAGATAAATGAACAATCAAACAAAATGTTAACAATTATCACTTCCCCAAATTGATTTGGGTTGTCTCGTAAGAAGTAGTAGTTTTCTTGTCATAAGATATGAAAAAAAATGGGTTATCACTTTTCAGGAATGGTGTAGAGGAATTTCTTGTTCAGATGTGAATTAAACAAAGCAGTCTCTCATGTCCTACCGACTCTGAGATTCTTTGATACTTTGGTAGTTGTAACTTGTGTTGTGGTCCTCCATTAAAATTAAATGAGGCCTAAAACAAGAAATATGTCATATAAAGGTACTTGCCACTATCATGGAAGATGAACAGTATGGAGTCTAATGGAAGAGGAAATCCCTCTAAATGATTAGTTCCACTAATTATTACTTTTCTAAAGGCAGTGTTATTCAGATTTCATGAATCTCTGAAATTTAAGAGATCCTTCTAAATGAAGGATCTCTTGGCTTAACAATGCATATGGGGTAAAAATGGATAAGAGATAATTTGGTCCATATTATAATATATAGTGAGATAGAAAATCCATTGAACTTATCCATAAACACATGTATCTTGAAGAGACAATGCAAGTGAAAAATGAACTGAATGCAGAAATGAATAGAAAGAAGGAAATAGGCTAAATTGCTTTTGCAAAATTGTGCAATACTTTCAAAACCAAGTTTCAGCTTGTAACAAATGAATCTTTCCAATACTGATATTCTTCTGGAAACAAATGGCTATGACTAATAGAATGTCAGTCTCTAGAGAATCACAATTGTGGGTCACACAAAGGGAAAGAGGGAGTCATAGAGAGGGTATAAATAGACCCAACCCCCAAGTTAATGTTCAAATGATTTATGTGTGGCAGAAGAGGTGGGGCAGTCATATAGTGAGGATAAGGAATAACAGACAGGCTGTATGTTATAACTGGGTACAGAGTGCTGGACCTGGAGTCAGGAAGAACTAGGATAACAACCCACTTTAGACTTTGCTAGTGACCCTGGACAAGTCACTTAAGTTCTCTGAATCTCAATTTCTTTATGTATAAAATCATGGATTTGCACTTGTTTCTTTCTAAACTCCCTTCTAGGTCTAATAATCTCACTTATATGGTGTGGAGACCTAAAGAAAGACTAATAGTTCTTAAAGGAAACCCTCACCATAGATTCATAAGAACATGTGGACAATGTATGTGATGAAAAGACATGAATAGGTTACAAACCACTTTGCTGGAAGTAGCAACCACATCAAATAGATGTTAGTCATTCAAGCCAAGATGAAAAAAAAAAAGTTCCACTTTCCCCCAACTGCTGAGTTCCCAATTGATCACTCTTATTTGCTTACTTCCTTGGGTGAAGCTTGTCTCCTCAGTTATAGCTTTTCTACAATAATGGACTTTTTAAAAATTTTATTTCTGCAACACAATTAACTACTTAGGAATGTTAGTAGGTATAGAACAAGCCAATTTTGAATTGAGGTGGACATGTATACACATTAGGGACATTCAATTGAGACAGGCTCTTAAGATTCATTTTTCATTCATTTGTGCTATATAGGCATCCTGAGGTGCCAAAACAGGTCACACAAAAATAATGGCACATAAAATGCAATGCTTCAAGTTTGTGATCAATGAACTTCCATAAAGCATTTACATTTATGTGTCCTTCATATTACTGGTTAGTTTTTGGTGCCAAGGTTACTCAGTATTGATATCAAGTATGGATGGATGTACAGTATGTGGGTGGTGGAGAAAGAGGTCACAAAGAATAAACTAACTCTATATAATATTCTCATCAAAATTGAGAAATTTTGGTAACTGAAATATGTCATATTTGATGAAATACAAAAATGGACTTCCTAATGAGTTAAGTGGCTCTTTAGATTGAATTGTGGTCCCTGAATGGTAGTGGCAGTGGGATTTGCCACATCATTTGGTATTGACAAATTAGCTTCACCCACACTTTCTGTGTAAATGACAAACATACATGAACATAAAGGAAAAATAGTGTTTAAAAAAGCCATTAGAGTAAAATATTTAACAGATATGTTTGATTGCACTGTATGAAACATTTATAAGGACTGTCTGTTTTCCTATTAGACCCTTAAATGTACATCTGGAAGGTGTACTATTTTAATGGTCTTATTTGCTTTATTATAATTTAGAGCTTGCTGTTCAGGTCAAAGTGGCAAAGTTGTGTGTTGGAATCTCTTTTCAACCTCACCTCTAAAGAGAAAATAAGAGCTAGAGATTCTGATGATTATGTCCTTTGAGTTTCGAAGAACAAAAATTCTATTTAGAATTATGATTTTACAAAAGAGAATGTACATTTTTCTGTGAAACTTAATGATATAATTTTAAATATCTACATACATTAAATAACACATCCATTAAGGTTCTTAGTTTTTCTCAATTGTTCACTGTTTAAATAGATTTACTATTCATACTCTCTGTTTGTTAAACCTCACAGTTATATTGAACAGTCCCCTTTTAGAGCCTGTTACAAGTAAAGAATATTTGTTAATTCTAGATTAAATAAGAACTTGCTACAATATTACCTTGCACATTATAACCCTCATTGTTCTTCAGTGACCCTTTCCCTAATTACATTTTTCCTCTCTGTCTATACTTTAATGTGGATTACTTTTAGAGAGAATTTAGGGAATTGAGATAATAATAAGAACATAGTTATCTTGTTTTTGCATGGAACTTTCCAGTTTACAAGTCGATTTTTTAAATCCATTGTTTCTTTGTTCTCCAGGACAAACCTATAAGGGTGGTGGACAACTTTTTAAATCTTGGTTTGACAGATCAAATGAAGACTCAGTGAAGTTAAATGCTTACTTAAGAAAACATTAGGTCACGACTATACTGGAACCCATGTTCTTAGTTTTAAAATTCTATCATCCTTCCACAAAAGCATATTAAACAAGAACTTTGTTTTCTAAAGAAAAAATATAAGAGTAATAATATTAAAGAACTCTGGTATTTTAAATCTTCCCATTAGTTAGTGTCATTGAAACTGATCAATGTATCTTTGAACAACTCTCCAACTCTCTTTGCCTGGATAAACATGTCAATTTTCTATATAATATCACTGGGAAAAAAACTACCTACAATTTATGCTGCCTACATTTTGATGACTGATACGAGAGCATCTGGAGGCATAAAAATTGGAGAAACACTCTTCTCTATATACCCTGCTTTGGAATGCAAAGCATATCTGAAAAAATATGCTTTATTAACATAGATGGTTACCAAAATAAATATTGTAATAAAAATTAAATAAAATATGTATCAATATACAAACATATATGTAGTCATTTTTCAACATCACCATGTTCAGCTTTTGCAACTTCAAGCATTCCTGTGACCCGTGATTCTACTGGTAACCATGTTTTAACTCTTTTTGTTGGCAATTACACACATTCATTGCTATGTGCAATAGAATGAAAGGCATGATGGAAGCATCTAACCATCTAACCAATCTAATATGCTTCTCACACCTCCAGGGTCCAGCAACAGCTTAGGGACCATGAAAAGCTGTGTCCAGCTAGACTGGTAGAATTGGGATGCATTTTGTGTCATGTGCTTTTCTTTGGACAACATTTCCACCATGAAGCAAAAATAGAGATTTGAGATGGCAGGGTCCCTCTTTACCCTTTTGACCTGGGATTCTTCTGACATCCATACTCCTGCCCCTGTTTTATTAGATGTTGTCTCTGCTCTCTTCATGCATTTTATGGGCTATTTCATGGTTATTGTGTCAGTAAAAGTACATGTGGTCAGAGTTAATTTTTTTAAATAAAGAATAATATGCAGAAAAGTATGTTTTCAGCAATCTCTAGCAAAATATTACAGCTTGTAGAAGTCATTCAAACCCTATATTTTTTATAGATTCAATGTATCAGTGTTCTTTTTTTTTTTACTTTCAGGTTGTTTTGTAGGAACATTATCCCTGCAAAAGTTGAGAACTGACCTGTCCACACACACACATAGTCACACACACACACACACACACACACACACACACACAAACACACACACAAGCACAGTTGAGTGATTGATGATATTAGGTCCCTGGAAGAGTCATTGTAGGTCATTTTGTAAAGATAGCATTGTGCAATGCAAAATCTACTGGATTTGGAGTCAGAGGCCCCAGGCTGTATTTTATATTATTCCATTTACTTCCTTTACAACCCAGAGCAAATCTACCTCAGTATATTCAACTCCAAAAGGAAGAAGTTGTACTAAATAATCTTTATGGTCCATTATCATTCTATATTTATAGTTCTGTTTTAGTACTTTAAGGTTGTATTTGATACTTGAGACACAGATTATAATTAGTGTTCTTGAGGAATCTAGGTAGCACAACATAAATTGGTATTCCCTGCAGTCAGGAATACTTGAGTTCAAATATGACCTCAGAGACTTACTAGTTGGGTGGCCCTTTTCAAGGCACTTAACCTCTCTCTGCCTCAGTTTTCTCAAGTATAAAATGGGGATGATAATAGCATCTAATTCCTAGAGTTGTTAAAATCAGATGATATTTGCAAAGCACTTAGAATTATTACTAGGATATAGTAGGGCTTTAAAAAACACTTGTTTCCTTCCTTCCATGGTGAATGCTCCACCCCCCTTCCTCCAGAAAAATAGGAGATGGGGAAAGTTTGGAAAGCATAGATGGTTTTACCATGTCATTCAATAAAAAAAGAGCCATTAGACTGATTATTCTCTCATTCTAGAACACTAAAGACTACAGCAGGTGCCTATAAATATTGAAGACAGTCTCATGAATTCCCCTGGGGCTTCAATTCACAGTTCTTTATTATTTCTGATTAACATGCTAATGAAGACTGATCTAATTCAATAGCGCTGTGTTAACATTCTGAGGCAAGTTGATAGGAGTCAGTAGATAAACTCAGGTTTCAGTTAAACTGTTTCAAACCTATCTGATAATTTTGGGTCAACAAATGCAGATGGAAGTTAATTTCTTTCATTTGCATATTTTCCTATTAAACTACTATTTTATAAATGATATTTTAATTTTAGGTAAAACTTGTCAGAATGATAGTGTTGTAGAGTTTACTTCACACTTACTCAAAGACTAAATTAGACAAAGAGCATTATGAAAAGGTCCAACTCCTACTGAAAGAATAGGCACTACAAGTATTTCAGAACTTAAAAATCCCTAGTCCATTGGAAAAGTTGGAAATCTTAGCAATTATGTTTTTTTCTTACCAATCAATAACCTATAAGCATATTAGCAATTATATTCTTAGATAAATTAAAATAATATTAAGATCCTCAGTTTTATGGAGAAGAATGTATCCTTTTTTTTTTCAAAGGTGGGGTTGTGCTCTGTTCCTATATGGATGGTTTTGTGACCTTTAGCTCCAGTCTCCAGTGCCAGTGAAAACTGTCATATTAACAAGCCTAAACTCCTTTTGTTATATGTATTTATGAAGCATGCTAGTCAGTTTAAATGGTGAATAATAGAGTTAAACAGCCATACCTGAGCATCCATAGAGATGGACCCATTTGCTTCTAAAGGAAAGGATTTTTAAGAGATACAAACAGGAAAGTTCTACTGGAAGTAAACAATCACTAGGGAACCAGAGTCAAGATGGCAAAGTAAGGTCAGGGACTAACCTAAACTCTCACCTAAACCCGTCAAATACCTTTAAAAATGACTCTAAAACAATTCTAGCGGCAGCTAGGTGGCACAGTGAATGGAGCACACGGCCTGGAGTCAGGAGGACTTGAGTTCAAATATGATCTCAGACATTTAATACTTACTAGCCATGTGACCTTGGGCAAGTCACTTAACTCCAATTGCCCTACCTTCCCCCCTCTAAAAAGCGGAAAAAAAAAATTCTAGAGCAAAAATCCACAAAAAGATGAAATGACACAAATTTCCAACTCAAGAATGGGATGAATGGGCAAGTTACTTTAACCCCAACTGGATGGCAGGATAGGTCTGTTGCAAAGTGAGAGAGGAGGATAGTCCAGCACAGACTGGACTTGAGTAAACTAGGAACAGGTCTCAAGGCAACTGAATGAGTGCCATCAGTGGCAGCAGTGGACATTTCCAGACCTCTCAGTCCACAGATACCAAAGACAACTTAAAAGATCAATAGGAAAGGTCTGTCTCCCTGCAGTGAGAGCGAAGTACAGTCCAGAGCAGGTCACAGCAGAATAGCCCAACCATAGCAAACCAGGTGCAGGCCTTAGAAGTGACTGAATCAGGAGCAGGAGCTGCTTCTGGATCTCTCAGTTCACAGGCAGTAAGTGGATCAAAGAAGTTTTCAGAAGGAGATTACAATGGTCTTTTCGCTAGCCCTGGAGAATGACTCTATTGTTTTTACCCATACTTGGATGTAGGTCACAGACCTGGGTGGCAGTCTCAGGGTCAGGACAATCAAGAGCAAAAGAGAGCTTTCATACACTCTTGGGGGGCAATGGGGGCATCTTCACAGAACAGAAAAGAGTGCTTGTGATCTCTCACACCAGAGCATAGGCCAGGAGAATAGTAAATACCTCTCTTTCGATCTTATCACCTTGAAAGAACTGAAAACTTACTGTCCCTGGAAGTATCTCTGAAGGTAGCTTCACAAAATTCCTGAAACTTGAGACAATGCACCCTCAACTCTGGAAGTAGATCCTTCCCTACTTTAACAAAGAGTTAAAACTCAAGCTATAAGCCAGGAAAACAAGCAAACAATGGGAAGACAAAAAAAAAAAAAAAAAAAAAAAAAAAAAACCTCTGACTGTAGAAAGTTACTATGGTGACAAGGAAGATCAAAATACACACTCAGAAATAGACAACAAAATCAAAGATCCTATGTCCAAAGCCTCTAAGATAAATATGAATTAGTCTCAGGCCATGGAAGAGCTCAAAAAGGATTTTGAAAAGTAAGTGAAAGAGGTAGAGGAACAATTGGGAAGAGAAATGAGAGTGATGCAAGAAAATCCTGAGGGACAGCTAGGTGGTGTAGTGAAAAAAGTACCGGCCTTGGAGTCAGGAGGACCTGAGTTCAAATCCATCTCAGACACTTGACACACTTACCACCCGTGTTGAAGAGGTGCTGAATGGCCTATGTAGTATATTTTGGGGTAACTTTAATTCAGTTTTGTGTTAAGTTTTAAAAGACACATTTCTTAACTGTTTCTCCCTTTCCCCCAGTTATACTTGTTTTTCCCAGCCCCAGCCTAAAGGTATTTCTTCTCAAACCATTAACTCTTCAATCAAAGTACTACCTCCTTTTGTCCTAGCAAACTAAACCCATCCACTTGCAAATCAAGATGGATTTTATGGGCTATTTCATGGTTATTGTGTCAGTAAAAGTACATGTGGTCAGAGTTTATTTTTTAAAATAAAGAATAATATGCAGAAAAGTATGTTTTCAGTGATCTCTAGCAAAATATTATACTTTGTAGAAGTCATGCAAAACCTCTATTTTTCATAGATTCAATGTATCAATGTTCTTTTTTTTTTTTTTACTTTCAGGTTGTTTTGTAGGAAAATTATCCCTGCAAAAGTTGAGAATTGACTGACCTGACCTCAAATCTGTGACCACTGGTTGACCTTATGACATTACAGGGCTCAAACCACACCACCTGCCCCTTCCCTCCTGCTGTTTGTCCCAGTGTATTATGGGTAAAACACATGTGCAGTTGATGTCAAGGGTGCATGTCCCTTTAAGCATTAGTCACACCCTGGCTCCTCCCAGGTTCCTCCCTACCTCCACCTTTGTACACCTCATTAGCTTAATGAACTTATGATTGACAGCTTGGTATCTTTAAGAATGCCCCTGGGGCCCTTAGAACTTTGCAGATGGACCTAGGTAGCTCTTACCTTTTCTGTCAGGTCAAGTAGGCATTCTAGTAGGCCATCTGCCCACTGCAGAGCATCACACTTCCAAA
>CM053588.1:181915801-181925807 GCA_028646515.1 Pseudochirops corinnae | reverse complement strand
CTCACCCTACCCCTTTTTGTCCTGTGAATCAATAAAATTTTGTAAATCTACCAAAAGACAGCTGAGCTGGTAATTCTTTTCAGTTGCGAACCTAGAAAGGATTTCTCATTAGAAATCCCCCCAAAACCTATCCCGCAACAGTGTGACTTTGGGCAAGTCACTTACTGCCAATTGCCCTCCAAAAAAAAGGAAAAGAAGGAGAAAAAAAGAAAAAAGAAGAACAAAAGAAAATCCTGAGCAAAGAGTCAACAATTAAGTAAAGGAGACAGACAAACACAAACAAGCAAATAAAAATACTGAAGAAAATAAAACATTAAAAAACAGACTAAGCCAAATGGTAAAAGAAGTCCAAAAAGTCAATGAGGAGAAAAATGCTTTAAAAAGCAGCACTGGCCAAATGAAAAAGGTTCAAAAGTTCACTGAAGAAAATAATTCCTTAAAAATTAAAATGCAGCAAAATAGAAGCTAATGATTTTATGAGAAATCAGGAAACAATAAAACAAAACCAAAAAAATGGGGGGGGGGCGGGGAGAAAAGGTGGCAATGTGAAATATCTCATTGGGAAAAAATGACCTGGAAAATAGATGTAGAAGAGTTAATGTAAAAATTATTGGACTACCTGAAAGCCATGTTAAAAAAAAAAAAAAAACAGAAACAAAAAAACTACCCAGATATGATCTTTCAAGAAATGATCGAGGAAAACTTCCTCAATAACCAAGAATCAGAAGGAAAAATACAAATTGAAAGAATCCACTGATCACCTCCTGAAAGATATCCTTAAATGAAAACTGCCAGGAATACAAAAGCCAAATTGCAGAGTTTCTAAGTCTAAGAGAAAATATCACAAAAACACAAAAAGAAACAATTCAAGTATTGTGGAGCCACAGTCAGGATAACACAAGATTTAGTAGCTTCCACTTTGAAGAATCAGAAGGCTTGGAATATGATGTTCTGGAGGGCAAAATAGCTAGGATTACAACCAAGAATCATCTACTCAGTAAAACTGAGTACAACCTTTGAGGGAAAAAGACAGACATTCATTGTGATGGAGGACTTTCAAACATTATTGATGAAAACATCAAAAATTAATAGAAAATTTGACTTTTAAATACAGGACTCCAGAGAAGCATAAAAATGTAAACAGGAAAGAGTAATCATGAGGGACTTAATAAGGTTATACTGTTTATATTCCTACATGTGAAAATGATACTTGTAACTCATAAAACCTTTTATATTAGTATGGTAATTAGAAGGAGTATATATAGACATATATAGAGGGCAGAAGTGTGAGTGGAAAATGGAGGGATGATATTTAAAAATAATAAAATTAAGGGTTGAAAGAGGAATGTACTGGGAGAAAAAGAAAGGGAGAGGCAGAATGGGGTAAAATATCTCACATAAAACAATCAAGAAAAAAAAAAACTTTTACAGTGGAGCACAAGAAGGGGGAGATGAGGAGAAGTGAATAGACATTACTCTCATGAGAGTTGATTCATAGAGGGAATAACACACACAAACTACTGGGTATATAAATCTATCCTACCCTACAGGAAAGCAGGAGTGGAAGGAGATAAAAGAAGGGGAAGGGGTGATATGGGGGGGAGCAGATTGGATGAGGAGGTAGTCAGAAGCAACACACTTTTGAGGAGGGACAGGGTGAAAGGAGAAAGAGAATAGAATAAATGGAGGTATACAATGGAGGGAAATACAGTTAGCAGTAGCAACTGTGAAAAAATTTTGAGGTAAATTTCTCTGATAAAGGCCTCATATCTCACTCATATAGTGAACTGAGTCATATTTATAAAAATAAGAACCATTCTCCAATTGATAAATGATTGAAAGATATGATTAGTTTTCAGATGAAATAATCAAAGGTATATATAACCATATTTTAAAAAATCTTCTAATTCACTATTAATGGGAGAAATGGAAATTAAAACAGTTTTGAGGTACTACCTCATACCTATTAGATTGACTCATAGGATAGAAAAGGCAAATGACAAATGTTGGAGGGCATGTGACAAAAATGAGACATTTTTGTGTTGTTGGTAGAGTTGTAATTCATTCATTCTGTAGAGGAATATTCAGCCATGCTCAAAGGGCTGCAAAACCCTGCATACCCATTGACCTACCATTGCCATTACTGGGTCTATATCTCAAAAGAGATAAAAAGGGAAAAGAACCTACATGTACAAAATACTTATAACAGCTCTTTTCTGGGGACAAAGAATTAGAATTTGAGGACATGTCCAAAAATAGGGGAATGGCTGAACATGTTGTGGCATGTGATTATGACGGAATACTACTGCATTATAAAAAATGATGAGCAGGCTGCTTTCAGAAAATTTTTTAAAAAGATGTTTCTACTGATTTAATCATATTTTCCATACTTAAAAAAAAAGATTTTTCTTAGGTGACATGGGAAATATTATTTTGGAGGTTATTTTTTTGAGAAAGGTTTAATTATAGAGTTTAAAGAGACTCAAGTATTTCAATGTCTTCTTTTTAAAGCTAAGGAAACTCAGGGACAGCTAGGTGGCACAATGAATAGAGCACTGACTCTGGAATCAGAAGAACCTGAGTTCAAATCTGGCCTTAGACACTTGACAAACTTACTAGCTGTGTGACCTTGGGCAAGTCACTTAATCCCAATTGCCCTGCCTTCCGCCTCCAAAAAAGCAAAAAAAAATTAGGAAACTCAGACCTTTAGAAAATAGATGAGTTGGCCTAGGTAACAGATGTATAGAAGAGATTAAACCTGACTTCTGAGTCTAAATCCAGAACTCTTTCCACAGCATCATATTGCATCTTCTAATTTTATTTTTCAATCTTCTTTCATGTTACTACCTTCTCCCCTTTTCCTGAATTCTCTGCTACAGTTAAACTTGTCTATGCACTGTATTTTAGTTCAGCCTCCACGCCTTCCTACACGTGATCCCACTTATTTTGGATACATTCCTCCCTTACTTGCATCTTGTAGTAACCCTAGTTTCATTGTAGGCACATCTTGGGTCCAAACTAGGTCAGATCTTTACTAATTCCTCCTACTTTTCAACCTTTTCTTCCTGTTGAAATAACTTTATCTATAGTTTGTAAATACTTAGCTTTGAATATGTGTTTTTGCCACAGTGGAATGTAAGCTTCTTGAGGACAGGGGTTATTATATTTTTTACTTTTCATCTCTAATGTATTATACAGTACACTACATCTATTAGGTCCTTATTAATTCTGTGCTAAAATGAATTTGATTGTATACTAAGTTGTCTTTTCCAATCTAACATTATTAAGGATGCTGACCTTTTCCTTTTAACAAATACAAAGACAATCATGAATAAATTATCGCTGACATTTGACTTTGTTTCCACCTAGATAATTTCTACTTACACCATGCAAGTTTTAAAGACAAAATAATTCATTCAAAACATTAGACATTGACAAAATAAGACCACTTCTTTGAATTTATCTTACTTCATTTTATATCACTATTTTGGTAAACATTTTCCCTTCTATTAAACACAAGGTCCTTGACAATAGGGTTTGTGTATTATTTTTGTTTGCATACTAGTAATTATGTAGTGTATTGTACACTAAAGTTTCATAATAAATGAAAGCAATGATATTTTGAACTCATATGATACTTTCCACTTGTTAGGCTTTCACATTGGTTACCTCATTTATTCTTCACTAAAAATTTACATAAATAAAATAGAGAAAGAGCAGATCAAAGTAAAAAAAAATAGAAAAAAGACAAATTAAAAATCCTCAATTATCCACTAAATTAGAAATTCTGAAACTCAAAGGAGAGACTAATAAAGTCGAAAGGAAGAAAATTTTTTAACTAATAAAAAAAACTAAGAGTGAGTTTGATTTGATTTGATTTTTTTTGTCAGGCAATAAGGGGATAAGTGACTTGCCCAGGGTCATACAACTAGTCAGTGTTAAGTGTCTGAGATCAGATCTGAATTCAGGTCCTCCTTACTCCAGGGCCTGTGCTGTATTCATTGTACCAACTTCCTGCCCTATAAGACTTCAGATTATGAAAAATAAACAATAAAATAGATACACCTTTAATTTGATTTTTCAAAAAATAAGAAAACCAAATTACTAGCATTGAAAAATGAAAAGTGTGAATTCACCAACAATGAAAAGAAAATTAAAGCAGTAATCAGGAGATATTTTTATCCAACTGTATGCCAATAAATCTGAAAATTTAATTCAAATAGATGAATATTTATAAGGTATATAAATTTCCCAGATTAACAGAAGAGATAAAATACTTAAATAACCCAATTTAAAAAAAAAAAAGAAATCAAAGAAGCCAATAATAAACTCCCTAAGGAAAAAAAAATATGTATGCCAGATGGATTTACAAGTGAATTCTAGCAAATATTTAAGAGACAATTCCATTAATTAATTAATAATTAATTGAAAGAATTCAAATAGGCAATGAGGAGACAAAACTATCACTCCACAGGTGATATGATGGTAAACTTAGAGAAGCCTAGAAAATCAAATAAAAAGCTTCTTGAAATAATTAACAACTTCAGTAAAGTTGCAAGATATAAAATACACCCACATAAATCATCATAATTTCTACATATTACCAACAAAGCTCAACAGCAAGTGATAGAAAGAGAAATTCCATTTAAAATAACAGTAGATGATATAAAACATTGGGGAGTCTGCTTGCCAAGACAAATCCAGGAACTATATGAATACAATAATGAAACATTCCACAAAAAGAAACGTATCCATTACTCATGGGAAGCCCAAGCTAATATAATAAAAAATTTCTTCTGTGCCACACTAATAAAACTACCAAATATATTATATAGAACTAAAATAATAACAAAATTCACCTGGAAGAAGAAAAGGCCAATAATATCAAGGGAAGCTATGAAAAAAATAATGCAAAGGAAGGTGATCTAGCTTTATCAAATACAAAACATATTATAAAGCATCATATATATGTATATATATGTATGTATATGTACATATACATATAAATATGCATTTATATATATATCATCAAAACTATTTTATACTGGCTAAGAAATAAAGAGATGGATCAGTGGAATAGATTAGATATGCAAGACACAGTAGTAAATGACTATAGTAACCAACTATTTGATAAACCAAAAGACTCCAGTTTCTGGGATAAGAATTCACTATTTGACAAAAACTACTGGAAAACTGAAAAATAGTATGGGAAAAACTAGGCATAGACCAACATATTTCATCATATTCCAAGATAAGGTCAAAATAAGTAAATGATTTAGACATAAAGGCTGATCCATAAGCAAATTAGGAGAGCAAAGGATAATCAACCTGTCAAATCTATGTAGAAGGGAAGAATTTATGATCAAACAACAGAGAACATTATGAAATGCAAAATGAAGAATTTTGGTTACATTAAATTGAAAGGTTTTTGCACAAACAAAACCAATGCAACCAAGATTAGAAGGAAAACAAGAAGACAAGAAACAATTTTTACGGGCAGTGATTCTGATAAAGCCCTCTTTCTCAAATATACAAAGAAGTGAGTCAAGTTTTTATAAGAATACAAGTTTTTCCCCAGTTGATAAATGGCCGAAATACATGAACAGGTAGTTTTCAGAAGAAGAAATTAAAGCTATTTATAGTTATATGAAATAAATGCTCTAAATCACTATGGATTAGGGAAATGTAAATTAATGCAACTCTGAGGTACCACCTCACACCTTTCAGATTGGTTCACATGACAGAAAAAGAAAAATGATGAATTTTGGAGAAGATGTGGGAAGACTGGGAAACAAATGACTTGTTAGTGGAGTTGTGAACTGATCCAACCGTTCTGAAAATCAATTTGGAACTACGTCCAAAAGGCTATGAAACTGTGCATTCTCTTTAATCCAGCAATATCATTACTAGATTTGTATACCAAAGAGATCATAGAAAAGGGGAAAAGGACTCACATGTACATACATGTTTATAGCAGTTCTTTTTGCAGTGGCAAAGAATTGCAAATTGAGAGGCTGCCAAATGTAATGGCAAGCAAAGGAATATTTAGCAACTTCTTACAATTATTTAAGCATTTATCACCTTGTTTGAGCCACACCTTGTGATTTGAAGGTGGAAGGAACTTGCTGACCCAACAGAAAATGTGGAACAAGAAGGAGAACCATTATATAAAAGGAGGAGCACAAACTGGGGCTGAGCAGAACTGAGAACACTTGTGGTGGCCAGCACTCTGTTTGTCTGTTCTGACAGTGTTGATTTGTGTTTGTTACTTTGTCAGACAGAAACATTCTCTTTGTTATTTGCATTACTTTGTCAGATCTGTCTGCTGATAGAGGACATTGCTATTGTTATAGAAGTTCTAGGACCTTACTGCTGGTTCAGAAGCCCTGAAAGAGGATTTTCTTGTCTATTTACAGAAGTTCTGGAGGAGGGTTTTACTGATATTTTCAGAGGTCCTGGGACTACAGTGATGATTTGCGTTGATTTCTCAGACTTTGTGGGTCTGTGTTGCTTTCACAGGCAGAAAGTGAATTGATGATGGTGCCAGCAATGTGCATGAATATTGTGCCTCTGTTAAGTTTTCTCTTCCCAGAAACAGAAACTGCAAAGGGCTTGAGGTGGACTGATCACCCTAAGCTTCAATATGGAAAAGGAACTGGATGAGGAGCTGAACCAGGAGCTATATCAGGAACTGGGAGCTGCCTACCCATGAGTACAAGTGACAGTTAGGTGAATTCATAGAAGAACAGGGGACATGGAAGAGGAACCATTGAATTTGGGAGTCAGCCCTAAGTCAAGATGAAAGGACCTTTCCTTGGGTAATTAGTGCTGGCTGACAAGATCATGATTTACGTGACCTAGAAGAGGTAGGATAAATTTGTACTTTCTATCCCTTAAGGATGATTGAATTAAGGATGATTGGAAGAAAGTCTCCAATCAAGAAGAAAGAAGACTTTCTGACTGAAGAGATTTAGGCAATGTGACCTAGTCGTGGGAGACCTTTGTACTTTGTATCCCTTAAGGAGGATTGCTCCATAAGGATAATTGAAATAAGGACTTACTGAATGATATCTCTCATTTAAAATTATGTGGCCACTTTAGTGATAAGTTGTTGTGTTATATCATTGTAAATGCTGCACTTTGGCTTCAGTGAATGTTTTGCTTTAGTTTACTGCTGACTAAATAGGGAGTTCACTGTGCTTTGTGATCAGAACTTTAGAGCTATTCACAACAGCAATCCTCTGGAGAGCTGATCATGCTTGGCTTTACATCAATCAATTGTGAGAATGGCTGAATAAGTTGTGGTCTATGAGTGTAATGCAATTTCTATAACAAATGATGAATAGGTAGATTTCAGGAAAACTTGGATTTATATGAATTCATGCTAAATGAAGTAACAAGAACCAGGATAAGACTGTACACAGTAACAGTAACACTGTGTAATATTCAACTATGATTCACTTAGCTCTTCTCAGCTATAAAATGATCCAAGACAATTCCTAAAGACTTTTTACAGAAAATGTTATCCACATCCACAGAAAGAACTATGGAGTCTGAATGTAGGTTGAAGCATATTATTTTCACTTTTTGTTTTGTTTTGCGCCTTTTCCTTTTGTTCTGTTTCTTCTATCACAAAATGAATAATGTGGAAATGTTTCCATGATTGCACATATATAACCTATATTGAATTTCTTGCTGTTTTGGGGAGGAGAGGAATGGAGAGAAATTTGGAACTCAAGATCTTGTAAAAAATGAATGTTGAAAACTATCTCTACATGTAATTGAAAAAAAATAATATGTACAACAAAAGAAAGAAAAACACCTCTCATTTTCTATCAGCATTGTCTGAAGAACTGAGAGTGACCAAGGTCCAGATGTCCTTTCCCTTCCAACCCCCTTTTCCTCAAATATGCACTCTTAATTTTAGTCCTCCAACTTTAGTTCCATCATCTTCATTCTCCAAATTTAACTGTGTTGAAAAAAATCCCCCTCTGAAATGCTGATGGTCACATCTCACATTTAGAAAATCTTGATCTCTTGGGAACTCTCAAATTAAGTTTAATCCCAAGTAGCCTCTGAGCCTGGGAATATCCATTCTCAAGACTACTAGCCTTTGACAGACAGGAATTATACAGAAACAATAATGGACCAGGAATTACTCTTCTGAACTCTCCTAGGCAAGCATAGATGGCACCTTACTAATTATTTCTCTCGTAAGCTCCCATTCTCTGCTTCTAGAGTTAGGAGGGCAACCTTCTAGTACTTGATGCACTTGGTCTGCTTGTCCCAGGGTAAAAAAACTTAGAAAATGAAAGGGGAGAAATGTGAGCCATTTCATATATCCCTCTTATATACCATAGGGAAATGTAAGCTTTCTGATGGCCATGTATCTCCCCAAACTCAGTTACCAGTTTTCTTGGAGTTAGTGCCAGTTCCTGGAGACAAATCAGAGCCATTTCCCATGCCACCTCAATATGGTTTTGGAGTACAGATCTATTCCTTTTTAGATGCCCTGCAGACAAAGGTTCATGCTCCTTAATGTGATCAGATTGGTCAGAAGCTTTCTCCAACCACTTCTATCATGTAATAAAATTAAATCCCCTGATGTTAGTAACCTATGACTAATTGTTACTAACACTGACTAATTTACTTACAGAACACCTGACTGTTCTATGAAAGGTAAACATTTTCCCCCGCTAAACTGGTTTGTGCATATAGGAAAAAAATCTTTTAAGACATTCAGATTCAATAAAACTGTTATTTACTAAATAGAACCCTGGAGATGAGTAAGAATAATTTATGCATTGACTTGTTCTTACAGATTAGCACAAAGTTGTCTTTAATTCACAATATAAATACTTATTTTATTTATGTATGTAAAGCCTTCTTTTATCTTTCCACAGCAATGCTCATGTTATAGTTTAAGAGTATTCACTAGGCTAAAGGACTGGGCCACATATATTTAATTTCATTGGGGAAGACTAACCCAAGGAGGCCTTTGAAGGGTATACATTCTATTTAGTGATTTCTTTGAATAGAAAGAATGGAAAATATTGTATTATTCAGATAATAGACATGTATTCAAAGAACAATTTGCTCCCTACTTTCAAACAATTATTTTACTTTAAAGCCAGAAAGTCAATGTAATGATGCAAATAGGAGCTGGTAATAGACAAGAGAAGATATAATGGAAGAAAGGAGACTTTGGTTGTATGATGAAAGGGGAAGAAAAAAAAAGAAAAAGAATATTACATTAATATTAATGTAAATTTAGAGGCAGGAGCAATGTGTTTGTAAAACAATGATGATCCTAGGCTGATTTTTTCTTTTTACATATGCATATGTAAAGATACCTCAAAGACATCTCTTTCCTCCAGTCCAACACCACTTTCCTCCAATCTAACAAGCATTTATTAAGCACATTATTTGGGCCATGGTACTGGATATTGGGAATAGAAAGGCAAATTAAAAAAAAAAATACCTGACCTCAAGGAACTTACATTCCTATTGGAAGAATAAAATATTTACCCAGATAAGTTAATACAAGATAATTTAAGGGAGGAGAGGATCCTAGAACTTTCTAAAATTGAAATAGCCTACCTTGGAGAGGTAGTGAGGTCCTCATCACAAAAGGTCTTCAAGCAGGATATAGATGACCATTCAGTTAAGTCAACTTTCCTGGCATTTTTGTTAAGCACTTGGGATTCATAGGAAGATCAAAAATGCTCCTTGCTCTTTATGATCTCATAATCCACAAATCACAAATCCACATTTTCTTTGGGATTTCTTCCATTCACATTTCCAAGAACCAACAACTTCTTCAGCAGGACTTTTTAATATCATATTTATTTGTTTAAGTTTTCAATATGCACTTTAAAAAAGATTTCGCAAAGCAAATATTCTCCCCTCCATCTCTTCCCCACTTCTGAAAATGGCACATAATCTGAAATAGGCTATATATGTACAATCATATTAAACATATTTCCATATTAGTCATGTTGTAAAG
>CM053588.1:181897984-181915301 GCA_028646515.1 Pseudochirops corinnae | reverse complement strand
TGCTGAATCACTTACAATTCACTTCCTTTTTCTTGATATGTTTATTGCTAATTTTATTTCACCTTTGGTTTAATTAAACAAAATTAATAAAGTGTTTGCTATATGTAAAGTATCATGCCACATGCTTCAAAAACAAGATCATTTGGAATGTATAATATTTCAGGACCCCAATTAGCAATTTTAATGAAAACAAACAGAATTAGCTATATGAAATAAACTTATTGAATCGATAGTCACCTCATGTACTTTATATATTTTTAAAATATTCTAAGCAGAAACCAGGTTAGTGAAGTATGTAGAAACACTGGAAAGGAGAAAGGATTGGAATGGGATCGTAGGATTGAAAAATAGAAAAGACTTTAGAGCAGTGGTTCTCAAACTTCCTAGTGCCGCAACCCTTTAATACAGTTCCTCATGTTGCGGTGACCCCAAACCATAAAATTACTTTCTTTGCTACTTCATAACTGTAATTTTGCTACTGTTCTGAATCTATCTGATATGCAGGATGTATTTTCACTGTTACAAATTGAACATAACCCACAGGTTGAGAACTGTTGCTTTAGAAAGAGTTAGATAACACAATGGTGGATAGAATATTGAAGATAGAGTCAGTAAAAGCCTGGCTTGCATCTTACATCTGACACTTTTAGTATGAACTATGTAACTCTGAGAAAAATCATTTAATTAGTTTCCTTACTTATAAAATGGAGATAATAAATAACTGTGATACTTATCTCTAGGGATTATTATAACCACTATTATGAACATGACATTCAATGTGTGTATCAGTTATTACCTAGTGCTCTCCTTCATTCACATTGAGTCAGATGGTGTAGAGTGAGAAATGGTTGCAATAATTGGTCTGAGTTATGAGTATAGGGTAGCTAAGTGGTACAGTGGATAGAGTGCTGGGTCTGGAGTCAGAAAGATCTGAATTAAAATCCAGTTTCAGATACTTACTAGCTGTGTGATGCTGGCAAGCATTTACCTTGTTGGACTCAGTTTCCTCCTCTGTAAAATGAGCTGGAGAAGGAAATCACTGACCACTCCAGTATCTTTGCCCAGAAATCCCCAAAGAATCAGACACAAGTGAAGATGACTATACAACAAATGACAGTTACCATCTCACTAGCCTATTAACATCCAAGTTACTTTTATAGTTAAAGCTGTGGTCTAATCGAATTCCACTTCTGTCACTCTCAAAAAGAGCTTCGGTAAACATAGTCTAAACTTACTAATTTCATCTATCAAAATATCACAATTGTCTCCAGATCTTTACTTGCCTTGGAAATATTATAGTCAATAACTGGTACCTTATAAGCTGTTTCCAAACCTCAGATATATTTGGTATTACTATTTTTGAATACTGACACCTTCTAGACATTTCAATGGGGAAGAGAATCATTCCTCACACCTAGTTCTCACTAGTACAAAACTTTCTCTTAATTGGCCATGGTAATGAAGTTACAACTGTTTCATAGATCCAGAGTAGGATGTTCTTGATTTAAAAAAAAAAATAAGTTTTTTAGAAGAATCCTGTGGACTGGACTGATAAACGCAACTTTCTGCTCACTTAATGTCATTGGATTCCCCTTGTTCCAAATTGATTCATTGCAGGCATAACTATTATAGCTATTAATATAAACAGACATTCTTTTTCATTCCAAGGACTATTGCTAGGGAGCCAACACAAGACAGAGCAGACACTTAAGAATGAGTATAAGCAGTGGTCAAAGATTCTGAATATTTTATGCTTGGACAGTATTTCCTCTCATTTTTCTTCCTGTTGCCAAGGAGTAGGGACTTTTGATTTTCTTTTTTTAATTTTTTTTCAAATTTATTTATTTATTTTTAGTTTGCAACATTTGTTTCCATGAGATTTTGAGTTACAAATATTTATCCCCCTATCCCCACCCCAAAATAGCAAGCAATACTGAATACCACTTCCCCCAATCTGTTCTCTCTTATACCCTTCCTCTTCCCCCCTTCCCAACTTTCTAGTAGAGAAAGATGGATTTCTGCACCCCAGTTACTATATATCTTATTTCCCAGTTGCATGTAAAAAGCAATTTTTTTTAAACATTTGTTTTTAAAACTTTGAGTTCCAGATTTTTTCCCTTCTTCCCTCCTCACCCACCCTCACTGGAAAGATAAACAATTCATTATAGGTTGCACACATGTAGTTATGGAAAACATTTCCATAGTAGTAATATTGTGAAAGACTCACTATAATTTCCTCCATCCTATCCTGCCCCCCACTTATTCTCTTTTCTCATTTGACCTTTTCCCTTTTCAGAAGTGTTTGCTTCCAACTACCCTCTCCCCCTATCTGCCCTCACTTCCATCATCTCCTCTCTTATCCCCTTTCTCCCTACTTTCCTGTAGTGTAAGATACCCAATTGAGTGTGTATGTTATTCCCTCCTTAAGCCAAATTCAGTGACAGTAAGGTTAACCCACTCCCTTTCACCTTCTTGCTCTTCCTCTCCATTGTAACAATTTTCTCTTGACTCTTTTATGTGAGACAGTTTACCCTAATCTATCTCTCTCTTTCTCCTTCTCCCAATATGTTTCTCTCTCACCTCTTAATTTAATTTTTAGATATCTTCCCTTCATATTCAACTCATCCTGTGTTTTCTGTCTATGTATACATATACATATATATGCACACACTCAGATATCTACTTATACACACATACACCCTCCTATACATACATATATATGTACACACATATATATTCCCTTCAACTACGGTCATACTGAAAAGGAGTTACAATGATCATTTTTCCATGCAGGAATGTAAATAGTTACACTTTCAAAAGTTCCTTATGATTTCTTTTTCCTGTTTACCTTCTCATGCTTCTTGTATTTGAAAGTCAAATTTCCTGTTCAGCTTTGGTTTTTTCACCAAGAATGTTTGAAGCTCCTCTCTTTCATTGAATGACCATACTTTTTCCTGAAGTGTTAGTTTTGCAGTTGGCAGATTTGGTAGATTTGGCTTTTTAAGGCTTTCTTTTCATTGGCTTTTTGGGCCTGTTTTGCCATTTGGCTTAGTGTATTGTTTAAGGTGTTATTTTCTTCAATCAGGCTGTTGACTTGCTTTTCTTGATTTTCTTGCATCATTCTCATTTCTCTTCCCAATTTTTCCTCTACTTCTCTTACTTGATTTTCAAAATCCTTCTTGAGCTCCTCCATGGCTTATAACTAGTTTGTATTTTTCTTGGAAGCTTTTAATGCAGGACGTCTGACTTCACTGTCTTCCTCCTATTCCATGCTTTGATCCTCTTTGTCCCCCCCAAAAAATTCTATGGTCTATTTTTGTTTCCTTTTCTAGCTCATGGTGCTGGGCAGTTACTTTACTTTTGAGCTCTTTTCCATGATGGAACTCTGCTTCCAGATTCCAGAGAGCTGGGGTTTTCACAGCTGCCAGAGCTATTAGGAGGGCACTCCCTCTGAAGCCCCCACTAGCTCTGGCACACTGGCCACACACCCCAGGACCACCACACAAGACTACAATCCAGATCCAAGCAGGGTAAAGAAAGAGTAATTACTCTTTGAATGGTTGCTTCATCTCCCTACAATCTTCAGGCCAGTAGCTCTAGAGGCAGCCACCTGAAAGCAGCAGTGGCAGTTGAGAAGTCAGGCAACCACCACAGCTGTTGGTGATTCACCCTCCTGAAATCTTCTCTGGCTGCCACTGCCTCCCCAGGGCCAGAACCATGTGGCTCATGTGGGACTGTGCACAGCTCCCTGCCCAGTGCAATAGATCCTCCCTGTCAGCTGCCAGGCTGCCTTCAGTAGGAGATTTGTTTGTCCCTGTCACTTTGTGGGTCCTGTAGCTCTAAAATTTGTTTAGAGGCATTTTTTTTTATATGTATTGGAGGTGGTGGAAGCCAAAGCTACACAGAGGTCCTGTTTTTATTTCACCATCTTCTTGATTTTCTTTAGGATTTTTTTGTTGTTGGTGGTGTTTATGTTTTGTTTTTTTCATTTTGCAGGGTGTAATACAGGGCAATTGGGGTTAAATTACTTGCCCAAGGTCACATGGCTAGTAAGTGTTAAGTGTTTGAGGCCAGATTTGAACTCAGGTCCTCCTGACTCCAGGGCCAGTGTACTGTTCACCTTGCCACTTAGCCTCCCTGATTTTCTTTAGGTTGTGACAAACATTAGAATAACTCCTTGTGATGCATGCCTTCTGTTCCCTTCATGTCTCCCAAGAAAGTACTGTGTCTTAATCTCTCTTGGCCTTGATTACTATTCATCATTCAATTTTCATCTGAGATTAGGCTGAGAAGCATGATTGTAGCACCTTTCTTTCTCCTCCTATCTCAATCTCTGGTCTTTGACAAATTCACATTTGTGGACAGGAAGTTTCTCATAGTCATTTTAATTAATCTCAAACCTAATTGTAATTATGTGTTTACATATTTGGGATTATTGTTGGAATTCTAGTTTAAAATTCTCATTATATTACATAATCTTATCATATTATTATATTATAAAATCCCTGGATTCTGAGTACTCTGAGGATCTATATTCCAATCCTATTTGCATGTCCCTCATAAGGAATTCATTTAGTCCCCTTGGGCTTCTGTTATTGGTAAAATGAGGAGGCTGTAATGGTAATTAATTTAGCAGGTACTTGTTCCTTAGTAACTAAGGGCTAAATACTTCTGTGAAAGAGGCAGTGAGTGTGAACTCTGTCTCCTGCGTCAAAGAACCAGGAGGTATGAACTCTGCCTCCTCTGTGAGCAGAGGGCGTGAACTCTGTCTCGTGTTGCTGACTTGGCAGGAAGGGGTTGGCTGATAGGAGGCCAGAAGATAGAAGAAGAATTCCAGAGACTGAGAATCAGAATCAGGAATGTTCCTCCTGGTGACTCCTGGTGGAGGAAGAATTGTGGAGACTGAAGCCAGCTGAGAGGGAGAAATAGAGAGAGAGAATGAGGGAGGGGGAGTGAGAGAGAGAGAGAGAGAGAGAGAGAGAGAGAGAGAGAGAGAGAGTTTCTCTCCCAGCATCTGGAAGCTGACTGAGAAGTGAGTTGGAGTTTTTCTTGAGATCAGAATCTGGTGAAGGTTGAAGTTGCTGCCACCTGGAAGGCTGAGATTCCTTCTGGGTCCTAGATCCAACCAAACTGCTGGAGAACTGAAGAAGCTAGACCAGAAAAAGCCTTTGTTTATTTGTGGCTTGGTGGATCCTTGAGCTCCTGGCAACAGAAGTGGTGAAGGGTTTGAGATGTGCTGGACTCTGTGAGCTTCAGTGTATAACAAGAACTGCCCAGAGGACTGGACAAGAACTTGGGAGCTGTCTGCCCCTGAATCCAGATGACTGGTGGATTCAGGTAGGAACTGGGACCATGGAAGGGGATCCAGGGAATCTGAGAGACCACCCAAGTCAAGATAAAGAAAAAGCCTCCCCTTGGATGCATGATAAAATTGAATTGTACTAGACACTGAATGGTGGAGGGTTTGTGTAATTTTCTAATGATTGTATTTAGTGATTAACAATACTTAGTAACTGATAAGTGACTGATTGATTTAATCTGTGATTGTCCCATGAGTGGAAGATTGATTATTGTATTTTGAAATGATTGAATGATTAAGTAAGGAGGGAAAGTACTTCTGTGAAAGAGGCAGTGGGGAAACCAGATAATTATTCTTTTGTTCTTTGTTCTGAACATTATGGCCACCTTTGTGAAAACTATGTGGCTGTTCTAATGTTAAGCTGTTGTGAACACTATATTGTGATTTTCTGTGATAAGATGTAATGTTGTGAATATTATATTGTGATTTGTTTTGAATGTTTGCCTTGATTTGTAATGGAATAAATGGAGTGTTCACTATACTGTGTAATCAGAATCTTAAAAGCTGTTCACAGTAGCATTCTTTTCAGAAGCTGCTCATGCATGGCATTACAGAGGCTGGACTAGACAACCTCTAAGGTTCCTTGGAGTTTTCCATCTAGGATCCTATAAGACATTCATTTAGTTCTGCATTCATCACACATTTATTCAGCAACTACTATATGACAGGAATGTGCTAGGTGTTATAGAACCAATGGTAAAAAAAAATGATCTCTACTCATAGAAAACTTCAATTCTTTGGAGAGAGAAAAAGGGAATTCCTGTCCTAAATGTACAGAAATACAAAAGCAAAAAATATGCAATAATTACAGAGTAATTTGGGGATGAAATAGGAAAAGCTTTATATAAAAGAAGGAACTAGAGTTCATCCTTAAAGGAAATAAAGGTATTCCCTGAGCCAGAAATGAGTAAGGAATGCATGCTAGGCATGGGGGACTGGAGAGATGATGGCAAGTAATTTTAAATGAGCCTGAGAAGAGTGCTCTTGTTGATTTGTGAAGAACTTTAAATATCAACTAAATGAGTCTGAATTTTATCCTAGATGCAGTAGCAAACCACTAAGGCTTCTTGAATCAGGGTGTAACATGGATATACCTGTACTTTAGATATACCAATCTGGATTTTGGGTGGATAATGAATTGTAGAGAAGAGAGTTAGGATGAAGCAAGATTACTTAGGTAATCATTGAGTTTGAACTAGAGGGGTAGACTGGAGAGGAGACTAATAAGAGGTCAAATCAATAAAACTCAGCAAAAAATTGGCCATAGGACCATGGTAACCTAGATGGCAGGAAGAGTGGTAGTGTCTACAATAAAACTAGAGGAGTTAGGAAA
This sequence comes from Pseudochirops corinnae, assembly GCA_028646515.1. Taxonomy (NCBI): domain Eukaryota; kingdom Metazoa; phylum Chordata; class Mammalia; order Diprotodontia; family Pseudocheiridae; genus Pseudochirops; species Pseudochirops corinnae. Next base: position 181,908,609 of record CM053588.1, on the reverse strand, counting down.
AATGAATGGTTTTATGGGAATTAATGGGAACACTCCTATAATTATTCTATATTTACTTTGTATTTTTTACTTTCCTATTTTTACACCTTTGAGATAGAACTTTCCCCTTAATCCCTCCCCCAAAGGATATAAGATTTTGTGGGCAGGAATTAATTCAATTTTACCATTGATTTCGTATTCCTAGCACAGTTCCTATCACATAGTAGTCATTGAATAAATGTGTGATGAATACAGAACTAAATGAATAACATATATAAACACATACATATACATATACAGACATCTATATTGTAATTACATATAATAGATTTTGTGTATGTATATATGAATTTTGTTTTATACATAGAATCATATTGAGTTTGAGATGACTATGAAGCATTCAGTTGGAAAAGTTCAATAGACAACTGGTTATGCAGGCCTTTAATTTAGGAGAAAATAAAAGATTGGATATATAGCTATGTGAGTCATCAGTATAGGGATGAAACTAGAAGCTGAACTTTTAGGAGCTTATTATTCTAGTTATTGGTCCATGTGCTTAATAGCTCGACTTATACTAGGTTTGTATATTTTTTTTAATTTTCATTTCCCCCTATTATAAATATTTTGATGAACCTTGTGAAATACTTTTATCTTGGTTGGGGGGATTGTTTAGTTAAATAGTTTAGCTTTGTACATGTATAAAGGTAAAGGATAAATGATGCTAGTAATTATAGTTCTTTAATAAATTTGGTGAGTAAAGCACACTCAATAAGTGATAGAGTTAAAGAGGGCTACCGCCTTTTCCCAGTTATCTTAAAAAGTACTCCACCAATTTTCCCATTACCACCAAATTTTTTCACTGTCAACAATCTGCTTCAACTAAACATGCCTATTTACAATCCTTTGTACAATTTGTGTACCTCTGAATAAGGCTTAACATAAGCCACTCCTTCTGACATCTTTTCTATTTTAGCCTTGTATTTTTATTTAATCCTTGAATTATTTACATTTTGTATGTGACTGCCTTGCTTTTCCCAACTAAAGTATAATATCCCTGAGAGTAGGTACAGAGATGCTCACTAAATAATTGCTGATTTTTATTTTTTTTTTGGATGACAGGCTTAGCTGCTAGAGAAGAAAGAGACAGAAAAAACTCAGTGGGATTCAGGAATGAAGATAGATTTTTATAACTTTATTGAGTATTTGAATCAGAGTTATAGCTCATCGTACACTGCTTATGTAGCACCTTCTCTGGACCTTCCCAACTTGACAATACAGGTTTGGATGTCAGGTTTCCATTGGGATATAGGTTGGATGAGTGAGTGACTATTACCTCAGGTTCAAAGGTGATCTTTGATTCTATACCTCCAAAACTATAGTTTTCTAGGTTTCATTAATATACTTTCCTTTGAGATTTAACCAAAAGACAAAATTAGTTCAAAACAAAGAGAGTTTATTTTTGCCATTTCTGTTATTTTCATGATAGCAGGTAATTAAAAAATGAATGTGTAAATTCTTTTTCAGTGCCATCCATTTTTTAAAGTTTCTGGGTTAAAAAGTTCTGGGTGGTGGCTTATTTTTGAGGTGGAGTTATTTTGGAAGGCTATTTTTTGTCTTGTTTTTACCACATTTTCCTGTAGCAAAAGATTGACTATACCTAGAAATAGGCAGTTTCTAATTTTCCAAATAAACTCCCCTATCTAAAAGTTTGAAGCATGGGATATGTCTCACAGAAAATACATTCTAAGTTCCTATGAAAATGTTTTATGAATTAAACACACATACACATACACACACAAAAAAATACACATTTTCTGAAAAGCATTTTGGACACCAGGCAGCTGTCAGAGAACAATGTTTATGTGAATTAGTGAGGAACAAATGGGTAAAGTCTTCCCCAAAAATGTACTGATGAGGAGGTTTGTGTCTGACAACATGTGTTTGGGTTTTACTAAAACAGCAACATCTGGGAACTGACTATGTACATAGGAAGGAGAAGACCAGCTGTGTTTATTGGATTGGCAGGCAAATCATCTCATCTCCTAATTCTCTATTTCAACTAACACTTCAATCACTTTCCCTAAAATTTCTAGGTCTTACAATGAGCTTACAAACCATCTAAATCTGTCATTATTTTTCCTTAGGAGAAATAATTTGACATAAACAGTGTGATATTTTGGTTTGTTGTAGGGTCACTTATAAGCTTGTTGACAAATGCATTCCTTAGCCAGGGGAAGGGAGAGTTGCTCTTCCCATACAGTCTGTCTTTTCTTTTCTTTTCTTTGTTTAAATAACTCAATCCAAATTATTTTAAAAAAAGAAATTAAAGTGCCTACTGTGTGTATCACATTTTGATATTTAATAGGGATACAAAGTTTAGGCAATTAACAGTCATTGTTTTCACAAAGCTTATAGGTTAGTAGGGGAAAAGATAAAGATACAGATAGCTATAATACAGATAGCTATACATAATAATGCATAAGTTCAGTAGTACATAAAATGGGGAGGTAGCATGCTGCAGAAAAAACAAAAAACTATCAAACAAACAAAAACGCTGGTTCTGAAGTCAGAAGACCAGGTTTCTAAGTCTGGCACTAATAATGATTACCTATAAGAACATGGTAAGTCATTTAACCTGAATGTGCCTCAACTTCCACATGCATAAAATATAAATATTAGATTATATGAACTCTGAAGTCTCTTTTGATTCTGGAGATATTATCATATCATCTATAACATAATATCATGCATTAAAGAAGTTAAAAATAAATGTTCTATAAGATGAATGTCCCATTGTTTAAGGAAATGGTATCTGAGTTGGGTTTTTAAGGAATTCAACATGTAAAGCTGTGAAAGGATTGCCATCCAGTGACAGGCAAGGTTTCCTCTCCAAAATGCTAAGATTTACTTCCTCCTGAATGATGAAGTGCTGTAAAGCCAAGCACCGGCAGCTTTCCAGAAGACTGATGCTGTGAAGAGCTTTCAAGGTTCTGATTACTCAGTATAGTGAATTATCTATTCATTCAATAATGAACTAAGACAAAACATTCACGGAAAATTAAAATACAGAATTTGCCATGTTATGGCATAACAATTTATCTCTAAAATGACCAAGTAGTTTTCACCAAAGTGGTCCCATAGTTTTAAACAAAGTACATTTATTTAGTAACTCAATCATTCTTAAGGAGGCAAGCCTTCTTAATTGACACAAAGCACAGAGGTCAAAAGCTCTACACCCCAGGTCACATTGTCTGAATCTCTTCAATCAAAAAGACTTCTTTCTTCATGAATGGAGATTATTTTCCAACCATCCTTAATTAGTAAGTCCTTAACTCAATCATCTAATTGTAAAGGTCAAAGTTCTCTACCTCTGGTAAATCATGATCTTCTCAGTTTGCATTAAATACCCAAGGAGAGATCTTTTCATCTTGACTCAAGGCTGGCTCTCCACCTCTTGGTTCCCCTTCCATGGTCTCAGTGGCTACCAGCTCCTTCTTGTCCAGCTCCTTGTCCAGTTCTGTTCCATACTGAAGCTTACAGTGTCTAGTCCTCCTCAAGTCCTTCACAGTTTCTGTTCCTCGGAAGACAAACTTAACAAAGCCACAATAACATTCATACACATTCCAGGCATGCTCATCAATTCACTTTCTGTATGTGAAATCACCATTGATCCAATAGCAAGGTCTGAGGAATCAACACAAATCATCAGTTTTTCAATGATAGTCCCTGGACCTCTAAAATCATCAGCAAGATCCTCCTCCAAGATTTCTGTAAATGTACAACAACCTAAGGCTTTAGGGCTTTCAGGGTTTCTGAGCCATCAGCAAGAGCTTCTGTAACAACAGCACTGTCTATCAGCAGATGAATCTGCCAAACTAACATCAAAACAGACAAAGTACTGGCACCACAGGCATCCTTCCTCCCAGTTCTCCTCTCTTCTCATTTCTCAGAAGTTCTCAATTTGGTTCTCAGTTCAGTCCTCAGTTTTCGTTTCTCTTCTCAGTTTTTCTCAGTTCTCAGTTCACTTCTTTCTCTCCAGCAGTAGCAGATCAATTTCCAGAAATTCTCACCTGTCTCAGCTTGGGCTTTTCCTTATATACAGTGTTAGCTCTTCCCTGCTCTGCTCCTTCTGGTTACATCTACAAGTCTATCCCACTGTGAGATTTACAAGTTCTGGGTATTAATAGGTGACACAATTATGAACTTGAAACTAAGTGCTAAGTAGCTGTTAGCTTGCCATTACAAGAGGCAGAGAAGATCTTCAAATTCCCTTTCCCATTCCCATTACAAGTGCCCATATTTTTTCACAACTACTTACAAGAAGGAGATAGCTAAAGATAGGGCAATAGAGAGCATGTTCTGGGGACAGATGAACCCAAGTTTGACTGGATTCTAATATGCACAACTAAAAGAACCACGAGATACGGCTGGAAAATTAGTTTGACATAATATTTTGGACAGTCAAGGACACCAGGCAGGGCAGCTTGATCTTTCTTTGGTAGACAATAGGGAAATACTGAAGATTTTTGTTTTCTTTTGGTTTTGTTTGTTTTTTTAGCAGAAGAGTGATATGATGAGACCTGTCAATAAGGAAGATGTCTGGTATCAGTAGATTATACAGAAAAGGTGAAGGAAGTACTGAAGGGGGAAAGACATGATGGCAGAAAAACTTTTTAGTGAGCTGTTATAATGGCCCAGGAAGAAGGAAATGAGGGAATACATCAGACTAATAGTAGTGAAGGAATAAAACAGAATAAAGTAGAAAAGAAATGACAAAAGTAGATTTGATATTAGTTGGAAATTTGTATAGTTATATCTACACAACACCAAAAAAAGTCAGTCACAAAGGGGAGTTTTCAAGTTTTAAATCCATCTCATAAAATCCATCCTCCCACAAACACAGTGCAAGACAATGTAAGTGGCTTTTTTTCTCTGAAATTATTCCAACTAGTTTCTGGCTATGGTCTCAGAATCTATTCTATTTTGATACTCTAAATATTAGTAATGATAGAAATCAATAATTTCCTTCACTTATTACTGTTCTCATTTACATATATACACATATACATATATGTGTATATTTCCTTTTAAACCTCTGATATCATTGGGAATTTCACTTATAGTGAAGAAATTCCCTATGTAAATATTGGTGACCTATAGACCTAGCATGTTTGCTTTTGGCACTGAGAAGTTAAGTAACTCACCAGGAGTTATATAGCCCTGTCTATTTCAGGGGGTTGAAATGAAGCCATTCTTCCCGATAACAAGGGCAGCAATTTATCCACTGTTCTCTGAACATTAGCAATTCTTGTAGGAATATTGTTCTGATTCTATACTATCTTCTAAAAATCTTCTACCTGTTATAACTGGGGAGGAAGGGAAAGGCAAATACTATGCACAGAAATAGAGGACTTTGTTTCAAATATCTTTTCTTACTACTTTTATGACCTTGATTTCTCTGAACTTCAGTGACTTTGGCCATAAAACAGTGAGACTATTTTTTATACCATGTTACTTGTAGGGTGATGTAAGAATTAAATGAGTAATCATGTTAATCACTTTCTTTGCCACTGCCCTGTCCTGATAGAGGGACTTTCTTAGCTAAATGAAACTATGAGCTTTGCCATGAGGGTGACCCAAGATGGGTATGTCATAGTGGAGAGTTCTGACAAAAGGTAATCTGCTAGAGGAGGAGATGGCAAGTCACTACAGTACCTTTGCCAAGAAAACCCCATTCACAGTATTAGTAAGTTGACAAAAGATATGACTAGAAAATATTCCCCTTCCTTCAGACGGTATCCAACACATTGCTGGGGAAGAGCAGAAGACAACTACAAGTAGCTCCAGAAAGAACGAAGTGGCTAGGCCAAAGCCTAAAGAAAGCTTAGCTACAGATATTTCTGGATATGAAAAGGAAATCTGATGCTGTAAAGATAAATATTGCATAGGAAACTGAAAAGTAGAATCTATGAACCAAGATAAACTAGATGTGGTCAAACAGGAGATGAAAAGATTAAACATCAGCATCTTGGGTATCAGTGAACTTAAATGAACAAAGACGAGTGAATTTAATTTAGGTGTTCATTACGCATAATACTATTGGCAAGAATCCTTTAGAAGAAATGGAGTAGCCCTTATAATCAATTTTAAAAATGAGAAAAACAGTACTGGCATATAATCTCAAAAATGACAGAATGATATCTGTTCAAATCCAAAGCAAACTGTACAATATCTCAGTAAGTCTATCCTCCAGTCACTGATGCCAAAGAGCCTGGTGTTCAGTTCTATGAAGACCTATAATGTCTTCTAGAAATAACAGAAAAAGGGCATCAGAATGCTGAAGTAGGAAATCAAAAGATATTTGGGATAACAGAAAGATCTTACCTTGGAATATAAAATGAAACAGAGCAGAGACTAATAGAGTTTTGTCCTGATAACTTGCTGATCATAGCAAACATTCTTTTTCAACAACCCCCAAAATGACTCTACATATGGACACCATCAGATGGTCAACATAAAAATCAGACTGATTATATACTTTGCAGGCAAAGATAGAGAATCTATATTCAATCAATTAAAATAAAACATAGAGCTGAATGTGGTTCAGACCATAATCTTCTTATTGAAAAATTCAGATTTAAATAGGAGACAGCAGGGAAAACCATCAGATGGTATAGGTCGGACCTAAATAACATTCCTTATGAACATGAAATGGAAGTAATGAAAAGATTTAAGGGATTCAATCTGATAGAGAGAGTCTTTGAAAAACTATGGATGAAATTTTCCATATTATACAGGAGGCAGCAGCAACAAAAACAGTTATAAAAATTCCAAAGAAAAAAGAATCAGAAAGCACAGTGGTTGGCTGATGAGTCTTTACCAATAACTGAGGAAAGCAAAAGGGAAAGGGAAAAAGAAAAGAAAAAAAAATATGCCCAACTGAATGCAGAATTCTAGAGATAAGGTTTTCTTAAATAAGCAATGTTAAGAAATAGAAGAGGGGTGGCTAGGTGGTGCAGTGAATAGAGAACCTGCCCTGGAGTCAAGAGGATCTGAGTTCAAATCCAGCCTCAGACACTTACCACTTACTAGCTGTGTGACTTTGGGAAAGTCACTTAACCCCAATTTCCCAGCCTTTCCCCCTCCAAAAAGCAAAAAGGAAGAAAGAAACAAAGAAAGAAAAAGAAACAGAAGAAAACAACAGAAAGGGAAAGACGAGATCTCTACAAGAAAATTATTGATATCAATGGAAAATGTCATGATAAAAGAAAAGAATTGAAGGGGCTTAGAAGTAGAAGAAACTAGGAAGAGGTGGCAAGAATATATAAAAGAACTACACAAGAAAAATCACAATGGTGTAGAGTCAGACATGCAGGACAATGATGTCAAATGAGTCTTAAGAGGCATGGCTAGCATTATGGCTAGAGGAAGTGATGGAATTCCAGTTGAGCTGTTTAAAATCCTAAAAAGGTAATACTATTAATGTGCTGCACTTACCATGGCAGAAAATTTGGAAAACTCATCAGTGGCCACTGGAAAATTTGTTTATTGGAAATCTTGGAAAAAATCAGTTTACATGTCGATCATAAAGAATGACAAGGAATATTCAAATTACCAAACAACTGCATTGATTTCCCATAACTTCAAGATTGTACTGGAAATTCTATAAGCTACATTTCAGGAATATGTGAAGAAAGAATTACCAGAAGTGCAGGTTAGTTTTCTTTTCTTTCTTTCTTTTTTTTTTTTTTTGTATTTTGGTGATCTTTATTTATAAAATAAGTGGAGAAGATGTTGCATAATCCAAATAAGGTGAAGTATGAATGAATAGGTCCTCAGGAATTTGTGGACATTCTTTAGACTTAATGTATATCTTTAAAAAAAAAACAAACTTTTGTTTATTTTTATTTTACATCGTTCATTTCCACGAGATTTTGAGTTACAAATTTTCTCCCTGTCTTTTCCCTACCCACCACCCCAAAACAGTGATCCTACCTTATACCCCCTCCCCCAATCTGCTCTCTCCTACATTCTCCCTCATCAACCCTCACTTTCCAGTAGGGCAAGATGGATCTCCCTACCCCCAGTGCCTGTATATCTTATTTCCCAGTTGCATGTAAATAATAATAGTGATAATGTGTATATATATCTATATCTATATCTATATATCTATATATATATATATACAGACACACATACACACACACACACACACATATATATATATATACATATATATTTTTAACATTTGATTTTAGAACTTTAAATTCTAGATTCTTTCCCTTCCTTCCTCATTACTCACCCCCACTGGAAAGAAGAGCAATTCAATACAGTATGTACATATGTAATTACACAGAACATCTCCACAATGGACATATTGCAAAAAACTGACTCTATTTCCCTCCTTCCTATTTTGCCCCCCCACTTGTTTTATTCTCTATGTTGTCCCCGTCCCTTTACAGAAGTGTGTGCTTCTAACAACCCTACCCCCCTAACCTGCCCTCCTCTCCATCCTCTCTCCTCTCATCCCCTTCTCCCCTACTCTCCTGTATGGCAAGATACTCACTTCAGAGTGTATGTCTTTCATTCCCTAAGTCAAATTCAATGAGAGTAAGGTTGACTCCTTCCCTTTTGCTGTCCTGTTCTTCCCTTCCATCGTAACAGTTATCCCTTGCCTCTTCTATATGATATGATTAACCCCATTCTGTCTCTCCCTGTCTCCTCTCCTCTCATTCTATTCCTCTCCCACCTCTCAATTTCACCTTTTAAAATATTATCCCCCCCTCAAAAAAAAAAACTCTGATGGTGGAGTCAAGATGGTGGCGTAGAAGTAGCAAAACTCTGCAGCTCTCCCCTTAACCACCTAAAATACCTATAAAATATGACTCTAAACAAATTTTAAAGCTCCAGGACTCACAAAATCATAGAATATCAAAGCTCCCTCTGAAGGCAGCCTGGCAGGCAGACAGGAAGGGGTTCATCGCAGAGCACTGGGAGCCCAGACCTGAACCCCATGAACCCACAGCTGGAGCCTTAGGGCCACCAGAACAACCCATAGCTGGAGTGCGAATCACTGGTAGTTGTGGCATTCTCCAGAATTACAAACCCATAAGAAACAAGGACTAAGTGAAAGGTCAGTGGAACTAAGATAAATTCAGGGGAGAGGGTCTGGCCCATTGCCAGAGAGCTAGGAGTGGCTGAAGCGGCAGCCTTGCAGCCACCTCCATGTGGATGCTTCAGAAGCTCCCAACCTGTAGATTGCAGGGGGGCCAAGTGATTATTCAGAGGCTAAGTGCTCTTGTCTTGAGCTGCCTGGATCAGATTGTGGTCTCAGGTGGTGGTCCTGAGAGCTGTTTTCAGGGAGCCAAAGCTGATGGGAGCTGCAGAAATGGTGACCTCCTAATATCTCCGGCAGCTGCAAAAACCCCAGCGATTTGGAACAGAGCTCTCCCCTCTGAAAGCAAAGTCCTACTGAAGCTAAGTCAAGTAATTGACAGCAGCATGAGTGGGCAAAGGAAGCAAAGCAAACTGAGCAGTGCAACTTTAGATTCCTTTTTTGGGGACAAAAAAGGATCAAAGCATGGAATGGGAAGAAGACAACATAGTCAGAATTCCCGCACCAAAATCTTCCAAGAAAAATGTAGATTGATTACAAGCCATAGAGCAGCTTAAAAAGGATTTTGAAAACCAAATAAGAGAAGTGGAGGAAAAATTGTTCCTGTGCCCTCTGTCTATGTTACATATACATACACACACTCACATATGTATTCGTATATATACCCTCCTATACAAACATATGTGTATGTATACATAAATATACATTTATATTCCCTTCAACTATCATCATACTGAGAAAAGTTTCATAAGTTACAATTATTGCTTTTCCATGTTGGCATGTAAATAGTTCAACTTTGATAACTTCCTTATGAATTCTTTTCCATGTTTACCTTCTCATACTTCTTGTATTTGAGTGTTAAATTTTCTATTCAGTTTGGGTTTTTTCATCAAGAATGCTTGGATGTCCTCCACCTCATTGATTGACCATATATTCCCCTGGAACAATATACTCAATTTTGCTGGGTAGGTGATTCTTGGTTTTATTCCTAGCTCCCTTGATCTCTGGAATATCATATTCCAGGCCCTTCAATCCCTCAATGTAAAAGCTGCCAGATCCTGGGTTATCCTAATTGTGTTTCCACCGTATTCAAATTGCTTCCCCTTGGCAGCCTGTAATATTTCCTCCTTGATGTGGGGACTCCAGAACCTGGCTATAACATTCCTAGGAGTTTTTTTAGGGGGGATCTTTTTCAAGAGGTGATCAGTGAATTCTTTCAAGTTCTATTTTGCCCTCTGGTTCTAAAATTTCAGGGCAATTTTCCTTGAGAATTTCTTGAAGGATGCTTTCTAAGTTCTTTTTTTGATCATGGCTTTCAGGTACTCCAATAATTTTTAAGTTGTCTCTCCTGGATCTATTTTCCAGGTCAGTGGTTTTTCCAATGAGATATTTCACATTGCCTTCTATTTTTTCATTTGTTTGGATCTGTTTTATAGTATCTTGATTTCTCATTAAGTCATTTGCTTCCATTTGCTCCACTCTAATTCTGAAGGAATTTTTCTCTTCAGAAAGCTTTTGAGATTCTTTTTCC
>CM053588.1:181868786-181897484 GCA_028646515.1 Pseudochirops corinnae | reverse complement strand
TTCATGATTTTCTTGCATCATTCTCATTTCTCTTCCCAATTTTTCCTCCACTTTTCTCATTTGGTTTTCAAAATCCTTCTTAAGCTGCTCTATGGCTTGTAACAAATCTACATTTTTCTTGGAAGCTTTTGGTGTGGGACTTCTGACTCTGTTGTCTTCCTCCCATTGCATGCTTTGATCCTTTTTTCACCTAAAAAGGAATCTAAAGTTGGATTGCTGTGCTTCCTTTGCTTCCTTTGCCTGATCACTTTGCCAGTCAATCACTTGACTTTTTAGCTCTTTGGAACTCTGCCTTCAGAGGGAAGAGCTTTGTCCCAAATTGCTGGGGCTTTCACAACTGCCAGAGCTATTAGGAGGCCATGTTCTCTTCAGCTCCCACCAGCTTTGGCTCACTGTTCATGTACCTCTGGACCACCACCCAATACCATGATCCTGATCCAGGTAGCTTAAGGCAAGAGCATTTATCTTCTGAATGATTGCTTGGCCCAACTGCAACTGCAATCTGCAACTCCAATCTGCAAGTTGCAAGCTCTGAAGCAGCCACATGGAGGTGGCTGCAGGGCTTTCGCTTCTGCTACTTTCTTGCCTTGGGGGCAGATGGCTGAACCCATTTTTCTCCCCCAAATTTAACAGATTTCCACTGACCTTTCACTTAGTCCTTGTTTATTATGGGTTAATAATTCTGGAAACTGCCACAGCTCCTGGTGATTCACTTTCCTGAAAGCTCCAGCTGTGACTAGTCCTGGCAGCCCTGGGCTCAAGCCGTGGTTTCAGGCCAGGCTTGTTTTGGCTCCCAGCCTGCTGTGATGAGGCCTCCCTGTCCCACCTGCCAGGCTGCCTTCAGTGGAAGATTTGTTTGTCTGTACTTTTGTGGGTGCTGCAGCTGTAAAATTTGTTTAGAGTTATATTTTATAGGTATTTGAGGTGTTTACGGGGGGAGCTGTGGAGTTTTCCTGCTTGTATGCTGTCATGTTGGCTCCCCTCCCCACCAGGTTCATTTTTGAAGGAGCAAATGAACTAGAGACAAAGGTGCTAAGATATGCTGGGCTAGGGGAAAAGCAAGAGAATTCCAGTGGAAAAAATATCTATCTCTGTTTCATTGACTTAAGCCTTTATGGATCATGCCAAAGTGTGGCAAGTCTTCAAAGAGATTGGAATACTAGATCATCTTACTTGTCTCCTGAGGAACCCATATTCAGGTCAAGAAGCAACAGTTAGAACCAAACATAGAACAACTTATTGGGTTAGGATTGAGAAAGTAGTATAACAAGGCTATATATTGTCACCTTAGCTGGAATTGAGGTTGCTGGGAGAAATATCAATAACCTCAAGATATACAGACAATATACCTCTGATGGCAGAAAATGAAAAAGAATTAAGAAGGCTCTGGATGAGAGTGAAAGAGAAGGTTGTAAAAGCTGGTTGGAAACTTAACATCAAAAAAGCTAAGATCTTCATTACAGGTATCATCACTTCCTGACAAATGCAGAATGAAGCCACAATAGATTTTATATTTGGGGGTTCAAAAGATCACTGCATTGCTTCATGGCAACTGCTTGCTGACTTTTTCTTAGAAGGAATGCTGTAGAAAATCTAGCAATGTATTAAAATGAAGAGACACCACCTTATCAACAAATCTCTGTATAATCAAAGTATGTTTTTTTTTTCAGTCGTAATGTATGGCTGTGAGAGTCAGATGATAAGGAAAGCTGAGCTCCAAAGAATTGATACTTTCAAATTGTGGTGCTACAGAAGAATTTTGAGAGTCCCTTAGCTAGCAAGGGAAACAAATCAGTTAATAATTAAAAGAAATTAGTTTAGACTACTCTTTGGAAGGACAAATACTGAAGCTCACATTCTTTGGTCACATAAAGAGAAGACAGGCCACTTTGGAGAAGACGCTGAAAGCAAAAAGAGAAGTAGATGGCAAAGGATGAGATGGATAAGTAGTGTCATTGAAGCCATAAATATGAGCTTGGGCAAACTTTGCTAGATAGTTGAGGATAGAAGGGTTTGTTATGCTATGGTCCATGGGTCAGGAGGAGTTAGGCATAACTGACTGAATGAATGAAAATCATGCAATTCATTTATATGGCATTTTAAATTGCACAAAGTGCTTTCCTAAATTGTGCGTTTAAATAGTATTAATTATTATTTTTAACTCCAATTAGATGAGAAAACTGAGGCTGTGAGAAATGAAGCAATTTGCTGATAAACACACTACTTTAAGAAACTGAACAGAGATCTGAACTCAGATCTCCTAAATCCAAAACTAACACTTTTTGAGAAATTTGAATTCACATAGCAATATAAACCACTAGATGTTTTTAAATTTATGTTGTGGCTATATTTTCTCTTCTATCTATACTGTAAGGTTACCAGCATGGCTATTATTTTGGAGTAGGGTGTTAATGTTAGAGGAAATAGAGGGAAAGGAAGAGAGATGAAGAGGAAACAACTCAACTACAACAAAAGAGAGGAAATGGAATTAAAACTACCAAATCATTTTTATGTTGCTTATCCCACTCTACCCACCATCAACACTGAATTGAGACAGTATAAATTATATGAGACAGAATACCAATTCTCAGTCTTAGTTTTAGTTTCTATTTGGGAAGTAGGTTTCACATCTCTTAATCTTACTGATCTATGTTAAAATTTGTTTTTGGGGATATGACATAGTAAACTTGCTTTTTCCAGTGTTTGGCTATCAGAATAGAAATTTAAGACAGCTGTGCATGACTTACCTGGTATCATGTACCAGATTGTACCACCTGATATAAGTGCCTCATTAAACAGGTATTTTCTTAAAATAAAATAAAAAACTATGAATAAAATGGGATATTTGCCTACTAAACTCACAGCATAAAGGATGAAAAAGCTGGAAAGTTTCTTTACCAATGGGCTGTGCTACCCCTCTCCTGAGTTAGGAAGTGCCCATATCTCTTTTCAACTATTTATATTTTTACTCACTTTTATATTTTCTATTAAGATCTATATTCTTTATTTGTTAAAGTGCCTAAGAATATTTGTTCCTCTGAAAGGGGCTGTAAAGTGTTAGATATTAAATGCTTGCTTGGTTTAGAGGGACATGGATCTCTCAGAATAAGTAGCTATGCCACCAGCAACCAAATGTATTGAATAATAAAAGGCTCACCGTTGCCCAGTGTTGTTTCCTGTAGTCCCAAATTTATTTATAGATTTTGACTTTCTAATGGTAGTTAGCAGAGCTCTGCTTTATGGCTTACAAAAAGCACCCAGAGGGAGAATTCACTCTAATCAAATTTAGTATCTCAGAAATAAGCTCACAAACAAATCAACCAGCTCCTCACATTACCAACATTGGGGGAAAGATAGATGATTACTCTACTAAGCTCTTTTTACCTTGAAACTGATTCACTGTGCTTGAAATGTTGATTTCTTCCCTGGAAATTGTAGCTCTTATTTGTTGCAATGTAATTCTTATGACTCTAGTAACTGTGGCATAAGGTCTCAGGTAGCCTATTGAAATTCAAAACCTTGAAGAGCCTGCATCCAGTAAAAGAGTACAAAATGAGAGAGAACGTAGCAGGAAGAAGCCTTTTAATATAAGAGAGGTTGATCTATACGATGAAACAAAAACCAGAATCAATATTAACAGACATTGAATATCTATTGTGTATGACATACTTTGATAGTCACTGGTTGAAAGGAAAGAGACACATTGTTTGCCCCTGAGGAGCTTATAATTGAGTTAGGGATACACGGAGAGCTACCCATACATATCCAACATAGCAAGTGACAAGACTATAAGTGAGAAAGCATGTAAGGGGAAAAAAAAGAAGAATACTCTTGAAAGCACTACCTTTCACTATGTAATTACAGGATAGGCAGAAAAACATATTTAAGGTATGAAGAACACATCATCACTGTTATCAGCAACAGTCTTTGAGCTCTGAGAAACCATCTTTTTTTCACACAATACCAAAGTTGGAAGAGAATATTCAGGTCCTCTAGCTTAGGTCACATGTGAAATTTTATACATGCTTAGGAAGGGAGCCCTTGAAAGAAGATATCATGACACTTTCACCACCACCGCCACTATTCAATCCTTCTCTTCTCCAGGCTAAACATCTCCAGTCTCTTCAGCTGAACCTTGCATGTTCTTCATGGTGCCTTGATTGTCTCTTATGTGGAATGATGGCATTTCTCATTTCTCCTATCCTTTTTGTAATTCAAAGCTGCATAAAATATACCAGATGTCAAGAACAAAGTGGGACCATCACTTCATTTATTCTGGAAACTATTTATTGATAGATGTTAAAATTGTATTAGAACTTTTGGATGTTATGCCATAGTATTGATTTGTAATCCATTTAAACAACCAGAACATTTTCACAGGAAATGCTGTCAGGCCCCACATTCCCGTCGGATATTTATACATTAGATTTATTGAATCCAAGTAAAAGGTTTTTTTTTAATGTGATATTGTTATTATTCATTTACCTCTAGTAAATAACAATTGGATTTTCTTTTCCCATTGGTGGATGTTGATTGCTGTATCTTTCTGTATTTCTCACCCATCCCTCGCATCTTTTAACAATGACAACAAGAATGATATCTTCACTTGAAAAATGATTTATGTTTTTAAAATGACTTTCATATCTTATAACAGCACTTTATCCTACCAACATTCTCCATTTTAAGAAGGAAACTAATATACAAAGAGTCTTGTTGAAGGTTATTAGTATATACAGAGAGGGATGATGATTCAGTTATTCAAAGACTGAGCTGAAACTAGAACCCAAATGTCTTGTCTCCAAAATGGGAGCATTACTTAAGTAGTCCATGTGTGATAACCATCCAGAGGATCGAAAGAATCACTGCCTACCACCCTCAATAAAAAAGTCAAGCTAGTCTTCAACACAACTACTTTTACACTGATCTCCCAACACTCTGTCACTCCTAACCTCCCCCTGGTCTGAAAAGGACAGTTCTCAGAGCAGTTACAACTTCAATCAATCAAAACAGTAACAGCTATGCATGTAACACTGAGAAAATTCTACTCATGGAAGCTCTTGGTGGGCTCTGTGCTCTGTACTTCAGGGTGGTGATGCCATGAGCAAGGGGCCTAGTTCTTCCCTTAGCTTTTTGAGAAAGTCACGTTCAGTCACAAAATAAGCAGACATGAACGGATTGTGACATGAATCAAAGATATCATTATATTAGCTTCTTCTCCAAAACTCATCCATACTTCTATGTTACTGCCAAGACCACCACCAACCATCTAATCACCTAGGCTTTTAAAACCAACATCTATAACCTTTTATGACCTAGGCTTTTAAAACCTTCAATACTTCAGTTTCCCTCATTTCCATAAGTACAATCAGTCATTCAATCTTTTTGTTGCTCTCTCTACCTGATTTGCTGTATCTGTACCCTTATCACTACTATCAAAGTTACCCCAGTTCAGATTTTCATCACCTCTTATATGGCCTATAGTCTTTTGATTTGTTTCCCTGGCAAAATTCTTTCCCTACTCCTGTCCATTCTCTATGCAGTTGCTAAGGGGATTGTCCTGAAAGTCTGAGAATATCACTCTCCTATTTAGTCAATTTCATTGGCTTCTAGCTGATTCTAGGATCAAATATTATTTATCTTTATTTCATCCTTTTAAAATATCTATTTTCTAAGTTTAATAATGCATACAGTTGTTAGTATAATAGTATACATATATAATTAATAAATAGTTAAATATACAGATTTTGTGATGCCTGCTCAAAAATTTTGTGTGGAGGTGTTATGGAAAACAAAAATTTTTAGAGGTCACCACTTCAAGTCATATTGCCTCTATTTCTTTTGAAAAGTGACAAGATTTTCCTAGACTACTGGTTGGAGGAAGAGTATGAACTGTGACAAGAGTGACAATTCCCTGTGTGTTGCTGAATGACATACCTGAGGACTTTCAATACTCTATTGATAGCCATTTTAATTTTTGTTAAACACAACCATCATGCATCACATTTCTAAAGACTTTTAAGCTCATTTGTAAATGCATCCCTCATCTACCTTTATCTTACTTTGCTCTTCGGCAATCTTAAAATCTTACACGTACTATATACAAGGACTTCTCAATGACTGACATTAGTTGAAGTAGTTTTTTGGTTAATATTTTCTAAATCTCTGTTAGAAGTGGCAGGTATACAAACCCAGGTAACTTCTTAGGAGCTGCTGTTATTAACTCAAGTCTTATTAACTCAGTTGTATTGGCTGAGTCTGGTACAGAGTAGTACTTATGTAGAGAATATAATGGGGTATGACTTCAACTGTATGACCGGCACACTTCATCCTCATGAGCTATCCCAAACATGTCTGGGGTAAGATCTAGAAATTCACAGACATCAAAATATACCGTAATTACTCACTAAATATGGAAAAACCACAAAGAGTACATGCCCTGAAAATTCTACATCAGACATACTACCTGTGTCCATGAAAGATCATACATTATTAAATCAAGAATCTTTTGCATAGTCCTATTAAGGGTTGTTAGTTGGGAATGGATTTCTCTTAAAGTGAAGGTCTAACTATGTCAACACCCTATTCAATAAACTTCAACAGATTCCTATCAAACATAGACTCCTTTGATGTTTGACTTTGAAAGTCCTTAACAATCTGGACACAATTTACCTTTCTAGACTTTCTATACATTATTCCTTTTTCCTGTATCCATTGATCTAAAATAAACTAGCCTTGATTTTCCTCAGACTCAATTCTGTTTCCTGTCTCCATAACCTTTGCCCTAACTATTGCCATTGCTTTGAATTCACTACTTCTTCACCTCTGTTTTTTGGAATCTTTTTCCCCCTTTAAGACACAGGTGAAGTTTGCAGAAGAAAAACTAAATGAAAGAGTAAGCCTATATTCATCTTGTTATCATCATTATTTTTGTCTACTGTAACTACGAGTAAGACCCTCATACACACACACACACACACACACACACACTTTGACAGACCTATTTTCTAATTAGAAGAAATATTTGTATTAAGACTGGTTTATTTTGCTCCTTTTTGTTCGCATGTTTAGGTTTGTTTTTTTTTTTGAAGCATAGCCAGTTTTAGCTTAATCAATTTGCTTATTAAATAGTTCCCTCCCTTTTCTCCTAACTTTTGAAAAAGAATTCACAACTCAGAAATAACAGTAGCTTTTAGCAAAGTTATTCATAAAAGATTCATAAGTATCCAAACTTAGAGTGGCTTAACTGAAAAAAAAAATTGCCACATCCTAATGTCACTTATTATATAATGGGTTATCTTAACCTATTATTCACAAACTTGTATATATACACAGGAATACATATGTACATGTATTTATATGCACACTTTATAGACACACTTACGATGTAATTATTTTGATATCATTTGTATCCTTTATTACCATTTGAAAGTTTTTATGCATTTAACAACATTATTTTGAGAAGGTAAACATAAACTTCACCAAATTGCCAAAGTGGTCCATGATGAAAAAATACTAAGAACTTCTTGTATATGTACATCATCTTTTGGTGTAGTATATGCACTGGTCTATTATTGGTGTCCCACATAAAAAGAGCACCTAGATCTAAAGTCACTAATATATACCAACCAGGAGTATCAAGATGATTAGCACATAGCTAGGCTCATATGCTCTGACCAATTAGCACTCAAAAAATTAGCATTACTTCAGATGCATTAGTTCTTTTAAACATTTAATTAGTTGGCTTATATTCTCTGGACAATTAATACTTTTAGATGTTCTAGAACACTGAGGAGAGAAGGTTCTCACTGATAAGAATCAACATCTATAGTGAGCTCTTCGCTATATAAATATAGGAACAATTCAACATCAAATCGCACTGATATTGAAGAAATCCTGCTATCCTGAACTGGATACAGTTACTTGTCTCATCATGAAGAGGACAGGCATAGAATCAGAGAAAACTTTTCAGACCCAGAGGAGTATATTCTTCATGAGGAAGTATTCAAATTAGCCAGCCATCAACATTTGTATTATGAGCATTCACTATCCATCTGAAATCTAGCCAGCTGTAATTAATCCCTACAATAACTCATATCCTTCAATAAATGTAACTGGAATGTACATCACTTGTGTGCTGATTTTTGCTTTCATCTTTTAATGGGATGAGGATAATGTTTACCACATAACAATTCATTTAGAGAGCAATAGCTGCTAAATGTTGGTGAATGGGAAGGACAAAATTTACCCTCATAACTCTCAGAATTATCCTAACATAGAAGAAAATGCCACCATCTCTATTGTCTTGCATGATCCCTTAGCTACTAGTATTCTCCTCAAATTACTTGGTACTTGCCTTCTGTTTTAATGCATACTTACATCTGTGTTTATATAAATATGTATGTATGTATATATGTAATTAGGTATGTGAATACACACACACATATATACACACACACACACACACACACACACACATATATACATACACACACACACACACACACACACACACACATATATATATATATATATATATATATATATATATATATATAGTCTTCCAGAAATGAATGCAAACTTTTGAAATCAGGCACCCTTCTCTGTTTGATGTGGTATACATAACACATGAAATAAAAGCAGGTACTTTAAAAATGCTTATTTATTAATTAATTGAATGGATCACCAATAATGCTATTTCTAACAATAACTATGTTATCTCAATGCCCAAATTATGACTGGGGGTGGGAAGAAGTTAATGAGCATCTGTAAAAACTTCTGCCAATAGTAAGCCATAGTCATTGAAACATGTATTTAGGGCCCATCTGCTTTGATGAAGAGAGACAGTTTGACATAAGAAATAGAGAGTTGGTTTCCAAGCTAGTAAAATCTAGATTCAAATCTCACCTCTGATACATGCTGACTTTGTGACCCTGGACAAATCACTTGATGTCTTAGTGTTCAAGGCAAGTCTCATTATTATGAATTATAGACAAAGTACAAACCATGGTCAAGAAAGCTTCCTCATCTGAGAGGACCCTATATCAATGAAATCACAGATCTAATCTTTATCTGCTTTTAATGAAAATTACAATCCTGAGAATTTTTTTAACTGCTGTGTCTTGTGTATAAGGAAGGGTAGAACCTGCCCTATGATATTTTAATTGTTATAGGATCATAAATTAAGAGCTAGAAAAACTCGAGTTCATCTATTTTAACACCTCACATTTACATTTGAGGAAACTGAGTCCCAGAGTGAAGTTAGGTGACTTGTGCAAGGACATACAGCTATTAATTAGTGGGACCAGGATGGTAATCTATATCTTCTGATTCAAAATCGCATCTTTTTTTTTTTTTCCCATTCCATAATGCTGTACCTGAAAATAGGATATCACATCTGGAAGGAAGCCCTGCCCTTCCTGCCTCACACAAAAAATTCAGTAAATGTATGCATCTGAATAATTGGTTAAATGCATACTGTGCCATACTTCAATTGCTGATGAATTGGGGAAAACTGCATACTCTCTGACCTATGCAACAAGTTTGAGAGTTTCAAGATACTTTAAGATAATTTGTGGACTTAGAATTCAAATTCGTGAAGCAGATTTTTTTAAAAGGGAAAAATTCACATTTCAACCTTTAATTTTACAAAATGATATTCTGTAAGACTTCTTTTGAATAGTTCTCTTAGTGTGTTGGCAATAAGCTTTGATTTATAAAAACAAATTGACTAACACAAGGCTTTTGGGAGAACAAGAACTCTATAGAGAGAAATACACCTCTGCTACATCTGAAAAAGAAGAGCAGCAAACAGAGCATGGACTCCAGAGTCGAAACCTGCTAATTAAATATATTTCATGCAAAGAAAGGAAACCATCCCCCTCATATCTTACATCATACAGCATGAATTCATGTTAACTTTCAATTTAGTTGACAACAGTGCATTACATATAACCTTGTTAAAAATCAATCATGACTGTGATGAAGCAGTTTAAACAAACAAAGCTATTATGACTGTCACTTCTTGTTAAGGGAAGATAAAAACAGGATAATCTGTTGCATATGGTCAGGAGCTTTAAGAAATAAGAACCAACGAGGAAAGGCAAAAGTCTTTGATTTTATGCTAGAACCATCTGCTTTTGAACAGTGAATCTGCATCTTCCAGTGACTTCCATTCTTAAAAATTAAATTTCCACCATCCCATAGTATGATGAGCTATCAGAACAGTTTACATGGAGAAGTCATAAAGACATATAACCTATAACTTGAGTTAACTTGAATTATGTCTTTGATTTATTTAGGAGTCCCCACAACTTAGTACCATGCAATTAAAAATACAGATATTTATACATAAAATGTGTGTATGCAAACATATACATATATTTACATATATACCCATATAGTATATAAACATATATAATATGTTTATATATTAATTCACTTCCTTTGTTAATATTATTCAGTTTATTTTATGTATTCAAACATATTATTGTGAAAGGGGGTTCATAAGTTTCATCAGACTCATCAGGGTTCATGAAGCAAATAAACAAAAATATTAAGAACCACAAATTTATACAATTCACAAATACTATTTTTGGTTTTCTATTTATTTTTGTCCATAGAACATGACTAATATCTCTCTGACGAAAAGTTCTACCAGTTAGTCCAGCTGGATTAACGCAAAGGGCTAGTTAATGTGAGCCATTTCATCTCCTTAATTGGTCAAAGTAGCAAAGTTTTCCAGCAGTTTATTTTCGCTTGCAATGGGAAATTTGGCCAAATCTCTGGGTACCATATTTTGGGAATGTTCTCTCCCTCCCCCATGTGGTTTTCCCCTTTCACATTCTGAATCTAATTGTATATGGAGATGGCAAGTGCCAGATCTTTAGTTCAAACTCTTTTGACATTGAAGAAAACATTTTTTTTTAATAATCACTTGCCTCTAAGAAATTATTTCTACTTTTACAAAAAAAAAATTCCTAAAGAATGGAAGAATAAAAAAAGCCATTTTGTGAGACATTTTTCTAGCCTAGAACAACTTAGGAGGTTCTCAAAAAGAGTTTTGGAACAACCAGGGTTGTTATAGGCCCAGAATGTGCCAGGAGCACCAACAGTAGGTCTAGAGGACTCCAAGATAGCAGCAGGAACAGCAGCAACTTCTGAAGCTCTTAGCCCAGAGACTATAAGGTAGTTGGAAAACTGTTCAGAAAGAGATAGCTGAGGACTTTTTCTTTGCACTGGGCATAACTAATATTGATTATCAACTCTATTTCCCATATGCAATTCTGGGTCTAGGATGGAGAAGAATGCTTGTGATTAATTAGTCACAAAGGATCAGGGGCCCCCGTTACAGTTCCAGAATCAAGAGGAGAAGTAGTATTTACTGAGGGATCTACTCACAGTTCCAGGGCCAAGAGAAACATTATTACTTGTGACTACAGGTGAACAAGGAGTCCTTTCTTGTTAAAGACCAGAGCATAGAGCAGGAGAGCAGTGACCACAGTTGTTCCAATACAGCATCACCCTGGAAGCACTGAAAACTTACATACTCTGAGAACTGGCTACAAAAACAGCAGCACAAGTAAGACTATAGCTTGAGCCAGTATCTCCCAACTTCCAGGTGAACAGAGCCCTACTTTAACATAAAGTTTGAAGTGAAGAAATAGGCTTAGAAAATGAGTAAGCAGCAGCAGAAGCAGCAACAACAACAACAAATAATTATACCATAAAAGTCTACTAGTGGGGCAGGAAAGACCAATACATTTAGAAGAAGACAACCATGTAAAAAGTACTACAAGCAACACCCTCTCCCCCTAAAAGAAAAACACTAATCGGGCGCAATGCTAGCAAAAATTGCTGGAATAGTTAAAGAAAAAGATAAGAATGGTAGAGGAAAAAAAGGAAAAGAAATGAGAATGATGCAAGAAAATCATTAAAAAGCTATTTAAAAAGGTTGATGAGACACACAAAAAATATTAAAGAAAAGATCTCCTCAAAAAACAAAATTGGTCTATTGTTAAAAGAGGCACAAAAATCTACTGAACAGAAAAACACTTTAAAAAAGCAAATTGGCCAAATAGACAAGAAGATAGAAAAATTAACTGAAGAAAAGAATTCCTTGAAAAGCAAAGTTGGCCAAATGGGAAAAAAAAATATAAAAACTCACTAAAGAAAATAGCTTAAAAATTAGAACTGGGCAAGTGGAAACCAATGACTTCATGAGACTTCAAAAAACAATAAAACAAAGGTAAAAGGAGGAAAAATAAAAGGAAATGTGAAATTTATCATCAGAAAAAACACCTGATCTATAAAAATAGATCAAAGAGAGATAATTTAACAATTATTGGACTACAATAAATCTATGATGAAAGAGGGACTGAATATTATATTTAAGAAATTATAAAGAGAATTTTCACCAATATCTTAGAAACAGAGGATAAAATAAAACTTTAAAGAATCCATTTCTTGTCTTTTTAAAAAGATACCAAAATTAAAACTTCCAGAAACATTAATGCCAAATCCCCAAACTCCCAAGTCATATACAAAATATTGCAAGCAGCCAGAAAGAAAAATAAAAAATTAAACATTTTGGAGCACAGTCAGGATCATACAAGAATTATCAGCTTCCACTTAAAGAAGCAGAAGGCTTGGAAAATAATATTTCAGAGGGCAAAAGCTAGAATCACAATGCAACTAGGCTACCCAACAAAATTGAGTATATTCCTTCAGGGGGAAAAGATAGATGTTTAATGAAATAGAGGACTTTCCAGCATTTCTAATGAAAATACCAGGGATGAATAGAAAATACGATATTCAAGTAGAAGACTCAAGAAAAGCCTAAAAATATACACATGAAAATGTAATCACAAGGGAATTAATGGAATTAAATTGTTTATAGTTTTAAATGGGAAAATGACACATCTAACTCTTAAGAATTTTGTCATTATTAGGATAGTTAGAAGGAGTCTTCATAGACAGAGGTCATGAATGTGAGTTGATTATGTTGAGATGAACTCAGAAAAAAATTATGTAGGGGCGAGAAAGAGTGTACACCTGGGTGAAGGAGGAAGGAAGATGTAGTATGGGGCAGGTTTTCACACGTAAAATAGGTACACAAGGTAAAGCTTTAATAGTGAGGGGAAAATAAGGTGGAGGAGAGGATCATGGACAATGTTTGAACTTTACTATCATTAGAATTGATTTAATTGGGAAGAATATGTACACACCCTCATTTGAGTATTAAAAAAAAAAAAACCACAACTCTCTTGCCATATAGTGAATTAGGAGGGGAAGAGAATAAAAGATATGGAGAGTGATGATAAGGGGGCAGGGGATGTGAATTGGGGGAGGCTGTGGTAGGAAGCAAGACAGATTTTTGAGGAAGGACATAATAAAAAGACAGAGAGAAGGATAAACAGAGATAAATGGGATGGAGGTAAATGCACAGCAAGTGATAATAACTATAAATATGAATGGAATAAACTAACCTATACAACAGAAAAAGATGGTAGAATGGATTGGGAACTGGAATCCAACAATATCTTGTGTGCAGGAGACATATTTATGACAGAAAGACACACATAGAGTTGTAATTAAGCGTTGAAGTAGAATCTATTATGTTTCAGCTGACATGAAGAGGGCAGGAGGGGCAATCATAATCTCAGACAAAGCAACAACAAAATCAGTTCTAAGAGAAATAGCTAATCAGGAAAATTACATTGTGCTAAAAGGTAACACAGACAACGAAGTAATATAAAAAAGTAAAACAAGTTTTTCAATTAAGGCCTAATTTTTAAAATACATTGGAAATGGAGTCAAATTTAAAAAAAAGAAACAGCCATTGTCCAGTTGATAAATGGTTTAAGAATATGAATGAAATGTTTTCAGAAGAACCCAAAGCTATCCATAGTCATGTGAAAAAAGTGTTCTAAAATCCACCACCCACCCCCACTGGAAGGACAAGCAATTTAATACAGGCTGTACATGTGTAATTACGTAGAACATCTCCACAGTGTGCATATTGTGAGAGACTGATTATATGTCCCCCTTTCCTATTCTGTCCCCCCTCCTTGTTCTATTCTCTATCCTTTCCCTGTCAAAAGATATGAATAGGTAATTTTCAGAGGAAGAAATTAAAGGTGTCTATAGTCATATGAAAAAATGCTCTATCACTATTGATTAGAAAAATGAAAAACTAAATGACTCAGAGATACCACTTCAACACTTATCAGATTGGCTAATATGACACAAAAGGAAAATGATAAATGTTGGAGAAAATGTGGGAAAATTTGAACACTAATGTGTTGTTAGTGGAGTTATGAACTCTAACCACTCTGGAGGACAATTTTGAACTATGCTTAAAAGGGCTATAAAAATGTGCATACCTTTTGAACCAACCTTACCACTTCTAAGTCTGTATCCCAAAGGAATGACACAAATGTGAAAAGAACACACGTACAAAAATATTTATTGCAGCTTTTTTGTGTTAGCAAAGAAATGGAAATTGAGGGGGTGCCCATCAGTTGAGGAATGGCTGAACAAGTTGTGGTATATGAATATAATGGAATACTATTGTTCCATAATAAATGATAAGTAAGCAGAAAAATCTGGAAAGACCTACATGAACTGATGCTGAATGAAGTAAGCAGAAGCAGGAGTACATTGTAAACAGTAATAGCAACATTGTGTTATAAACAACTATTTGCAACTCTACTCTTCTCTATAATCCAATGACAATTCCAAAAGACTAATGATGCAAAATGCTAAGCACATCCAGAGAAATAACCATGGGGTCTGAATGCAGATCAAAGCATAGTATTTTCACTTTTTTCATTTTTTTCTTTCTTGTGGTTTTTCCCTTTTGTTTTCTTTCTCCTTTTACAACATGAGTAATGTGGAAATATGTTTAACAATCTATATCCAATTGCTTGCTGTTTTGGAAAAGAGGAAGGAAGGAAGGGAAAAATTTGGAACTCAAAATTTTACAGAAATGAATGTTGAAAATATCTTTACAATTAAATTTAAAAAAAACAAAATGCTATTAAAAACATAAAACAAACACACAAACATAATAAAGACAAACTCAAATTACAAAAGGAAAAAAAAACATGTAAGATGAACAGCAGAACATAGCAGTAACTTATCACTTCAAAGAAAGCCTATATATTAAATTCTTTGCATTAAATTGAAAAGT
Source organism: Pseudochirops corinnae (assembly GCA_028646515.1). NCBI lineage: Eukaryota > Metazoa > Chordata > Mammalia > Diprotodontia > Pseudocheiridae > Pseudochirops > Pseudochirops corinnae. The sequence continues at coordinate 181,882,294 of CM053588.1, read as the reverse complement.
GTCCATCTTTTTTCTTTGCTTCCTTGTAGGTTTTCTTTTGTTTATTGCTGTATACTTTTTTTCTTTGTTCTTTTTTTTTTCTCTTCCTCCCTCCAACCCTGCAACCCAGCTACAATTGAGCATAGGTATTTATATTTATATATTTTATATATACATATATTTATATATAGGTGTTAACATATACATGTGTACATACATATATACACATACATACAGATATGCACACATGCATACATATATAAGCATACACCTTCCTTAAGAGATTCTCCTCAATATTTTTTTTATATTTGTCCATATATCTTTTTTTGTATCTCTCCTAACTCCTCTACTTTACTTCTGCCTGCTACCTTTCCCTCCTATTATGTACTCTACCCTACTCCAGAAATCCCTCCCTTATCTTCCCATTCCCCTAAATTTAAACTCCCTTTTGTACACCTCTTTGACCTATTCTCTCCCACTCCCCTCTAAAGCTCCCTCCCTTATCCTCCCATTACCCTACATCTAAACACTCTAATATATCTACCTTTTAACCAATTCCCTTACCTCCTAAATATCCATCTTTTATTTTCTCCTCCTCCTTATTCTCTTAGAGTTTTAATTCTTTTATTTTAAAAATTTGTAAGATTTGTACTCTTCTAGATATGTATGTATTTTCCCCTCTTAAAGCTATTCTGGATTAAAATGGATTTCTGTTGCGGGATAGGTTTTGGGGGGATTTCTAATGAGAAATCCTTTCTAGGTTCGCGTCTGAAAAGAATTACGAGCTCAGCTGTCTTTTGTTAGATTTACAAAAGTTTATTGATTCACAGGACCAAAAGGGGTAGGGTGAGGAAGCCTGGCTAGGGACAAGGAGGGGAGTCAGGGAAAGTTTGGAAGTTTGGAAGTGTGATGCTCTGCAGTGGGCAGATGGCCTACTAGAATGCCTACTTGCCCTGGCAGAAAAGGCAAGAGCTATCAGGGGCCGTCTGAGGAGGTTCTAAGGGCCCCAGGGGCATTCTTAAAGATACATAGCTGTCAATCATAAGTTCATTAAGCTAATGAGGTGTACAAAGGTGGAGTTAGGGAGGAACCTGGGAGGAGCCAGGGCATGACTAATACTTAAAGGGATATGCACCTTGACATCAACCGTGCATGTGTTTTACCCATAATACACTGGGACAAACAGGAGGAGGGAAGGGGCAGGGGGTGTGGTTTGAGCCCTGTAAAGTCATAAGGTCACCAGCGGTCACAGATTTGAGGTCAGGTCAGTGAGATGTTCCCATCTTGATTTGCAAGTGGATGGCTTTAGTTTGCTAGGACAAAAAGAGGTAATACCTTGAATGAAGAGTTAATGGTTTGAGAGGAAATAGCTCTAGGCTGGGGCTTGGGAAAGACAAGTACAGCTGGGGGAAGGGGAGAAACAGTTAAGAAATGTGGCTTTTACAACTTAACTTTTACAACTTAACACAAAGCTGAATTAAAGTTACCCCAAAATATACTACATAGGCCACCCAGCACCTCTTCATTTCCAGAACTAACAGCCTCTCTCCCCCATCTAATTCCTTTGTACTGGTTCTTCCTTTTGCAACTCATTTGTATAAAACAATTACTCTTTTAGCTGTTCTTGAATGGTTTTACTTTTGAAAGTCATATCATACTCAGATCTACTCCAATCTTTCTCAAACATAACCTAATTACTAGTAACATTCTTAGACATAGATTTTACATTTTCCATACATATCCTGCCATTCCCCTATCTAAAGCGCCTTCTATAACCACCTTTTAACCTATTCCCTTATGCTCAACTCCTCTCACCTTCCCTGGGATAAAAGTTCCTATAGCCAGGTGGAGGCAGCCTCTCAAACCAGCTCACTCCAGGGCTAGTAGCTTGCTGTTGCAGCTTGTGTCTTGTTGTTAAAGTGGACCCTAGCCTGGAGGTGTTTACTCTCCACAGGCTGGAAATCTAGTCCTAGGATTTTTCTTCAGGTCTTCTCTGATTGTCCCAAGAGGACCTTTGCTCTTCCTCTACTCTGGTTTGTTTTCATGGCTGTATGTTTGCCCACAGGCGGCATTATTTTATCTCTTTTTATGGAGGAAAATTTTGGGAGTTTGAAATTTTCTGACCTACTCTGCCATCTTCCCATAATCCTCTCTCTATCTTTAATCTTTAAAGCCTTGAAAAGGTGAGTGCTTAAATATGGTCTATATAATAGCATTGTATTTTTGCATTTATTTTGTTAAGCCTTTCCCAAATGCATTCTAATTGATTGGGGCTGCAGCATTATTTGTGGTCACAAACCTTGAGTTGGATATTTCTAGTGTATTATAGCATCCTCTTTGACTGCCTGTAAATTTCAAATATATTCTAAGGATGCTTTAAAAAAAATAATTAATTAGGCTCAACCTCTTCTTTCTTGGTTGGACCTCTTCTCTTTGACTCCTTTACTAACAATATTGATTTAGAGATGATACTCTCCTTTGAGGTAGGTATATGGCCTTCTATGCATCAGCATTTTTCATTTTATTTTAGGTGAATTTGGAAACTGTAATATTGTAAGTTTATATATAAATAAATATATACACACGTGTGTATATATTTATATTTGTGTATGTGTATGTATGTGTGTGTATCAAGAAATTCAGGATTCCAGGAGCCCCAGAACTCTGAGAATCTGGAAGTCAAGTTCAGGCTTATTTTGAAACCAACTCAGCATGAGTGTCCTATGGATGGAGAAGAAATCTTTGGGTCTCAGCTCAGCATTAGCTCAGATGAGAACTTATCCATTAGTGATGCTGCATTTGGATATGAACTTCATGAGGCTGATGCTATGTAGAAACAATTTCGTATAAGCCTACTTTCCCCAGAATCTAAGGTTGATATAGGAAAGAGCATTGTATCAAACTATTTGGGGAAACATTTGTACTTCTATTCTTGCAATAACTTTGAAGTAAATATCTCTTTGTTTAAGTTAATTGGTGTTAATTGATTAAATAGAACTGAGGTTAATAGAACAAGAAGCTAAGGGGAGGAGGCACATCAGAACAGGGGCTTAAGCCAAAATCAGTAAAGAAGAGATAATTTATCCTCTCAGGGATACTCCTATCCTTCTGAATGAGAGATGCTGCAGCCTGACTTGGGGATAGTGAGCCCCAAGTCTATTAATTACATTTTTATTGTGTAAATTGTTTTCATGGGTCCACTTATTTCAGTTTGTCTGTCTCTTCTTTGTATTCTTCATAAGTAACATTTCCTATTCTCAATAATATTACATAACTTCCATGTGCCCCCGTTTTTTAGTCACTGCTCAATCATAGGATGTTCACTTTATTGAAGTGTTCTTTGCTACCACATAAAAGTGCTTCTACAGGGCAGCTAGGTGGCAGAGTGGATGGTGTGCCAGACTTGGAGTAAGGAAGGTTCATCTTCCTGAGTTAAAATATCACTTCAGACATATGGTTGAGTGACCCTTGGCAAGTCAATTACCTCTTTTTGTTTCACTTCCTCACCTTCAAAATGAGCTGGAGAAGAAAATGATGAACCACTCTAGTACCTTTACCAGAAAACTGAAAATGGGGTCACAATGAGTAGCACATTATTGAAACAGCCAAAGAAGAAGGAAATCAACAACAGAGGGCTACTGTATATGTTTCCATCTATATTTACCCTTTCTTTCTTTCTTTGACATCCTCTTAGGACGGTCTGGGCATCAAAGGGTATCTGGCAATTTAATCATTTTCTTAACATAATTCCAAATTGCTTTACAGAATGTTTGGGCCAATACTTCCATATTCTAAGATTATGTTAGGTTTTCTCTTCAATACTTCCTCAGAAGTGAGGGAGGCGCTCTGTAAAAAGAAGTAGAGGCTCCCCGTCAATCTTCTTCTCTGTTTGCAGAGAGTATGACCCTGTAACTCCAACTAGTGTCATTAGAAATGGTCTGCTTTTGATAAAATTGGCTTTTTGGAAAAAAAAACATTTCCTTTTGTGGAAAGTACCATACAGAAGTTGCTGGATTTGTATTTATTTCTAATAAGGGATCCCAACAACAATATTCAATCATTAGTCATCTTTTGTTGCTTCTCATTATGAAACAAGTGGCTATAGCAGAAGTAGAAAATATATGCGTAGAGGTCAGTCTTTTCAATCTTCTTGCTAAGTTCTAGGAAACTCAAATAAGCACAAGTAAGAAAGCACATAAATATCTTATTAGCAGTGTTGTTATGCTAGTACCAATATATACAGATACATAAATTCACATTCATGTGTGTACACATACATATAGTTTTGATACACATAAACACATACACCTATGCATATCTATACAAGCTATATAGATATGCATATGTATGTATGCACATGCATACACATATAATATTCTGTGTGCCTGTGATACTTTCAGGTTTAGATTTTATCCATACGCATGAACATATTCTTAATGTGTTTGTTATATGTACATACTATAAATATGTCTACATATTTTACCCGTGTGTATATATTTCATTTTTCTCAAAGTCAGTCTTGGAAATGAAAATGCATATTTGCATGTAAGAAGTAGTGGTAGTGTGCAAAAACTCAAGGTGACACCAGCTGTTAGTGAGTGGTTGAACACCTCATCAGTGGGGCTACAATCTGTCTTCCGTTTGGCCAATGATGGTGATTGTTTTGACACCACTCTAACTCTACATGGTGGATGTGTCACCATCTGATTAGCTATAACCATTCTCTTGATTTATAATAGCCATTAGTTGGGGCTACTCACTTTTACAGTTTTTCATGTTCCAAAGGAGTGATTTGACCGTGGCCATGTATAATTACAGTCCAATTGGTTCAGGCAGGGACCGGCCAACTATTCAGACATTTGCTTTATTGTCAACCTTGACTCCAACTTTAATTAACTAATAATATATTCAATCTCTACTTCAGAGAAGCATGTGGCTATTAATATTCATCGATCACCTCAAGTATCTGTACATACTGTGGATGTTCAATAAAAAGGATTGACTGACTGCTTGCCAAAAAGTGAAATCCAGTTAACAAGGTAGAGCAAAAACAAACTCCTTGCAAAGATATGGGCAGGATATTTCTAAAGAATTGGTTGCTCTTTCGGTATTATAGGGACAGCATGAATCAGTCCCATGACAGGCATCAGCTCAAAGCTTTGTAGGATCTGAAATAGCTGCAAAACTTTCAAATACTTAGCCTTGTGACTTATTTTCCTTGTCATTTGATCAGTCATGCCCTTTTCTCAAACATGCATGAGTGTGAGATAGCATCATTCCTTGGGTGCTGGAAGTGTGATGGTGCTAGATTCAAGCCTCACAGACCAGTGCTGCGTGCCTTTGCATTAGCACAGAACTCTCAGGCAGAATCTGGAAGGTGAGTGTTGTTATCATTAATAAAATCCCTTTTACATTTCCATGGAAAGGAGCAGAGACACATCTGCAAGGAAAGGATTTCTTGAGCTCTAAGAGCCCCATCTGCACTCTGAAGATAAGAAGGTAAACACTCAATTATAAATAAAATATACATAAAACAAGTGAAGGTATTTGGATTGACTACTCATGCATAAGAGCAAAGCCAGATAGGACTATCCCCTTATAATTGAGAAGTCCTAGATGGTAAATAAGAATTCATTGAGAGATACACATATATTTATGGAATGCATAAAATTAGTCCTGTAAAATGCTCTCATATTTATATTATATAAACATTAAAGAAATGGAAATTTTATTCATATGATATCTATTGAATTTGACCTATCATCTTCCTCTCACTTTTTAACATGTATATATCTAACTTTCCTTACTGAATGTATAGTAGTCCTTAATGAGTGTGTGGACTCTTTTGTCTTACAAATGAGCAGGAAGCTGCAGTCTATAAAAAGCACAATTTTCCTTTACTTAGTTGCTCATGACATTCTCCAAAAAAATCTTGTTTCACTTTCCTCATCTTCTCACACTCTCTATTCCGACCTGGCCTGCTACATCACACTCCATCTCTGTGTGTGAGCCCTTCCACAAGTGGTACTCCATATATGTTGGAATCAATTCCAGCAAAACAGAAGTCTGAATTCTACCTTCAACTACAAAGTCTTTCTATTTTGTTTTTGATCCTCCCCGACCACTACCAATCTCTCCCTTTTGAAATTACATTATTACTTTGCATATATTTTTCATTTAATTTCTTTATCACACCCATGTTCCTTTAGTAGAATATAAGCTCCTTGAGGTCAGGAACTATTTTTGGTTGTTTTTGCTGTTGTTGCTGCTTCTCAGTCTTGGTATCCCTGGAGCCTAGCACAGTCCCTTGTACAAAGTAGGCAATAATAATGATAATAATGTGGTAAGAATCATGACAATAAGGATACTGATAATAATAACTGGCTTTATATAACATTTTAAGGTTTGTAAAGTGCTTTGCAATGTATTTTTCTTTCTACTTAATTGTTAATAAATTCAATTGAATTTTGGAATCTTATCCATTAAGTAGACATGATGTATGTAGTAGCCTCTGAGAAGGGTCTCCTCCTGAAGGAAGCTGAGAATCTGCAGGCATGGGAAATTACAGTCAGGATGAGCAGCAGGGCATAAGGAAAGGACAGTCTAGGGATTTCAAAGTCAAATAACAAACCATTTCCATGAAGAGGAAAATCACTATTAGCTGCCCAAAATGCAATTGAGGGGAATATAGCTCATAATACGCTATATGTTTCAGTCCAGGGGATGAAACAGATAGTTAACAGCAACATGGTATGAGGGATTCTATGCCATGTAGTTCTTCCATCCCACCTCCTTGATTTACTTTACCTCCAACCTAATCCTTTCCAATAACACAGTGATGAGTCCTAGAACAAACTCACAGGACTTCTTAGTTAAGAGAGATAAAGCTAAGTGCAAATTCATATCCCCCAAAACATGTAAGTCTTTTAAGGCCAAATCAGACTGCTTGTGTAGGTAATAGAACTTTCTAGGAAGCTCCAATTGACAGAAAGTTTCTGTGACAAAAACATACTCTTTTAGGGATAATCTTGGCAACTCTGCCTTTTCATCTTTTCAAGTCCATACAAGGAGCTAATATCAACCCTTCTGTCTGCCCCACTATCTATTTTGCTTTGTTTCTTATAGTTACCCTCACTTATCAGCCTGCTCCAATAAGGATTCATTCAATTCATTCATCAAGCATTTATTAAGAACTTGTTAGGTGCCAAGCATTATGCTACAGTGGGGGAATAAGAAAAAAAAAAATCAAGGCTTTTCCATTCCACTGAGTGGACTATATATTTAGAGCTGAAAGGGCCCATGGAGGTCATTTACTTCAATTTTCTCATTTTCCAGATAAATAACTGTTTCCCAGAGGGTTGGAATCATTTTCAAGGTCACAAAGCTAATAAACAGCAGGGGTAGTTCATGAACCCATTTCCTCTAATTCCAAATCCAGTGTTCTTCCATTACCACATGGTTACAGGGTGTAGCAATAGTATCTACATAGAGTACATAACCAGTAAACATCAGAGTCAACATTCAAAAGCAAGTCTTTCCTATGAATCTAGAGGATATGGGATAATATGCATAGAGCAATGAGTTTTCTGCCAATGACTTTTTGATTTGGAATGTAAGTCTGATATTGTGGAAGCCTGTAATGAAGTTCTATATTCTTCATAATTTTACTACTACGACAACACTAGTTTAAAGTCTTTCTTACTTCAGACTTACTTTTCTAATTAGTTTCTCTACCTCAGTATCTCTCCTTCATTTTAATCTCTTCTTCATACCAGTGATTGATTCATTCCTCTTATCATGATGCTCTTCTGTTATTTTTTTCAGTAGCTCTAGATAACTTCCTGGCATTCTTAGGGACCTCAGTTTTCCTTTAAGCTCCACCTCAGAGGCCACTTCTTATGTAAAGCTTTCTCTGATCCCATCAGTTTCAAATTCTTTCTCTTTAAAACATTACTTTTGCTTATTTGTGTACATGCTATAGAATTTAAATTCCTTGAGGATAGGCATTGTCCTTGGATTTTATCACTCCAGCATCTAAAATAGCAACTTGCACAAAGAAGACAATTAATAAGAGTATATGGAATTGATTTCCTAATTCAAGCTTCCATGTGTTCTTGGTTTCTCAATACGCATGGATATTGCCTTAATTCTCTCATAATTTCACCATCTGCTGTTCTTCTTACTTGCTTCTTTGAGTTCTTCCACTAATCCAACCCTTGACTGCCAATGCTAAGGTAATTCTTCTATCAAATGAGATTCATATACTTCTGGAATAAAATCTTCTTGAATGGAGTCCTGCTTAATTCTCCTCTATATGGTGAGGTATACTATTATTTCACTGTGGTTTTTTTTGTTTTTTCCAGAACGAGCTGTTGACAAGACCTGGATTAGACATCCAGCTCAGTCATTTAATGACTTTTTGACCTTTGAAAAATCACGTTTTCCCTCTGAGTCTTAGCTGCCTTGTTCAAAGAGACAGGTTGGACTATATGATTTCTATTGTCCATTGCAATCTAAAAATGAGGAGCGAAGAAAGGTACAAGTTTGGAAACAGTACCTGTAGGGACAGGAAGGAAATTAATTCTAAGCAATTCAGAGATCCTCAGCATTGCTAGGTAGTGCAATAGGAAAAGTTTTAGACTTTGAATCAAGAAGACCTGAGTCACTATGTAATCTCAAGCAAGTTGCTTGGCCTTTTAGTCTATGTAAAAATGAAGATAATAACCTACCTCCTTTGGTTCTTGTAAGTTTTAAATGACATGATATATGTGACATCCTTTACAAGCCTTAAAATACTAAAAAAAAAAAACTGTTATTATTATTAATTGTTTGTATTATTGAAAATTATGATTTTATTTGAGCATTCAGAGTCCATTAAAAATAGAACTAAATGAAATTATAATACAACTAATGTAATGATGAGATGTAATAGTGTTATTTGTAAATGTATATTCCAATCCAACTCCTCCTTGAAGGCATTAGCACCTTTATTTGAATGAGGATAAAATGATGGAAACAAAAGAATTATGTTCTGCATAGAAAATAATAACTGAAGCATTTTAACTATTTGGTAAATGTTAAAAATCCTTACATTTCTATTAAAAGTTTATGCTTTCATGTCCTCTGAGGCCTTTTAATATGTAACTGTAAGACTGGGTAGCAGCAGCTCCCCTCAGGTGTAGTTATTGGATGAGGTAGTTTCATTTTGTTGCCAGATATGTCATAATTTTGAAGAATGGTAAGATATAACAAAATATAGATAGAACTAGTCCAAACCTGTCATCCCTGAAAGTACTTTGCATGAGTCTTAAATTTGGATCCTGGCACTGCTTTAGGTTGGTTAAGAATTGACAAACTAATGAAATATGGATATTCCCAGGTTAAAGAAATATTTGTTTCAATTATTGATTAGTCAGTTTGTAAACATTTATTAGAACCTACTATGTACCAAGTAGTGCCTCAAAGTGGATAGAGAATTAGTATAAAAGAGAGAGAAAAGGATTCAAGTCCCAACTCTGACATGTGCTAGCTATATGACTCTGTGACAATTATTTAGCATGACAATTCTCCATGGTACTCTCTAAGATTACAAATTGCAAAGCAGGTACTAATAAACCCTATTAGTCATGAGAATTTCCTCACTTGAGTTAATTACCTTGTAGCACTGAAATTGTAAGTCCTCATTTACATTTCTCTTGTATGAGGGAATGTACTATGCTTTGGAAACAGAAAGATAAAAACTAGACTCTCTCTGTCCACAAGGTATTTACCCTTTGTCTTGGGGTGGGGGAAAAGGGGGGGAGGAGAGACAAAAATGTATACTCATATTAAGAAATACAAAACAGATATGAGATAATTTAAGGAAGGGAGGTCCTAGTAGCTGGGAAGATCAGAAAAAAACATGTTTAATGTACAAGGTAATGGATCAGGTACACTTTGAAAGAAACCATGGATTCTAAGCAGAAATGCTTTCCAGAAATGGGGAAGAGAATTGGTAAAGATATAAAAGTGGGAGATGAAATATCATTTATGAAGAATAGCTTTTAATTTATCCTTACTATGTGCCAAGAATTGTTGTAAGTGCTAGAAATACAAATGCAAAAGTAAGATAGTTTTGGCCCAAAGAAGATTAGATTCTAAAAGAGGAGACAACACATGTAGAGAAAGGGGGTTATGGTCACAGCGCTGGGGGAATCTGTGACCTTGAGGCCACATATGGCCTTCTAGATCCTTAAGCGCAGCCTTTTGACCGAATTGGATTGATCCAGGGAATACATATCACTTTGTGTTTTGTTTTTGTATATCTTTCCTCTTTTTAAAAGAACAATAAAAAACGTTCTCGATTAAAATGAACACTTTCTTTTTTTTTTCTCAATGACTGTTTATTTTCGTTTACAAGATTCAGTTCCACAATCCCTTGAGTTTCAGATTTTCTCCCCTCCCTTTTCCCCCCTCCCCATGGTGGCATGCAATCGTGCATAGGATCTGCAAAAACTTTCACATTGTACAACAGTCTGGTCATATAGAAGGGTTGTAACCAATGAGTCAACACTGGGAAAAAAGAAACAAAACCAAACATGAAAAAGAACTATAGTATGTATTGCTTCAGTCTCCATTTAAACTCTAGTCTTTCTAGATCTTTCTCTGAAGGTAGACATCTCCTTCCATCCTGAGACTTGTAGAGTTGTCTTACAACTGTGCATTGCTGAGAAGAGTCCAATTCATCAAAGCTGGTCATCACACGTACGATGTGTCTCTGATTGTGTACAAATTTTTCCTGGTTCTGCTCTTCTCACTCAGCATCACTTTGTATAAGCCACTCCAGGTAATTATGAAGTCAATCTCCTTCCCATTTCTTATAGCACAATAATACTCCATTACATTCATATACCACAACTTGTTTAGCCATTCTCCAATTGATGGGCAACCCCTATATTTCCAGTTTTTTGCCACCACAAAGAGAGCTGCAACAAATATCCTTGTACATATGGGTCCTTTTCCTACTTCTGTAATCTCTTTGGGATATAACTCCAAAAGTGGTATTGCTGCATCAAAGGTTATCTAATTATTTATAGCCCTTTGGGCATAGTTCCAGATTACTCTCCAGAACAGTTGTATCAGTTCACAACTCCAACAACAATGCATTAGTGTTCCAATTTTTCCACATTCTCTCCAGCACTTGTCATTTTCCTGTTTTGTCATCTTAGCCAATCTGACTGGTGACATATGGTACCTCAAAATTGTTTTGATTTGCATTTCTTGAATTAATAGTGATTTAGAGCATTTTTTTCCATATGCTTAAATATATCTTTAATTTCTGCTTCTGAAAATTTCCTGTTCGTATCCTTTGACAATTTATCAATTGGGGAATGACTTGTATTCTTATAAATTTTACTTAATTCCCTGTATATTTAAGAAATGAGGCCTTTATCATAGACACTGGCTGTAAATATTCTTTTCCAATTTCCCACTTCCCTCTTATTATTGGTTATATTGGCTTGGTTTGTACAGAAATTTTTCAGTTTGATGTAATCAATGTTATCCATTTTGCATTTTATAATGCTCTCCAACTTTTCTTTGGTCATAAAGTCTTTCCTACTCCAAAAGTCTGGCAAGTAAACTATTCCTTGCTTCCTCAGATTATTTACAGTATCAGCCTTTATACTTAAATCATGCACCCATTTGGACTTGACTTTGGTGTACACCATTAGATGATGGTCTATGCCCAGTTTCTGCCATACTATGTTCCAATTTTCCCAGCATTTTTTGTCAAATAGTAAGTTCTTTTCCCAGAAACTGGGTTCTTTGGGCTTATCAAACAGTACATTACTATAATCATTGACTATTGAGTCTTTTGTACCTAATCTATTCCATTGATCTACTACTCTATCCCTTAGCCAGTACCAAGCAGTTTTGATGACTGCTGCTTTATAAAACAGATTAAAATCTGGTATGGCTAGGCCACCTTCCCTAGCATTTCTTTTCATTAATTGCCTTGATATTCAGGACTTTTTGTTCTTCCAAATGAATTTTGTCACTATTTTTTCTAGTTTTAAAAAGTAATTTTTGGGTAGAGAGATTGGTATGGCACTAAATCCGTAATTTAATTTAGGTAAAATTGTCATTTTTATTATATTAGCTTGACCCAGCCATGAGCAGTTGATGTTTTTCCATTTAGTTAGTTCTGATTTTATTTGTGTGAAAAGTGTTTTGTAGTTGTGTTCATAAAGATACTGGGTTTGCTTTGTCAAGTAGATTCCCAAATATTTTATAATGTGTACAGTAACTTAAAATGGAGTTTATATTACTATCTCTTGCTTTTGGACTTTGTCGGAAATATATAGGAATGCTGAGAATTTGTGTGGGTTTATTTTATATCCTGCAACTTTGATAAATTTATTTATTGTCTCAAGAAGTTTTTTACTTGATTCTCTGAGATTCTCCAAGTACATCATCATATCATCTGCAAAGAGTGATAGCTTAGTCTCTTCTTTGACTAATTTGATTCCTTTGATTTCTTTTTCTTCTCTAATTGCTACTGCTAACATTTCTAGTACCAGATTGAATAGGAGGGGTGATAGTGGACATTCTTGTTTCACTCCTTATCTTATTGGAAATGCTTCTAGTTTATCTCCAATGCATATAATAGTTGCTGATGGCTTTAAGTAGATGCTACCTATTATTATGAGGAAAACTCCATTTATCCCTATAATTTCTAGTGTTTTTAATAGAAATGGGTGTTGTATTTTATCAAAAGCTTTTTCTGCATGTATTGAAATAATCATATGATTTCTGCTAGTTTTATTGTTGATATGATCAATGACACCAATGCTTTTCCTAATATTTAACCATCCTTGCATTCCTAGGATAAACCCAACCTGATCAAAATGTGTTATTATTGTAATAAGTTGCTGTACTCTTTTTGCTAACATTTTATTTAAAATTTTTGCATCTATATTTAAGAGAGAGATTGGTCTATAATTTTCTTTCTCTGTTTTGTCTCTCCCTGATTTAAGTATCAGTACCATATCTGTGTCATAAAAAGAATTTGATAGGACTCTTTCCTCACCAATTTTCCCAAATAATTTGTAGAGTATTAGGATAAATTGATCTTTAAATGTTTGATAGAATTCACTAGTAAATCCATCTGGTCCGGGGGATTTTTTCCTAAGGAGTTCTCTGATAGCTTGTTCAATTTCTTTTTCTGAAATGGGGTTGTTTAAGTAATTTACTTACTCTTCAGATAATCTGGGCAACATATATTTTTGTAAATATTCATCCATTTCACTAAGATTGTCAAATTTATGTGCATACATTTGGGCAAAATAATTCCTAATTATTATTTTAATTTCCTCTTCATTGGAGGTACATTTACCCTTTTCATTTTTCAGACTCAAAATTTGGTTTTCTTCTTTCTTTTTTTTTTTTTTATCATATTGACTAAGGGTCTATCAATTTTATTGGTTTTTCCATAAAACCAACTCTTGGTTTTATTTATAAGTTCAATAGTTTTCTTACTTTCAATTTTA